>JAIGNY010001799.1:2135000-2582763 GCA_020152595.1 Chiridota heheva | reverse complement strand
TCTAAAGATGAAAGAAGGAAAAACGTTGTCAGAGCAAACTGAAATTACAATTCATATTAGGCTCCTAACTTTGTGAGGGTAGTTTAGGGCTTCTGGTGGGAGGAGGGAGGTTGTTTCTCCCAAATTAGACATGTAATAGATCTGAGAGGGGAAGAGTTAACCTTGTTGAATTTTAATTTCGAAAATAGCACTTTCCAACTATTTGTTGTGTATGACTGAGAAGACGTATCAACATTCATACAAAATTATGTTGAAAAATTCAGAGATTTTAAGACAAAATCCATTAAAAAAAAAGAAAAATATGGAGTACCTGAGTTGGTTTAGTTCTTGACCAGGCGCTTGGGTAAAGAAAAACAGAACGTCCAGCACTTGAGTTTTAAAGGTCAGGTTGGTGGATGTACTTGTGAGCATGCTCAGATATGTAGTGAATGCTGGTTTGAAGCCTGCATGGCTAGGGTCACTGACAAACTTCAAAAAGAAAGAAAATACATTTTTGATATTTACATTCACATAAATGAAGTATTTCTTCTCCATTATCATTCATTACATTACAACCAGAAAACACCATACACACGTCTTAGTCTGGTTGCAAATAGCAAAAAGATGCTTCTAAATCGATTTGCTAAACATTTTGGGTACAAGCTGGAAACAGGTCCATATAGATAAAATAGGTATAGGAGATAACAAAAATACCTGTTTCCAATTTTTCTTTTCTTTTTTTTGGCCGCCATTTTGAATTTCAAAATGGTCGCCTTATTTAACATAGTATATATAAATTTTCTCAACTTTTATGTTAGATACAGGACTATTGTAGGTATTATGTTAGCTTTTTTTATGGTAGATGACTTTATAAGACAATTTGAGATGTTTCTCATTTATTTAAAAATGGCAATCAGCTAAAAAAACAAAATGGCGATTAAGAAAATCAAAATGGCCGCTATAATAAATTGTCAAAAATAATATATTTTTAAATTTTACTTCTAACTGAACAATTTTTCCAAACAATTTGATTAACTCCTAAGTTTGCAACATTTTGATAGTTTCATATCAGATGCATCTGGCAACCATGTGACAGAAATTTTAGCACTGCTGCAGTAATATATGTCAAATGCATGTGCTCTCAAGATTAATGCAAAATAGAGGTAAGATATTTGCATTTTTAAAGATAGGTGCAAGGCTAGGTTTATTAAACATGTCAAATGAATATAGAAAATATGTGTTATGTATGTTCAGATCGAAATTATCCGCTAACAAGGTAAAACATCATGTTCAGTGTTACTGTTGTACCTACATATATCAGTTCTACGACAAATGTAAAATACTTAAGAATATAATTGTATTCATATAAATTTGCATTAAGTAGGAGATTACCATCAAATGCATGCCTGACGTTACCTTAAGATAATAATCCGAGACCTAACTACAATTCAATTCAATCTGACAATGTTAGATTTACTAGCAAACTTCCAGCAATGAGTATACACCTTAGAAATTGTACATGGCCGTTTGTTTGAACATGTTTTCAAAATACCTGACATTTGGTTAGTATCTTACTTTAACAAAGGCTTCATGGAGGGGAGGGACTGAGTGTATGTTATAGATAGAGGTACAACTGGGCAATTACAACTTGTATTTGTCTGAAATTTGTATCCCTGTCCTCCTTTAAATTTTTGTTCTAATGAGCTTTTCAAAATCCTTTTAATACCACTCAATTTTGTATTGGTTTAACCCATGGACCAGTGCCTTGTTAAATCTTATGATTGCATATGTATCCTACATTTGACAAAATACATCAGTTTGGTTTCTTACAAAGGAGTAAAACATCTTTTAACTTTCCCTCCAAGATTATCAAGATGGAGTCTGCAGCTTTAATCAGAAAAAGAGTGACAGAGTCTGAAATTGAGTGGGGAAATTGCATCTTGTGTCAAGAGGTTAGGTTCCCAAGAAAAACATCTTTGTCGCCGGGCTACACCAGAAGGAATTGCCCGAGTAATTGAAAGTGCCCTGGAAAGAGAGAAATACAATGACACTAAGTTTATAGACGACTAGACCGTTTGAAAATAGTCAACCTACGGAAACTGACAAAAATGTTCTTTGGCATAGACCCTGCTATAACGTGTTTTACAAACCAAGCTCACATAAATCGCCTCAAGAGCAAAGGTCAGCGAAATATTACCATTTCATCTAGAGAGTCAACTCCCTGGAAGATGAAACTAATCTAAAAAATTCATCAAGATCGAGAAGATCATCGCTGCCTTCTGTAGACTGGAACAAGTGCATGTACTGCCAGGATGATATACCTTACTCTCATTTACGCAAGTTCAGACTTTCCCAACATCAGAAAAGTCCTGACCCTCGCTCAGTTTGATAGCGTAATGAGACACAGATTAGCTGGAGTACATGATCTTATAGCTGCAGAGGCCAAGTATCATTTGAAATGTTATACATGTTTTTGAAGAAGTACAGTAAGCTTAAAGAAAACCAAGATAACATTCCAGAAACAATTTGCTTTGAAAATGTAATGGCTGATCTTGAAAAAGGTGTTGCTGAAGGACATATTTATACATTAACAAGCATTTGGGAACAATATTCTAATATGCTTCTCACAGATTTTGCAATGGTTTCAGGGGTTTACAGAAGTAATGGGTTCAAGGAGAAAATACAGAGGTATCTTGGTGATAATGTGATTTTTGTTCAACCCTTGTGTACTACAGATCCGCAGCTAGTATGTCCTTCTGTGGCTCAAGATATGGCTATGGAAAAATTTGTAGAAGATATGACAGAGGTGCAAGGAATAGATGTTTGTGAGGCTTCTATGAGTAACCAAGTAGAAAATGACGACACTGATATTTTAAGCGGGATTTTTAAAGTGGCTGTAAAACTACGTGGGACATTGAAGCTACAGCTAGTCATGACTTCGTTGGAGGAATTGATGAGGAACATGCGCAGATGGTAGTCCCAGATAATCTTTACTTTCTTATTCGTCTTCTCTGCAATGAAGATGTATTTGATGTTGAAAATGAGAGTCAAAAGGAGAATGCTCTTAAAACGAAAATTCTCAGTATTTGTCAAGACATCATTTTTCTGGCTTCTGGAGGGCAGAAACTAACACCAAAGCATATTGGTCTTGGCGTTACTATTCACCAGGCCACGAGGTCAAAAGGGCTCATAAAACTTCTCCATGCTGCAGGTCATTCTATCAGCTATGAGCATGTTATTCAGATTGACAAAGCCATTGCCGATGATGCTCTTCAGCGTTACAATGACCATGGAAAAGTGATGATACCACGTAATTTTACCACTTGGGAAAATTGTGGATATGTCCGTTATGCAGACGACAATATCGATATCAATGAAGAAACACTCAGTGGTATGGACACTTTTCATGCAACACAATATGTGGCTCTTTGCAAAAAGCACCAAATGAGCCAAAAAGAGAAATAAATGTTAAGCTAAGATCCAACAGATCCAAAACAAGTCTTCCATCAGAAATGAGTGAGCTTCAAAACTCAAACATGCTTGCAGCCAAACTAGAACCAGTGATGCCGAAAGATGTACAGCTCACTTGGTACGACCCAGACAAGGAAATGATAGCCAAAGCATTCTGCATGGACATGACATGGATTCTTTTTGACAAGAAAATCAGGAAAACCAACAAGTACCTGCCTGGAGTGGATTCAACCAGAAAGTGTCAAAGAATGATTTGCCACAAACTGAAGTTGGGCCTTTTCCAATAATCAATGCTCCTGCTCATGATTATGACACGATGTGGACAGTGATGAAAAAATGTCAAGCAATGACAAAGAAGCTAAATGCAACATACACAGTAATTACCTTTGATGAAGCACTCTACAACAAAGCTAAAATGCTTCAATGGGAGAAGTTGGAAGATTGCAAAGATTTTGTTATCATGTTAGGAGGCTTCCACACACAAATGAATTTTTCAAAAGTGATTGGTCAGTTCATGCAAGGAGCTGGTCTCAATGATATATGGGTAGAGAGTGGAGTATTTGGAGAAACACAGCAGAGAATATTCTCAAAGGAAAGGTGTGGAACAAAGTTATACGTGCACATATACTTACACTTGAAGCACTTTGGACAATTCTTTGGCCAAAGTTTATTGTTTGGGCACAAGAGAATGAGAAGGAGTTAGGAAGCAAGTTGAGAGAAACCGCAGGGAAGATTATTGAAGGGTTTTCCAAAGATGATGATGAGCAGATAGAATCGACACTGGCATTATTCATTGAAGATATTGTACCCATATTAACACTTCTTGATGAATTTGATGCTGACCACAAGGACCTAACAACATTCCAATTTTGGAGGAAGTATATGCATCTTGTTACTATTCTTCTGAGATTTACCCGTGCTCTTCGAGATGGAGACTGGGCGCTGTACCTTTCATCGCTAGCTGAAATGTTACCCTGGTTTGCTCTCTTTGACCATGTTAATTACACCAGGTGGGGTATAATTTTTCTAGCAGATATGAAGATGCTACAGGAGACAGCACCAGAGGTTTACCAAGGCTTTGCAGATGGTGACTTCGGTACTAAAGAAACTTCACAAAGATTCAATCAAATCCCTGATGACCAAGCACTTGAGCATATCAACAAACGGGCAAAGTTGCGGTGGTTTAGTTGGCATCACCCGCACAGATTCTGCACGAACGTTGGTGTCTTACATACAATGAACGGGCTCAGCTCGCCAAGACACAAAGAAAATGTATCATGTAACGAGTGAGACGGATTTGCAACATAAAGATCTGGGACCTAAGCGAATGGAAAGAGATCAGAAAGTTATCACAAAACTTGTTCAAGAATTTGAACGCTTTGATGTATTTTCCAATGATTCAGACCTGATATCAATCACCACAGGAGATGTTGCTAGTACTGATGTGAAGAATGACTTTGTGAAAGCAGAGAAAACAGGAAAGAAGTTAATACACGACTTTGTGAATGACAGACTCATCAAAAAGACAACAAAGTTCCATGATAAAATCAAAAGACAGAAACTTAACACGTTTGGTACAATGTACAGTCATACTGTAAATGTGGATAAAGTAAAAACTACCAAGGCACGCATCAATCTTTTACGTCAAGTAATTGTTGCATTAGATGCTGGACGTGAAGTTGATATAGATGGGTTGCTGGAACGTGAACTCTCACCTGTGCCTTTATCAATAGCAACTGTTGATGAAAAGCTGAGATATCCATCAAGTAAATCAGATCTAAGCAAAATTCTATATCAAGGTAAAGCACAGAATCTACCACCAGTCAGCAACAGTCCTACATGTACTATTGTGGATGCTATGGCAGTAATTCAGTCTCTTGGCAATCATATAGGAGCAAAAACCTTTGGTGAATGGTGTGACAACTTTCAAAAGTCAATTTACAAACATTTTTCTGAGACATGCAACAGGGTGGACATTGTTTTTGATCGATATCTGGACAACTCCATTAAAGGTGGTACACGAAACAAGCGTGCAAGTGGAAAAAACAAGGGGATAGAAACCAGAGTAACCAGCAGAGATCAGAAAATTGGCAGCTGGGAAAGATTCATTACACTTGGGAAAAACAAAGAAAGTCTAGCAAACTTTCTCTGCACACAAATGATAAATCATCCCTGTGAAGATCCCAACAAGGAGCTGGTTCTTGGCGGTGGCTTCTCAAACTCAGATGAGGCATGGTCTTCGTCTGGCAGAGATGTGTCAAATCTGCGATCAAACCACGAGGAGGCTGACACGCGTATCCTACTTCATGCTCAAGATGCAAAGAACTCAGGATTTCAACTACTTAATATTGTATGCCGTGATACTGATGTGTTGGTGCTTCTTGTATATCATATGCCCAACCTATGTCAACAAGTGTGGATGCAAGGGGGGACAGCAAAAAAACAATCTTTCATTCCTGTTCATCATATCCAAATTGATGACAAGGCAAGAGCATCATTGCTTGCATTTCATGCCCTTACAGGCAGTGACACAACAAGCCAATTTGCTGGAATAGGAAAAAAATCGGCATGGAAGGAATTTGTAAAGCACCCACAACTGCTTGAGCGGTTAGGTGAAGCTCAAGTTCCTGATAAAAAGGCTATGTCTGATACGGAAGCATTTGTTTGCAAATTGTATGATCCATCTACTGAATCAAGTAAAATACAAGAAATCAGAAGTGCATTTTTTCACAAGGTGAAAAAAAATGTTGAGACACTACCACCTACTGCAGATGCTCTACATCTGCACATAAGAAGAGCCCATTACCAGACATGTGTATGGAAGATGGCTCTTGAACAAAATCCATCACTACCATCTCCAGGAGAGCGGCTGGTTTCTTAGTACAGATGGAATCCTGAAACCGCCTTCTCACAGTGGACTCAATGCTAGAAACGTGGCCAGAACTTATAGCATGCAGTTGTCCTCTCCAGGGTTTGCGGTGTGCAACACGCAGATGCAAGTGTACTTCCATGAAAGTTCCCTGCACTTTCGAGGATGTTCATGCACAGAGTACTGCGAAATCCACAATCTTTGCCTTTTAATATACTATGATGCAGTCATTTTCAAATATACCTTGTATGAGTTTTGTTTTCATATCGTAGCAAGCTATGTTTTCCTTCAAATAATCTCAAGTTGAACAGTTGAAGTCAGCTTCCAGCAATGGTGTTTGGGAAATAATTTATGAAAGCTATCCATTTCAAAATCAAATATGGCCGCCATTCCGCCATTTTGGAACTAAAAATGGCCACCAACATCAAATTTATCCGAATAATTAAATCACCAGGTTTTATTTTACTTTGAATCAAATTTACATACACACCCCTTAATTTTCTTTCAATATACTGAGAAGTTCAAGATATACTGAATGGAACAACTTTTTGATGTTTTGTCTAAAGTTGGAAGTAGAAACAAACCTTTGGGGGCCATTTTGAAAACAAAGATGACAAGGTTTCCAAAACAATTCTGAATGATACACCTCTATATTTCATTTCGTAACAGCTGTGAATGAACTATTATCTATCATCATCTTTAAACTTAAAAGTTACTGTGAAAATATGTTCTGTTTAAATTATCTGGAAAATGGCGGCCATTTTGAATTTCAAGATGGCTGCCAACTGCTGAACATATATATTCTTGTTAAGACTTTTTATTCCATATAAGATCAACATTTTTACCAGTTATTCAATGTGAACCTTACCTAAAACATGCCAAAATACTCATATTTCTATAAAATATGCTCTATTTGGCGGCCATTTTGAAATTCGAAATGGCGGCCACCCCAACGATTTTTTTTTTGTGGAAACAGGTTTTTTTAGACTCTTATACAGCTAAACTATTAATTAAAATCATTTCCCGACTTGTACCCAAAATGTTTAGCACTTGTCATTTTTTGGCCATTTGCAACCAGACTATCTCCATTACAACGTACTGTAACTAAAGTTTTATATCGTCCTGACAAATCTTCAATGGAGTATTTACGTCAAGATCCCCATTGGCATTCTATTAACCAGTTGTTGAGTACTGGTTGGAGCCCAACTGGAATCAACCAGGGACGATGGGATGGAAAGGTGAAGGGTGGCGTTTAGCGGGGTGTATGACATCCCAATTGGCCTCAATTGGAATATCTAAGTCAAGACGCCCACGTCCATTTTAGTGACCAGTCCTGGAGCAGTAGTTTGGTGATCCACCTCCAGTGGTTAGTGCACAGAGACATTCAATAAGTACTCGGTCCAAATCCCTTTACAAATCCAGCTTTGGGTCCTTGAGCATGACAAGTTATTACTCAAGTCTCCTCAGTTGTAATTGAGTACCAGTATGCTACAGAGTTTACCTGCGATGTGATTGGTTTCCCGTCCAATGCGAGTTATTGACTTTCCTCTGCTTGCACCAAGGAAAGCGAGAAAAAGCAAACCTTATTAGCCTTCAAGCTCAAGAGGATTGAACTAACTTGTCACGGTCTGTAAAGCTATCCATAAAATGCCCCCAGATACACTTCAAGATTTGTGACATACTCTCAAACCACCTCAGTTCAACCATCTGAAACCAAAACTATTGAACCCAACACCGCACGAAGTTCTGTTTCCTGATAGATCTTTCTCTTGTCGTGGTTTTAAGAACTGCAGTGAACTCTGACACATCATCAAAAATGCTGTTTCTCTACACACTTTTCAAAAATGTTGGAAGATTTTTCTTATTTATAGTTCTTCTTATTCAGTGCCTTTAGAAGTAAACTTTTCTTTATTTTAATACTATATAAATGCCATCGAGTAATTGATTGATTAAAAATATATGATATCTTTGCATTAACCTGCAATAACTTTTTCAGAAAATATAGATATGCTGTTTCTCTTTACACTTTTCAAAACTGTTTAAACATTTTCTTATTTTTAATTCTTCTTATTCAGTGCTTTAAAAGTCAACTTTTCTTCATTTTGGCACTTTATAAATGTCATTTTAATTGATTGATTGAAAATACATCATATATCAAAACCTTTGCATAAACATAGAAAAACCTTTCTGAGAATACATTGGAAAGTTTACACTTCTCAAAACTGTTGAAAGATTTCTTACTTCTTATACAGTACCTTAGAAGTAAAACGTTTCTTTATTTTGGCACTTGATGTAATTTTGAAAATATATCATATATATCATACCGTTACATCAATCTGCAAAACCTTTCTGAGAAATCATCAGAAATACTGTTTCTCTTTACACTTTTCAAAACTGTTTAAATATATTGTTATTTTTAGTTCTTCTTATTCAGTGATCTAGAAGTAGTTTTCTTTATTTTGACATTTCACAACTGCCATTATTATAAGTATTATTATAATCGAGTTCATGGTGCATTACAGATTTTGCATACTAACATAACGGATGCGAATTTACATAAAATTTAATAAAATATAGGAATAAATATAAAACTCATCATACAAAATTAAACAAAGCCTTAAATAAATAAATTCTATATAAAAGTTTAACAGATCAATATTTACAGGCAATACTAAACTGAAGTTTTAAAAGACACAGGTGAATAAATATTAATATTTACAGGTCATAATAGTAGACAAGTTATAAATATAAAAACACCAGTAATCTACAAGCATGTCATTGATTGATTGTAAATATTTCATATGTATCATACCTTTGCATCTATCTGCAATAACTTCTTGAGGATCAGCAACGAGGAGCTTTGTCCATCCAGGCTGGCGTCCTTACACAGAGCCTTGAAGTGAGTCAGAATGGCGCTGTGAACAACCATACCATACCTGCAGTTATATGCAACAGGATATGAAAGGTTCAAATAATAGCTCGTAGAATTAACCAAATCTATCTCAATAGAATGTATCATCAACTTTCTCACAATGTACAATTTTGTCTTCTTAAACCTAAAGAAATGTTGTTACTAACCTTATTGCTATTCATACTGTGTTGTTTGTTAAAAATTAAGCTCTCTAAGTTAGTTGATTGACAGCTTTTTCAACCAATCACAGCAAGAATTTGCCTAGCAACAAAATCTGCGTAACTAAGTGGGGCAAAAATCCTATGTGGTACCGCTAGTTAGCGCACATGCAGTCAATGCAATATACTGCACAAAACAAATTTCTGCACACACATACCGAGTGACGACAAGATGGTGAACAAAAATTGTGCATATGGGTCCGCTACAAGCTTTGTAAATCCGATTCCCATAACCCAGAATGGTTAGGGAACGGAATTTTGTTTAATCCTTTTGCTAAAATCTCTACAGATCCGGAAAAGTGCCATAAATGGATCAAAACTTGCGGCAGGCCACATGAACATCTAAATGCCAATGCATTGGCAATGCATGATTGTGGATTTGAGGTTGGTTTGCCCCACCTAGATACCTTGTTGCTATGGTGGGTGTGGCCTATATATTTCCTTATTTAGAGAGGCTAAAGGAGACATAAAGTCTGTTATGATCCTTATTCCATATGATAGAGGATTCAAATCTACACCAACTGCCAAAAACAGCAAGTCAAAATCTCATTCTTATCTTAAGTTATCTATCTTTAAAGTCAACACATGAAGGCTGCCATTTTGCTCAATTCTGTATTGAAATCTTCTGAATGATGATATTATTTTCCAACAGAGACTAAGGAATGTAATGTATTTCTTTATAACTGTATATTATTTTTTCATTCCAAAATTATGTGACACAAAGTTTTAACAGCATGTTTTGACATTTTTATGTGTACACAAAAATGTTCTTGACCCACCTACAAAAAGAAAAACAATTTTTCAAGAGCTAGAAAACTTGGGTTAAATTTTAAAGAAATACAAAGCATTCCAACATCCTGCTGGGCTGATGACATCATAATCTGCATGCTTTGAAATCAAAATGGCAGCTCCCATGGTACTATTTAGTAGTAGTATTAAAGTTTTTAATAATTAAAGAAAATGTATTAGATTTCTTAGGGAGTTATGAAACTTGGTCAGAAGATTTGTTATTTTCAATTCTATCATATGAAATAAAGATTATGTCGGACTTTATGTCTCCTTTAATTCTCAACATACCACTTATTGATTTCTGATGTCATTCTTTGAATGTTTGTCCTCAATTTTAGTCACTAAAAATCAGACTGTTTTCTCCTGCTAAATTTTAATTGAGAATATAATGGAGATTCAAAGCCTCTTTGCCAAGGCACCAATGGATAATGTTTTAATAGGTTTTCTCTTTGTATCAAATTTAAACAAAAATTAGAATAATTTATCATAAGGCATTACAAATTAAAATACTGCAAAATGGTTAATCTTTAACTTATTTTATTGACATTTTTGTTGTTGTTGCAATTTCGTGATTTATAGCAGATTTTCTGTATTTATGCTCAAGTTGTTGCTAACTGCCATGGATGTTTTAAAATCTGTATCATAATATAATGTACACACCAAATCCTTCTTCTCCTACAATTTGTATTTCTTCAAAGGATTAGTTCAGTGGTCAAGCAAGCCCATCTTATATGAAAGAGGACTTTCAAAAGAAACAAAATGGTGAAGAAAGCTTTGCAAAATCTTATTCCATTTGGGAGATATTCAAGCTTAAAGTTTGGTATTATTTGTGTAGAAACGACTGAAATCAGACTAGTTGTGATGTCATAACCTTTGATTCTTCAAAGTGCTTATGGATTCTATCATACTTCTTCCTGCGATTTTGTGGCTTAAAAACCATTGGAAATTTCAGGAAAGTAGTAAAACAGAATCTTGTGAAGGTAAGTATAATTTACCACCTGAAAATATTTTAAAGAAAAATAATTCCAATAGTAAAAAAGCAAAAATTGTGAAGAATGTAAGGATGAGAGCACCAATCTTCCATAGTAGACTTACTACACCAGTCGTTTCTACGCAGATACGCCAGAGCTTTCAACTTGAATATCTCCTTAACGGATTAAGATTTTTGAATGCTTTCTTCACCATTTTGTTCCTCTTTCATAAAAGATGGACTTGCTTGACCCCTGAACTAATCCTTTAATTGAAGACAATGATTGCTTTCAATAGCATTTGGATATATATCCATGATTGAATGTTTTAAATATAAAAGTGGCTCAGGGTTGAAAAGTGAGGACATAACTTTTGCTAAGTCAGGGAATTTTAAGAAGAAAAAAACAGTTCAACTTTTTGATATTCATGTCATTGAAAAATTAGTATTGATAAGAAATAATTATTATTAACTTGAACAATCATGTCAAAGGTTTTCAGTAACATCACATGCATGAAACGTATGTTAGAATACTCTTGAGACTCAAGAAATATACATCCTCACTTTTCAGCTGGCAGCACCTTTAACCAACACAAAAAAATTCTTCAAAATGCAGCAAAAGACCTACTGGGAAGTACAATCAACTGCAAATATTAAAGGAGTAGTTTAAAGCAGATTTTCTGTATTTATGCTCAAGTTGTTGCTACTAGCCATAGATGTTTCAAAATCTGTATCATAATATAATGTACACACCAAATCCTTCTCCTACAATTTGTACTTCTTTAATTAAACACAATGATTGATTTCAATAGCTTTTGGATATATATATCCATGATTGAATGTTTTTTTTCTGTAAATAAAAGAAGCTCAGGGCCGAAAAGTGAAGACATAACTTTTGCTAAGTCAGGGAATTTTAAGAGAAAAAAAACAGCTCAACTTTTTGATATTCATGTCATTGAAAAATTAGTATTGATAAGAAATAATTATTATTAACTTGAACAATCGTGTCAAATGTTTTCAGTAACATCACATGCATGAAAAGTACATTGGAATACACTTGAGACTCAAGAAATATACATCCTCACTTTTCAGCTGGCAGCACCTTTAATATTTTCTTTAACCAACACAAATGGTTTTTTCAAAACACTGCAAAAGACCTACTGGGAAGTACAATCAACTGCACATATTAAAGGAGTAGCTTGGTGATCAAATATGTCTACCCTACAAAGATTAGAACACAATGAAGAATGGAACTTCTTGTTCCATTTGAGGGGTAACAGGTTGTAAACATACTAAGCTTGTTTGAAAATAATGAAGCCGTGAAAATTATTTAGGTTATTCTTTAAAAATCAATTTTCAATTTTTTTTTCAAAATAAAGATGTTGTGCACATAATCAGATGGAAAAGGCATGGTTGTAAAGAGCATATTATAACATGCCTCAATAATTTCACAAAAAGTGTTTCCAATAATTTAGAAAGAGGTGACTAATTTTCAAAGAAATACATAAAATTTGTTTTCGAAGTGCAGCAATGATATCACATTGACACAGTCACTTTTCAACACACTGGTGGAATCTTTAAAATTGTGATAAGTTCTAAATGAAATCAAATATAACTGAGTTGTTTCTTTCATTTTCCTCTTTAATATATATCTACACGAAACACCACAGGAATATTCCTCTAACAGAAATGATTTGGAAATAATTTTTTCGCCATGATAGAATGATCCTTTTATTGTCCGTTGGCAAAAAAAAACCCATAATTGATCAAAAAACTTATATCGTTTTAGTCAACAAGAAGTTATATTTGCCTTTTCCTGTATTCCCGATTTCCAATAATGAAGTCCAGTAGGCCGTTCAAAATGGTGGCCAAGTAAGCATGCTGGTCCCTGCTGTCTCTGATTAACATTGCCACCAGCTTCTGGCTCTGTCTGGCCATCTCCTTGTTAAGGCTGTGCTTGTATGTAGAGTAGAACAGAGATCCGAGGGCTGAAGAATTGGATGTCGAGGAAGAAGAAGTTGAAGATGCTATCTTGGTGGATTTGAAGATCAAACTCACCAAAGAGTTGGGCTGAGATCGAGAGAGAGACAGGAAGAGACGAAAAAGAGGAGAAGGAGTACAGTTGAATATCAGATTATCCTTGAGCTATTTTTGGACATTATCATAGGAAGAAAAAAACGATTTTCTTTTTCTAAATATGCAATGATACAGATAAAGAGACTAAAAAGATACTTTACTACAAACAGTTCATTTTGAATATTCAAGCACAGGGGAATATATTTGATTATCCTTCAGCTATTTTTGGACATTATCAATACTCAGAGGAAAAATTCCAGTAAGAGTCCAGTTGGGATTCGCAACTGGGATGAGACCCAACTTCAACCAGTTCATCCAAGTTGGAATATTTCAAAATTCCTGTTAGAAACAATCCCCACCTGGGACCATTTGGGAAATCCCAACTGGAATTTCCTTCTGGGTATGCAATGATGAAGATGAAGATGCTTTGTTCTTAAACGACAGGCAGAGATTTTAGACTCACTGAAAAGAACTTAAATTTCATTTGAAGTATTTATGTTATCTAAATTGCAATTGTTTGGTTTGGTTTGGCACCGCGACAGTCAGTTAAATGTGCCAAAAGGGTGTTAAAAAATTAATGTGTAAGAGTTAAGGGCAGACAGGAGATGGAGGATTGAGAGGGAGAAAAAGGGGAAAATAGTGGGAATTTGGGAGTAAAATTAAAATGAAAAGAGAGGGATGTGTAAGGTTTGGTGTAGAAGGGAAAAGAAAGAAAGATTAGATATGGTGGAATAGGTTGTTGTTGCGGAGGAAGTTGATAGTGTTGGAGGAAGGATTGTTTTTTAATAGATCCGAGATTGAGGTGGGTGAGAAGAGACCTGGAGTTTAGGTATAGGAGACAGATTAAGAGAATATGCTTGGTGGAGAGTTCGGTGTTGTAGGTGGGGCAAAGAGGGGCAGGGGAGCCGTAAAGGAGATGGCACTTATAGTTTGTGTCATTTCTGAGGAAAGCTTATTATTTTTAATATATGTGAAGTTATGATTTACGAAAGAGAAGACATCCCAAAATCTTTAAAGGAAAAGTATCGGCCCATAATTACATTCATAAGTGAACGCCGCCGTGCTAGGAACGTCACTTCCAATTTTCTATTGTCCCTATTGATCGCGAGAAATTTGCAATGTTATTGATCATACATCCTCCGGACCAAACATAGGGGCCTATGTGTGTTATCGATAACATCACAGATTTCTTGCAATCAATAAGGACAATTGAAAACAGAGTTCAATTTTGAATTTATTTATAGCATGATACCTTTCCTTTAAATATAGGTCCTTAATTTCAGTCACTGAAAATCATTAAACTGTTTTCTCCGCTATAATTTGATTGAGAATACGATGGAGATTCAAAACCTCCTCATCATACTTAACTTCTTAAATTTTAAATTCACATAATGTTGGTGGAAAAAAAAATAATAATAAGTTAAGAAAGTGAAATTCATAGGTTTTCTATTTAGATGTCACAAAAGTTTCATCCAAATTTACAATAAAAAGGTCTTTAAACTAGAAATACTGTAAAATGATCAGTTTTAACAAATTTTGAAGACATATTTTGCTGTTTTCATGGTTTATAGCATATTTTCTTGCAATTAAGCTAAGCTGTTGCTACCTCTCAGTACCTGTCTGGGAAATGGTAAATGACGCTTACCTCAATACCAAGTTGAAAAGCCAGATCCAAAAGTTTGTTGCCAAGTTTCAGGTCAGCTGGGGTCAATGTAGCCGCAATAACCCCACCATCCTCCTTTCTTAACAGCCCCTTGAAGACAGCATCTAAAACTTCATGACCATCTCTGATATTCTTTAGAGAAGAATTTGATAAATGAATTAAAATTTGTTTCAGTATTAGTAGTTGTCAATTTAAAGAAAGAGCAAAGCTATTAACAAACAGTTGACTAATGATAAATAGATTTAACTGAGTTTGAAAATGTTGTTCAAGGTGAATAACCTTAAAGAAGTTGGTTGGAAAAATGGAAAACATCATACTCCTAAAAGCAGATGACCAACCAACAGAGGACGAGATCCACAGGAGGGAATGGTGGTAGATTAGGCATGCTCTACAAAAGCCCACATCAAGTATTACAATACAGGCTCTGACCTGGAATCCCCAGGGCAAGAGGAAAAGGGGTCACCCATGAAACTCATGGCGACACGACCTCCATGTGGATACCTAGAGGATAGGTCATACATGGCATCACATTGAGAATACAACCAGGGATAGCGGACAATGGAACGTTTTTGTTGGTGACCCTTTTCCCTGGCGGGGCTGGCCGGGTTGAGCGTACGACCAGGGATAGCAGACAATGGAACGTTTTTGCTGGTGACCCTTTTTCCTGGCGGGGCCGGCCGGGTTGAGCGTACGACCAGGGATAGCGGTCAATGGAGCGTTTTTGTTGGTGACCCTTTTCCCTGGCGGGCTGGCCGGGTTGAGCGTACGACCAGGGATAGTGGACAATGGAGCGTTTTTGTTGGTGACCCTTTTTCCTGGAAGGGCTGGCGGGGTTGAGCGTTCAACCAGGGATAGCGGACAATGGAGCGTTTTTGTTGGCAACCTTTTCCCCTGCGGGGCTAGCGGGACGACAGGTCTAAGGAATTAAGTAAGTAAAAGCTGGATTATTTTTAGGTTCTATGAAATGTGCTCTATGTAACCTTTGTTTTATGATACATTTTCATAATTTCAGTCTAGTTCACAGCACTATCTTCAGTGCTATTTCTTGTATTAGAATGATCATTGAAATTATGTGAGAAAACATCTCATGTAGACAAAGATTTGATTCTACTCCAATTTCCCATTGTATCTTGATGTCTGCCTGAAGCCAAGGATATAATGTTAAAACATATATGTTATATTCCTAATAAATGCCACGGGCATTACATTTTCAAAAAGAGAGGGGTGGCTTTTGACTGTATTTTTCAGGCAGTTTTACACTTTTAATTAAAGCCTAGTGTTAAATCACACTGTGTATTTAGGATAACAATATTACAAATCAATTTATGTGTGACTTTACAATTGTTTCCAGAAAAAAATATGGGAGTGGGGTGGGGGATAATTAGAAAATATACGGTACAAACTCATAAAAAAATATTCTGCCCTAGATCTTCCAAAAATAGAAAACAAGCAATTAAGATCAAAAGAAAGATAAGTCAGTTAATTATAATCAAAAGGTACAAATCAGCACACACACAAAAAAACACTCACTGCTGGCAGAAGCTTGGCTTTGTGCAGCAGCTGGTACCCTGATACCAGATGAGAGACCTTGGCATGATCCACAGCCTCTGGTTGATGCTTTACGAAAACCTTCGGTAAGAGTTGCAGCAAATTCTCGCGCCTTAAAAAATTCAAAACAGCAATCTCAATACCAATAGAAGTACAGATTACAAAATCAAGTGCAGTATTCGTTGTGAACAAACAGTCCTTAAGTGGTTATTTCAAAATAAAGACCAATTCTTAAAAGTGATATTTTGAACTGCCATTTGTACAATATCAGAAAATCAAAAAGTTTAGTGGATCCGTTGCATTCTTTTATTGTTGGGTGAATTTCACGTTTTATTGCATTGCATTGCATATATCATGAAATATGCTAAACAAAATAAGCTATGCCCACCATGCGTATCAGTAAAATAGAACCTGTTGACAACACTTGTAGCAAAACATATATATGGTTGCACATTTATCGCTATTTTTAAAGAATTTTACATAAAGCCACACCTACAAGACATCACTAAAAAAACAGGTCACATACGGACAATATTTAATCTGTGTACTACATATAACATGTGTGTGATGTGTTTACAAGTTTTTTGGAGCATTTTTACATTAAGGCATGCATATTTGTGATACAAGCTATAGACAAGATAGGCCTATGTATAAAATAACTGACAAATAACATGCAAGTATGATGCAAACAGACATATGGTTGCTATAAATTTATAACTTTTCAAGATTTGTTTAAATTTTATATTTAGCTTAGCAATATGCATGCCATCAACACCAAAAACAATAAGGCACACAAACAGACAATGGGTTATCTGTGTACCACATATGACATGTATGAAATTGTCTTTGAGTTACTGTGTTCACACGCTCTTTCCAGCTAAACCATATTTAGCCCCACCCATCATGTATAATAATGATATTTAAGAATTTTATACCATGAATATGCATACACTAGCTAACAACATAAATACAAAGTATGAATCAAAACAGACCTGCAGTTTGTTAGAATATAAACATTTGAAGATTTTTACATTAAGCCCTGCCTACTCATTGATATGAATGACATCACCACCAAAACCAATAGGAAAAATATATGGCCATGGGCTTTCTGTTTACCACACATGACTTGAATCCCGTTTACCATTCTTCAGATACTGTGTTTGAAAGCTTTTTTTCAGCAAAATCATATTAGGCCCCAGCCAGTATGCATGTAATGAAATTCAACATTTTTATATCATGAACATGTACACACCAGCTAACATAATAATTAAACCAAATATGAAACAAAACAGACATGCAGTTGTTAAAATATAAGCATTCAAGATTTTTACATTAAGCCCCGCCTACTCATTAATATGTATGACATCACCACATTAGGCCAACTGTGTACCCAATATGACATGCATTTTATCGTTCTTGAGATAACGTGTTAACAAGCTCTTTTCAGCAAAATCACATTAAGCCTCACCCACTATTGATGAATTTCAATGTTTTTATACAATAAACACTTACACATCTGCTAACATCATAACTATACCAAATTTAAAGCAAAACAGACACATGTGATTGCTAGAATAAATGCATTTCAAGATTATAACATTAAGCCCAGCTTACTCATTAATATGCATGATATCACCATCAAAAACAATAGGGCACATCTACACATCATGGGCCATCTATATACCACATATGACATCAATTCAGTATATTGTTTTGAGATATGGTGTTAATGCTTGCTGTCACAGACACACACCCATGCACACGCCAGCGTGACTGCATGGGTTCCTTATGCTATTAGCATCGGAACCAAAAATTAGGAACTATACTATAAAGTGTGAAGCTGTACCATAAAATGAGGACCTCTACAGTAAAGTGTGAGCCTGTACCCTAAAGTGAGGATCTCTACAGTAAAGGGAGGACCTGTACCCTAATGTGAGGACCTCTACAATAGTGTGAACCTCTACCCTAAAGTGAGGACCTGTACAGTAGAGTATGAATCTGTACCCCAAAGTGAGGCCCTCTACAGTAAAGTGTGAACCTGTACCTTAAAGTGAGGACCTCTACAGTAAAAGGAGGACCTGTACCCTAAACTAAGGACCTCTACAGTAAAGTGTGAACCTGTACCCTAAAGTGAGGACCTCTACAGTAAAGTATGAACCTGTACCTAAAGTGAAGACCTCTACAGTAAAGTGTGAACCTGTACCCTAAAGTGAGGATCTCTACAGTAAAGTGTGAACCTCTACCCTAAAGTGAGGATCTCTACAGTAAAGGAAGACCTGTACCCTAACGTGAGGACCTCTACAGTAAAGTGTGAACCTCTACCCTAAAGTGAGGATCTCTACAGTGAAATGTGAACCTGTACCCTAAAGTGAGGATCTCTACAGTTAAGTGTGAACCTCTACCCTAAAGCGAGGAACTCTACAGTAAAGTATGAACCTGTACCCTAAAGTGAGGATCTCTACAGTTAAGTGTGAACCTGTACCCTATAGTGAGGATCTCTACAGTAAAGTGTGAACCTGTACCCTATAGTGAGGATCTCTACAGTAAAGTGTGAACCTGTACCCTAAAGTGAGGATCTCTACAGTTAAGTGTGAACCTGTACCCTAAAGTGAGGACCTCTACAGTAAAGTATGAACTTGTAGCCAAAGTAAGGCGATCTACAGTAAAGTGTGAACCTGTACCCTAAAGCGAGGAACTCTACAGTAAAGTATGAACCTGTACCCTAAAGTGAGGACCTCTACAGTAAAGTATGAACTTGTAGCCAAAGTAAGGCGATCTACAGTAAAGTGTGAACCTGTATCCTAAAGTGAGGACTTCTACAGTAAAGGGAGGACCTGTACCCTTAAGTAAGGACCTCTACAGCAAAGAATGTACCTGTACCTAAAGTGAAGACCTCTACAGTAAAGGGAGGACTTGTATCCTAAAGTGAGGACCTCTACAGTAAAAATGAGGACCTGTACCCTAAAGTGAGGACCTCTACACTAAAGTATGAACCTGTACCCTAAAGTGAGGCCCTCTACAGTAAAGTGTGAACCTGTACCTAAAATGAGGCCCTCTACGGTAAAGTGTGAACCTGTATCCTAAAGTGAGGACCTCTACAGTACAGGAAGGACCTGTACCCTAAAGTGAGGACCTCTACAGTAGTGTGAACCTGTACCCTTAAGGGAGGACCTGTACCCTAAAGTGAGGACCTCTACTGTAGTGTGAACCTGTACCCTAAAGTGAGGAACCCTACAGTAGTGTGAACCTGTACCCTCAAGGGAGGACCTGTACCCTAAAGTAAGGACCTCTACAGTAAAGTGTGAGCCTGTACCCAAAGTGTGGACCTCTACAGTAAAGTATGAACCTGTACCCTAAAGTGAGGACCTCTACAGTAAAGTATGAATCTGTACCCTAATGTGAGGACCTCTACAGTAAAAGGAGGATCTGTACCCTAAAGTGAGGACCTCTACAGTAGTGTGAACCTGTACCCTAAAGTAAGGACCTCTACAGTAAAGTGTGAACCTGTACCCATAGTCTGGACCTCTACAGTAAAGTATGAAGCTGTACCCTAAAGTGAGGGCCTCTACAGTAAAGTATGAACCTGTACCCTAATGTGAGGACCTCTAGAGTAATAGGAGGACCTGTACCTTAAAGTGAGGACCTCTACAGTAAAGTGTGAACCTGTATTCTAAAGTGAGGACTTCTACAGTAAAGGGAGGACCTGTACCCTAAAGTGAGGATCTCTACAGTAAAGTGAAGACTTGTACGATGTGAGGACCTGTAGAATACAATCAGGAGGACCTGCACGATCAAGTCAGGGCCTGTATGGTAAAGTAAGGAACGGTATTGATATCAGTGTGAAATTGTAAAATATAATAGTAGCATAATCCCCACCTTTCACTCTGCAACCTCTTGGTAATTGTTTTCTTTAAAATTTCCACAATATTTGGTGGTAATCTTGAAGAGATGAGTTCCAGTAACTGACTGGTCTGAAAGAAAGAATAAATTTAAGATGTCACAAAATGAAATTCAATTATTCATTATTCATCTGCTGTGATATTTCTATTACTCAAAGTATAACTCGCCATCTTACTGAGCAAATGGAAATTGCCCAAAAATGTCATGTTATTGATATTAGCCAGAGCAAACCTTTGCTCAAATTTTGTTTACAAGTCTGCCTGAAAATATCCCATTTGGGAGCAAATTTCGCCCTGCATCCTATGCATATTAGCAGTGGTGTAGCCCGCATCATATTTTAGCCCTGGGTCAGTCTCATTTGGGGAGGGGGTGTTCCTTGGATGTCACAACTAATGATGATAAACACTTAATAGATATGCAGTTTAAAATTTGGGGGCAAGGGATATCTACTGGGGGACATTGACCCCAGCCCTCCTGAGTATGTCACTGCCTTCAAGTGAATCTGCGTTGTCACTTCAGGTCTTTTAGATTTGGAACAAAATATCTGTAAATTTTATTTTAAACTTTTGCTAATTCTTTTGTAACAATTCTATGTCCCTTACTTTTCATTTCATCTCCAATAACCATGAGAAGCCTATAAAATGAGGCCTACAAAACCAATTGTACTCACTGTTCTTGGCAGGTTGCTTATGACTTCAATGTCAGCCATGTTGAATCCAACAGACACGGGGTTGAGCGTGCAAGCACAAATTACTTCTGAAAGTTTGCCTGACCATAGCGAGGACGGCAAGACCTTAGGGGAAAAATATGTGGTAAACAAAACCAAACATTTCAGTTATATGTATTTCACTTTCAAGAATATGCCAGGGAAAGCACACACAAGTCTGTGTTTTCAGTGTGTACCAAATGAATTTTCCAGGATGGAAAGTGGATGAACACCGGATTAACACCCTGCTCTTTCAGTGTTCAGAGAACCAGGCACGGGGTGAAACTCCTACCATCGGGACCGACTGCTTTAAGTCCCTTCCAAACCATTGGCCACTTTTCACAAACGTCGGGTGAGTTGGAAGGCGTGATGCAGAAGACAAACCTCTGCGCTTTATGTTAGCGTATATCGTTCTGCATATCTGTGGGAAAATCGCTGATTAAATCACTGTTGGACTCGAATATGGGACCTCTAGCATTCAGTTGAACGCTCATCCGACTGGGCTACCTGCCTCCCTTATGAGTAGGAATCTGATACAGAGGCTATTAGCTGAGAATTTAATGCATATCAAGAGGGGAAGGAAGGGGGTATCTTTTAGAGGTAACATTAGCTCAATTGCTTCAAAATATATTAAAACCCATGATAGTAGCAACATTTTGATCAAATCTGTCGTCAACCATTTTGAAACCTGAGGCATTAACCTCCAAATTTTAAAGAAAATGCAACCTTTAAAATTTCTCATGTCAGCTTTGTTCTTAAAATATGTTTCATAATTATTTCACATTGTGTAGCAACTTTGAATCAAAAGCATTTGAGTCTTAATCAAATTTTACGAGAACAGATATATCCACCATTTTCAGTTACTGAAATTAAGGAAGGAAACTTAAGGAATTATATTCAGATTTTGAGCTGTCTGCCAGTCAATCACAAATTTAGCACAAATTATACTCTTTTATACTTGATAAAACTTTGGTCAGGAGTAACTCAACCAGAGCTGTCGGAAGGACAGTATGCTCGACTATTCAAAATCAGTATAGAGAATGGGCTTATAGAGGGAAGTATGTACAGAAATAGGGTAGCAGGGGCAGATGATTTAAAATTACTTGAGCGTTAAAAGATGCACTTACATTTTCATTTGCACTACAAGCTTCAAAATATCTTTGAGTTTTTCCAGATATTTTAAGACAAAAAAAGCTCAAGTAACTCGGAAAACATGTAAAACCTAGCAGTCTGTATAACTACAACACCTCTTTTACTTCTATCAGTTGAATAACAAAGAAAGGAGACACCCTGACTTGCCAATGTCAATGAAAGAATGCCATTCAACCCCCTTTCCAACCTGTACCCTCCCCTAGCCCCTACATATTCCCAGAACTACATCCTGGATTGTAATACAACTTCCAATTTAAGACAATATTTGTGTCAAGCAAAGTCAAGCAGCATGGAAAATGTACAATACCATTAGAGCAAAATTATGCAAAACAATATTGCTTAACATATGACAAACTAGACATTGGAAACGATACAAATCCCCTCAAATAATGCATATTCCAGACTGTCCCACATTCCATCTCTACCTGTCCCAAATGTCATCCCACGTCTATACTCCATGAAATAATACCTAAAAACCAGATACTGTATGTCATTCCACCACTTGCATGACCCACATGCCATCACAACTGAAATCCAGATGACATCCCACCACATGCTAACCCACCCTGTTCCACATGCCAACCCACCCTGTTCCACATGCCAACCCACCATGTTTCACATGCCAACCCATACTGTTCCACATGCCAACCCACCCGTTCCACATGCCAATTCAACCTGTCTAACATGCCAACACATCCTGACCAACATCCCACCACACCCTGTCCTACATACAATTCCACCCTGTCCCACATGACCTCATCCTAATTCCTTCAGCTACTTTATTATCACATCATCTTCTACCCAACATTCTGCTTATTGTTTATATTTCTCAAACCCCTAATTTAACATTCTTTAGAAGCGAGGAAACTTTAATTTGCTTCTTTATTCATGGCAAGACAAATAGTTTGATTGCTCTTCATGTCAGGAATATCAATATCATAACAACACTACAAATGTGAAGTCATAAGCCATATATTTTCGATCTCAGGTCAGGTCAAACATATTGCAGCAAATGCACATTATACCTCACCATTAAGTGTGAACAATGCTCTTCACATATACTGTATGATCATTTGTTTAAGCAAAATCATTATACCCAATTTAATTCCAGAGATACCACATATACAAACATTTTTATTGCTATGCAAATAGGCTAATTGTTATGTACACACAATCCCACAATCATGCTGAACTGAACAGTACCAATGCCCTAGACCACTAAACCAAATAGCAAGTTAGTATCTAAGGTTAAATATTTTATGTGAAAGTCTATTGTTATGCAAATAACCTAATTAATATGCACATTACACCTCACCAATAACTGTAGACAATGCTCTTCACATATATGATCATTTGTGCAAACATAATCCCCACTCTTACTTTAATTTAAAAGATATACATACAAATATTTTCACTGTTATGCAAATAAGCTAATTCGTATGCACACACCCCCCACCCAATCATGCTTATTTGAACAGTACCCATGTCCTCTACCCCTGTGCCAAGTTACATGAATGTACATCATTCATAACTTAAGATATGTGCTCATGAATGTTAAAAATTTTGTACAAAAGTCTTATGTTATGCAAATAACCTAATTAATATGCATACTTTACTTCAACATTAAGTGTAGACAATGCTCTTCACATATATGATCATTTGTGCAAACAAAATCCCCACATCCACTTTAATTTAAGAGATATAAGAGATACAAAGATTTTCATTGTTATGCAAATAAGCTAATTATTATGCTAACAACCCCTAATCATGCTCACTTGAAGAGTACCACTATGCCAAGTTACATGAACGTACACCATTCATAACTTTATAAAAACTTTAACCAAAATTTTAAGCTGACAAATATTTTTTATTGTTATGCAAATAAGCTAATTAGTATGCACACACAACCCCCCAATCATGCTCATTTGAACAGTACACATGTCCTCTACCCCTATGCCATGTCACATGAATGTACACCATCCATAAGTTAACCAAAACTTTACCAGACGCTGACTCCGAAGCCGACACCGACGCCGGGGGTAGTACAATAGCTCTACTATTCTAGTCAAGCTAAAAACTAAAAGTGCTATCTATATTTAGGAATTGTTCTTACCAAAAAGAACATACAATTCTCAGTTAAACAGGGTTCACAATTTATATATCTGATATACCCTATTCGATGCAATATGCGCCCCGTTACTTCCGAAGTTTCTTCCTGATATGCCCCCATGCCCCGAGGCTGCATACAGTGTTGTTTTAGAATTGCATTGTGTAAACTGGTTCTATACCATCCCCACAATAACCACCACAAAAACTTGGTGAGCATCAGACACAAAATAAACAAATAATGTAACAAAACTTATTTTAAGTCTCCAAACTTATCAAATAAATTATGTTATCTAGTAAAAAAATGTTGGGTTGGCGCTTATAAGAAGAGGGGTGCTTAATACGTCAAATATGGTAGTTAATTCTTTTGAGTTAGGGCTAGTCAAAATTTGGCTTTTTTATGACCATATGCAAAGTTTGCGTTGTACAAACAGGAAGTTAGTTTAAATCTTCAGGCTAGTCTTCATAATTTGATTGAATATGACGAAAAAAATCAGAAAATAAATGACCTAAGCTTCTCACACCTTTGAAGCTTGCGCTCCATAGTTTCGGAGCAAAACAGTGAGGAAGTCCATTACTCTCACTATCACTGTGCATTTGTTACGATCATATTCCTCACTCTCCCTTGGGGTAAAGGTCAGGACGGAGTCAGTGGTTGCTATGGAGATCTGTCTGAGGTCCTGTGTGGCAAACGAGCACAGGAAATGGTCCAGCGCTTTAAAGAGCATCGAGGATTTATCTACGGGTGTGAAATGAAGGAAGAAAAAAATGGGGGTAACCAGGTTTTCTTTTCACATTGGTAAGACAGGAATAAAACTACAGTAGAAAGTCTTAAAATAAATCCAGATTTTCGAGAAAATATCCATCAAAAATAGAGAGGAACTTCTGTGATAATCTACACCTCACCTCAACACTTGGAACTCTAGTGAAATAATATCTTCTAATAACATTCTTAAGCTTGAACTTAAAATTATATCAATATAAGATAAAAGATCAAATAAACCAAACATTTAATAGCCTTTTCTATTTTTCTTTCAATTTGCTGTTTTTAAAGATAAACAAGAACCAAAAACACTCAAATCCATTTTCATTGATTACTGAGAAAAAAAAAAGTTTTACAGAGATGATAACTGCAAGCCATGTAGTTGCTACCTTGCCCAATGATATTTTAAGTACACATCTACCATTTTCAAGAATTAAGTTAAGTTGTAACAATTTTACTTGAAAAACACTGTGGAAAGGACTGGACTCTTAATCATCTGATACTTCTACCATCATGGCCCTAAAAAGTTGGAGCAAAACTCTAGCTTCCCTTTATTTGGCCAAGATTTCTTCCTAAGCCCACAACTTTCAAATGAGGGGAAGGAACAGGTACACTCTGGCCATGCCTATAACAAGTATGTATCAATCTGATATATTATCCAGGCAGTGTTTGTGTTCACCCCAAATATTTAATTCTGAAGATTTTAAACACATTTGACACCAGAATCATTTAAAAAGAGAATTAAGTTCTTTAATGTATTTGTAGGTCTAACTTATAGAGGCATCTCTAACAAAGAATTGATCATTTTGTTAACTTTTAGTGAGTTTGTATGTGCTTGAAGTACCTTTTACAAGCTCAAACTGAAACTAAAACAGGCTTGTTTTATTCAATGAGCTTGTAGAGGTTTCAATTGTAAGCTTGACAAAGTGTCCATCATAAGCTCATTTCTAAATTGCAACTTTGTAAGGGTTCCAAAATTTTGTACGCTCAACATTGTAGTAAAGGTTCCAACTGTGCAAGCTCTACTTTGCAAAGAGTCCAAGTGTTGTAAGCTCTACTATGTAAAGGTTCTAACTGTTGTAAGCTCTACTTTGCAAAAAATCCAACTGTTGTAAGATCTACTTTGCAAAGGTTCCAATTGTTGAAAGCTCTACTTTGCAAAAGTTCTGACTGTTGTAAGCTCTACTTTGCAAAGATTTCAACCATTGTAAACACTATTTTGAAAAAGTTCCAACTGCTTTAAGCTTGACTTGTAAAGGTGCCAATTGTTGTTAGCTCTACTTTGCAAAGGTTCCAACTGTTGTTAGCTTTACTTTGCAAAGGTTCCAACTGTTGTAAACTCTATTTTGCAAAGGTTCCAATTGTTGTTAGCTCTACTTTGCAAAGTTTCCAACTGTTGTAAGCTCTAGTTTGCAAAAGTTTTAACTGTAAGCTTGGTTAAAACCATGACTTGTGTAAAGGTTCCAACTGTTGTAAGCTCTACTTTGCAAAGTTTCCAACTGTTGTAAACTCTACTTTGCAAAGGTTCCAACTGTTGTTAGTTCTATTTTGCAAAGGTTCCAACTGTTGTAAGCTCTACTTTGCAAAGGTTCCATCTGTTGTAAGCTCTACTTTGCAAAGGTTCCAGCTGTTGTTAGCTCTACTTTGCAAAGGTTCCAGCTGTTGTTAGCTCTACTTTGCAAAGGTTCCAACTGTTGTTAGTTCTACTTAACAAAGGTTCCAACTGTTGTTAGTTTTACTTAACGAAGGTTCCAACTGTTGTAAACTCTACTTTGCAAAAGTTCCAACTGTTTTAAGCTTGACTTATAAAGGCTCCAATTGTTGTAAGCTCTACTTTGCAAAAGTTCCAACTGTAAGCTTGGTTAAAATCATTACTTGTGTAAAGGTTCCAATTGATGGCTTGTGGCAAACATATTGAGAGCTAAATCAAGGAAAGCTTACCATTCTCAAAGGAGATACCAGCACAATGCAAGGGTGCACCATTCAAAAAGGTACTGCATTAAAATTCTATATTCAAACCGTTTTTTTATGACAACTTTTCAATATAACAATTAAGAAACATACATACTATCATGCCAGTGTGGGTTGTTAGGAAGTTGATAGGGGTGGAGGAAGGGGGTGTGGTTAGAGGGTTGATAGGGGTGGAGGAAGGGGCGTCTAAGACTCTCTCTTTTAAGACTCACTCTTTTCTATATTTTCAAAGTTTCTCTAACTTTTCTGTTTATGATTATTTCATGATTTGTTTGTAAATGGGGGGCTGCTTTCTAAATGCCCAGGCTTCATTTAGTCATCCTCGACACAAACTGTAGTCTTCAGACGTCTTCTTTGTTTATATACTGAAAAAGTGGAAATTAAACTTAAAACAACAAACTTACCTTCGAAGATAGATACCGGCTCAATCAACCTCTCACCAAACAGCCATGTGTAACAATCCAGCCCTGCCAACAACATATCGAACCAATCACACATTTGCCTCAAAGAAAACGGCTGGTCAGAGAAGTCTAAGGTTGAATACTTCAGGATTCCACTGTGTTGATTTAAGCTAATCCCTCCACCTTCAAATCTTCAAAGAAAAAGAAAATGCGAAAAATATCAATCATTACTAATACAATAGTGCATATATTATTACACTATGACCATCTTAATATTTTTTTCAAATGAAAGATATTATGCCATCTGACACCGTAACCTATATGAAATAAGTCATGACACATACCATACTATTTTTTGCCATTAAATTTTTTTCATCATAAATTGGTAGACAATATATTACTTTCCCCCTTGAACAAAATATGTAAATATGTTAAAATCCACTTTGAAAGTTCATAAATCCAACAAAGGTCAAACATGCAAGTAAAAACTATGATTTTCGAATCATCTTTGAAAATATCTGAGTTCCTTGAAGTTTTCATTGAATGAATGTCTTACATATCTAATTGTGCTTAGCTTCCTGAACATGGGCAAATTATGATAGTTGCTTAGCATCCCGCTACAACAAATGGGTCACAAATGGTATGGTCACCACAAAATTGGGTTCACATTTATATAAATTGTTGAGAGAGCAGGTGAGGGGGTAGGCTGGTTAAACCAAAATAATCCCCTAAAATAATTTGTCTATCTATTGTGTTCAATTCTTTCCAGAATGGACATCATTTCCTTATTTGTCTTTTGGGCAATTTATCTTCTTTTTTTTTTTGCCTTATTAATCTGTCAATAACTTGAAATCCCTAATCTGTTCCAGTATTAGTAGGCCGGGAATACATTTCCCACTGCTCCCCCCTCCCATGTGTATATGGCCAAAACATATTAGTATCTAGATATTTCTGGCAGCAGGCATCAGCATTCCACAATAAAATTCCTAAAAAACTCTTCACAGATAATCTCCTCAAGACTAGCCATCCACTCCCACCCAATTTTAACAATCAGTCAACAATAATTGTTTGTATCCTAACTCACTTCATCTACGCTCCACTGCTCCAACCATTACCCACTGCTGCCACCAATAAAGAACTCCACAGACCCTCTCAATTGATTCACACTCCTTTAAAACATTTATATTCAGAGCATGAATATTCATGTACCCAGGCCACGCTCAAACAACAAGCATAATAAAATTAGCATCTGCTACTCTCCAAGAAATCAATATCAGGAGAATGAGGTAGACAGATGCTTGGTTTAAAGAGCATGATACAGCAACTGCAGAGGAAAAACCTTGACAGAATAACAGGGGAACAACATTATTGACAGAATAACATATTCACTCCATTTTACTAGATTTAAGATTTTCAAAAAGGTGGATTTTTGCTGTATTTGATCTGTGTTCAGGATATAACATGAAGGATTATTTGTGACAATTATGTAAGTATCACATACATAATCATGTAACAGTGTACAGTTATGAGTAAGTAGTTGTTTATGCATAATAGTGTTGTAAGCTGTTTCAAGTAGCTACAGCAGTACAATTTATAAGGGTACAACATGCTCAGATGACGGGGAGTGAGTGTATTGGATCACTTCAAGTAGTAGGAAGAATTTATTTGAAGATTTGCAGGTAATTACTTAAGGTTGGTTCCTTTTAAGTTAAAAACGGCGCTTAATTTCATTTACTTTGTGGTGAATGTTATTCGGCTTTTTTTAAGTGCTTTCATTTTTAATACTATGATGGTTTTTTTTATAGATTTTAAAGCGATGAATCTAATGTTGCCTCTACACATCCATTTAAATAGGGACTGTTTCATTCAAAAGTTGTAAGCAGTACAGTGGATGGTACTTTATGTCCCCTGAAGATGAATTTATTTCAAGCCTTTAGAACTTTCCAAGGCAATCGAGGAAAATACTACAGTACCTGTGAATCGAAATGTCAAGGTAGCATCCTAGTATATAGTGGTAAAATACTATAAAAGCATCAAACATTTTGTTTTCTCTCTGAATTTTGATTTGTACAGGTTATTTTCTTCTATTCATTGTAATGTAAAACCTGAATTGTACAGGTTATTTGCTTCTATTCATTGTAATGTAAAACCTGATTTGTACAGGTTATTAGCTCGTATTCATTGTAATGTAAAACCTGATTTGTACAGGTTATTTGCTGGTATTCATTGTAATGTAAAACCTTGCAACAGAGACATACTGTACAAACAATTCTGAAATAAATTGTCAATTGGAAAAACTATCTAGATATTATGAAAAAAAGAATGAATGAATAGTCAAAATTGTTGGTCAAACAGCTAGGTCAGCCAAACCTACTGTAAATTATTCCTTTTCAGCATAGCTGGGTCAGCCATTATCTTCTTTAGTTTAATGTAGCGGAAATATAGCCGTGACTCACGCAAGACAATTCTTTGTTCTGTTTAAAGGATTATTTTCACTTTTTGCAAACTTCTATATTTTGAGATATAAATCAGTGGAAGAAATATGTTATTAGAACTACTTTGTTGAGCAATAATGACAGATTTAGTTTTGGGGCTGGGAGGAGGGGAGGGGGCACTTCATATTAAAAGTGGTAGGGGTGTGCAACCCACCAACCCAAGATAATACCCACAATAAGACAGACTTTTTGGTAACTGCAGTATGAAATTATACAAATTTGATACCTGTAGTATGAAAGGAGTCAATTCTAATACCTACAGCATGAGTATTTAACGAAAATATTGTAAAAATGGATGAGCAGTACAAAATTAGCACAGTAAAACCTCATTTTTTAGGACCTGCACTACAAAAATGATGAAAAAAGACACTTTTTGTTAGTTGTAAAATAAACATAATTTTTTTTATAGTGAAAAAAAGACACCTGCACTACAAACATTATGCAAAAGAGGTACCTGCTAAGGCAGCACATATATATACCTCACATGTGCAAGTGCTCCCCCACCCCACTTCCCCCTCTTCCTGTTTTTTTTTTTAAAGTGCTAGATTTGCTGTGAGTAATTTCTTCTACATAAAATTGTAAATAGGGTCAAACCTTACCTCTCTCTTACAAAATGTATAAAATACCTTACATAGATACACAACACAGAATGCTAGTATAGTAAGCAATCGTCCTGTTTGACTCATGAAATGGTCCTTTTCAGTCAGAATAGTTTCATTTTAAGGTATGAATATAGCTTAAATCCCAGAGCATTACCAGGGGTCTAGTGCCTTAAGTGGGCCATGGACCCTACGCCGAAAAGTGTGTAGCACTTCATGCATGCACTACTGTGCCCCTCAAGAAATCTAGCACCCTGCCCCTTTTTAAATCAAGTTAGGTCTGATATGATTAAGGATTATTAAAGAAGCAAATTGGTGTAAAAGCCATGTTGAACCTTATTCCCTTTAGGAGTTATTATACTTGAAAGATTTCAACCAGTGTGTTGAAAAGTGACCTCAATATGTACAGTGTGATTTCATACTTGTAGTTCCTAGACAAATGTTATAACTGGAGAGAAAAAACATTGCCTCTTTTTAATTTTATTCGAAACATAATTGTTTAATTATTGTAATAACATGCACTTTATCTCCACCTTTGAAATACAATAATTCCTTAAGGGAATATGACATAAGCACAGAGTTTTCACCAATTTGTTTTTTTACCCTTAAATTATTTACCCACGCGGTCATGTCACGACGGAATGGACATGCACTTTTCAAAATATTATTTTGCTTCGTCAAATAGGCCCACAGCAGTGATTCTGTATCATTTGAAAGAGTGCCAATAGATCTTTCAGATTATGTAACATTTTGATGTGAGCTTATGTTGAAAATTTCAACAATTTTTTTTTTTTCTTTCCAAAAGCCTACTTGCCATACTTCCGGACCTAGCTTTTGTTTGAAAAACCGTGAGGAACTTACAAAGACATCAAAGTATCCAATTTCAGTCAAATTTTATCTGCTCATATCATCATTATCTTTTATTAGCAAAAGTTATGCAAAAAGATTTTTAATTTTTTTGAGAACAATTTTTGAAAAAAATCTAACTCTGGATCGCAGTACACCCTCCGCATGCCAAAAATATTGCGACAAAGCTTACATCACGTACTTTCAATTGAAAACAAAAAGGGCAACTACCCCCTCTTTATTCATGCCGTTATCTAAGTTTAACCAGAACCAAAAGGTTTTGTGGTTCCGATGCTTTTTTTCATGCTGATTGATTTTGTATTAACTGTTATGTCATTGCCTATATTTGAGATATCATGTTTACAAGCTCATTCAGCAAAATCATATTAAGCCACGCCCACTATGCATATTAACAAAATTCAATGTTTTTTATCAAATGAACACATACAAACTAATCAAAATCATAATATGAAACAAAACAGACATGTGATCGTTAAAATATGAGCATGTCAAGATTTTCAAATTAAGCCCCGCCTACTAATTAACATGTATGACATCACTAAAATAATAGGGCACTTCTACAGACCATGGACTATCTGTGTACCACTTAGTCCATACATCATTTCAAATTATTTTTATAATAAGCCCCACCTACTCATTAATATGCATATTATCACTACCAAAAACAATGGGCCACATCTGCAGACCATAGGATATCTGTATGCAAAATATGACATGAATCCAGTTCACTGTTTTTGATATACCATGCTTACAAGCTCTTTTCAACAAAATCAGGTATAGCCCTGCCCACTATGCATATTAATGGGGATATGGTCATTGGCATAACTGATAAACTTATGACATTTGAGAGCTCTGAACTCTGTCATCTTTAACTCCAAAATTACCCCACCTGGGCAAACATACTACAATTTATTTAATTTACTACGCACTATGCATACAGTATTAATGAAATTCACATTTTTTGTACCATGAACATGTACACACTAGCTAACAGCATAATTACACTCAATTTGAAACAAAGCAGACATTCGGTTGTTAAAATATGAGCAATTCTATGGTTGAAGAGGATGGAGCTGAAAGAAATTATATTGTTCTGGAGGTTTTATAACCACAAAAAAATGTGAATTCGCGGGAAGAATTATCATATTTTTTAAAGATTTCTTTAGTATAAACAACGGTAATTCACTACATTAATATTATTTTTGCTGTGATTTTTTGTAGGAAGATTTTTGACACCTTTATCCAGATCGTGGAAAATTTGATATGAGGTCAATAACAAACTAGGTTTAAAACATCTCCCATGTGATTAATTGTGCGATGAAAAGTACATTCTATTGCGAAAGAGACAAGTATATAAAGGTGTATTCACTACATTAATATTATTTCTGCTGTGATTTTTCGTGTGAAGATTTTCGACACCATGGGAAATTTTATAATTTATTCTCTGCCCCACTTGCAACATCGATCTTTTCATCAGGCATATTTTCTTAAGCTGTCCCCTATACCAGAACTCTAAATCTCTTCTCTCCGCACTCTCCTCAATCTCGGACCAACTCGAAATTAATTCTTCCTCAAACAACATCATTCAATTCCTTCGCAACAACGTCTTTTACCACATATAATATCCTCCCCTCCTCCCCTTCTAAACCTAATCTTACACAACCCTAAAATGTTTTCTTACATTCAGCTTTTCCCTCTTATCTCCCTTACAAACCTCCCATCTCCTCACTATCCTCTTACACCATTATTTATTAACACCTTCTTAGCACATTTGACTCTGACTGTCGCGGTGCCGTTAAACATCAACAAACCAAACCATCATTCCTGACGGGGTACGTGAAGGATATATTTTACTCGCAATCTGTTTAATTTAAAGATCTATGGACAAATAGCAACAACTTCAGCTTATTCAAAGAAAATGTCATAAACCGCAAACAAAACAAAAAAACAGTTTTTTCCAAATCGGTTAATAATTGACTATTTTACCTTCTTTTAATAAATTATGTAAATTCTACTAAAATTTTGTGACATCACAATGAGAAAACCTATGAAATATCCTTATGTTTGTTTACTCATTATTTTTCAGTCCTTCACCAATTGAATGGGAGCTGTGAATTTGACCAAGAGGTTTCTAATTTCCATCACACACTTAATCCAAATTTATAAGGAAATAACAGTGTAATGATTTTTAGTGGCAGAGTTTTAGCACAGAATTTTAGAGGATTACATCAAATTTATTAAGCTGTCTTCTCCTGCAAACATCACAACTTTTGCATACACTTAAAATTCCTAAATCTTTAATTAGTCGTAACATGGAAACTGCCTTTAATATCATTTAAAATGTTTAAAGGTATAAAGACAGGTGCAAAACTTCGGCCTATATTATTGGTCACGCCCCCCCCCCCTCCCTCTATATTGTCAGGGCATGTACTATCATAAGCTTAAACCTCCCACCTAAAAGTGTGTTGTGTGTGGAAGGAAAGTGGGGAGCCAGGGTGCGTGACCTAAGAATATCAGCCATGACAATGTGAACTATGGCCATTTAAGGTATACAGGTATTTTTATTAACCAACAAGAGCACTAATTTTTGAGTTTATTGGTCTTTGAATTTTAAAAATAGCATGTGTAGTTTTTAAGTTATGAGCAATCAAAGTTTTTTAATTTATTGAAAAAATGTGATGTATGAAGCGGAAAGTAGCCCAAAAGTGCTTTTTTTTTTTTCCTTCAAATTTCTTCCCTTAATTTCAGACCATAAAAATGCTCAAACTGCCTTCTTCAGCTTGAAATTGGTAAGGAGTGTGGTAAAGATCAAATGCTCTTCATTAGAAATATTTTCGCTTTTTTCAAAAGAAATGGCAGAGGGTTAAAAAACAATGGATTTACATAAGAGAATGGAGACTATGTCCCATTCATACATCACAAGAGTAACACAAATATTTGCATATTTACACAAAAAACGTCCAAAAAAAAATGTAAAATGGCCAATTTTTAACTGATTTTTTTGCTTTCTACATATTTTTTAGGGGATTTTAAATCAATTTAGCTAAAGTTGCTTCTACCTGTCCATATATCTTTAAAAATTTAATTAAAAGATTATTTTGTTTAAAGTTGTAATCTCTTTCTCGTGAATTTAAAACAGCTGTCGCTGTCCATATACATTTAATGTATAAATGTTTGTTTGTTTCATGACGGCTAAACGCACCATGACAGCGGGGGTCAAATTGTGCCCAAGAGGTTAAATCATTACAGGGGCAGGAAGAAAAGAAAATAGGAGTCTGAGAGAAGTACAGGGGCTAAAAACCAGGAAGCTGGAATCGAAAGAGGAAGTGCAGGGGTGTAAAAAAGGGGGGAAAGGTTTGTTTGTTCAATAAGGGCTTAACAACACCACGACAACGAAGGTCAAATTGTGGCTGAGAGGTCAGATCATTTTAGAGGTAGGAAGGAAAGGAAACAGGGGGAGAATGAGACAAAATGAAGAACAAAAAGTCAGAAAGCTGTGATCGAGAGAGGAGGTGCATGGTTGAAACCAAAACAAAGTAGAGAGAGGGGGTGGAAGAGGAGAATTAAATATGGTTGTAGAGGGAAGCATGATGAAGGAAGGAAATAATTTTATCCAAAGGGTTTTGTGGAAGAACTCAGTAATTGAGTTCTGAATCTGAATCTAAATCGAATAAGTCGGCAAAAATCCTTCAAGAGGACATGAACGCCAACCAAGTGTAAAAAGTATGAGTAAAATGTTTTTTTTAAAAAAAAAAAGCGAGGGGGAGCGAGGAAAGCTCTGGGAAGGTTGTATAGGGGGCAAGCAAGGAGAACATGGTGGGTTGTGAGGGTGCAATGACAATTGTTGCAGAGGGGTTGGGGGAGCCAAGAAGGAGGTGGGAGTGGGTGAGGTGGGTAGGGAAAGGTATATACAAAGCCATTCAGGAAATGTATTATTTCTCTCTAGTGTATCAACTGTCTTGCATCAAAGAAATGTTTGGTTCTGACTGAAGTTATACACTTTGTATGGGGATTTTTAGTGTGAAACAGGCCACAGATCAGCTGAAAATCTACCTAAGGATGAAAGTTACTAAGGACGTGCAATGAAAGAAGAAAAAAAAAAACTTGAACATTTTCAAAGAAATCACAATAGCTTTCCAGAATAATCAGACTTACTGTAGGTAATATAATGCATTACCCATCTGCAGTGCTCTTCAGGGCAGATCATTTTGAGATCTGAAATTTACAGGATTTGTTTAAAGGTCCAACAATTTTATCTTATATGAAAGAGGATTTCAATAGAAAAACAAAATGATAATGATAATAATTAATCTATATAGCATTTTGTGTATACAATCATATTCAAAAATGCTTTACAATGAAAACAATAAATGAAACTACCCCTCACCCCATAAAATGCTGATGAAGAATATCCAAGTAAACTATCGAAATAAGCTTTGAAAAGATAAGTTTGAAGAACTTTTAGGAACGTGGATTGATTTTCTGGTTTGTCTGATTTTAACTGGTACTTCATTCCACCAAAGTGGTCCCACCCTAGAAAATGCACTTCCAAGTGTTGTGTGCTTTATGGTTGGTACATAACATTAGAAATGGCTCTGCTTAAAACCAGAAACACTTTTTTTTTCTTTAATTCCCAAAACCACAAAAATGTGGTCTCTTCAATACTCCATACAAGCTAGTCAATGAACAATGTACTTAATTTCCACCCAACACAAAGGAGTTTCCATTAAGAGAAGCAGCATCTCCCATGGAGTATGAAATGTCCTTGGAAGCAAAGTTATTCTTGTGGAATGATGCGTAAATTTCTAGTCTGAAATTTGCACATGTTTTTGAGCCATGTCCATAGCCATCAACAGGTCTCTTAACCCTTACTCTACCAGGGCTTTAAAAAAGGCGACCCCAATTTTCGTAACTTTTTTTTCATATGCATCTTTGACAACTTTTCTTTCATTTTCTTTCGTTACAAGTTTGGTTGGAATAGATGCTGAGATATTTATCTTTTGAGTAATTAAAACCAATTTAGGAAATAGTGGACAAAATTATGCAAATTAAGCAATTTTTGGCTAAATTTGGTCAACAAATGGTCAATCTTTGCAAAAGGATAACTTCTTGTCAGTATTGAAAACAGAGATTTGTGTTGCATATTTAGATTCTTTTTGAAATTTCCTTTCCAATGATACTAATCTTTAATTTTTAGAAAGAAAGGAAAGATAAAAACACATCTAAAATGATAAAAGTCAAACGTCCCCTGAAAGCTGCAGCAGAAAAATAATTACGCAGTGGTCACGGCGAGACTCGAACCTGAAGTGCTCGCATGCTAGTCGCGTACATTTCCTCTGCACCACGTGGTCGTTTAAATTAGAGATGTGTAATTTAATTCTTATAGAATAGGCTCTAAGTAGAGGGGGGTATGCCTTTATTTATATATCAAATGAAAGGAAATTTCAAGCGCTTTCGAACGGCGGTTCAACAAAGCATGTGTGATGTACGGTTTGGGTTACGCGATTTTTAGCTCCACCCATACACAGAGTGTATGAGTGGAGATTATCAAATCGTACGTGACCTCTCATATGTGCCTGTACTAACTTTTGCTTAAAAATGCATCTCCTCCTAGGTTTTTACAGTTTTGCTCTTGAGATTCTGGCTCAAGCGAGATTTTTGTATAGCAATTTAAGATTGTATTTCGTTAAGAGATATTCCATGTATTTTTTAATTAGAGCTCTCGAAAGGTTTTAACAAAGTATAGGATTTTATGGTAATTTCGCTAAAAATAGCTCTATCCTATTCGCGTTTCACATGGTACCGCTCGGGCCATGGTATTGGTCAGTTGGTATACATGCATGTTTATAAGTTCCTTGTATGGACATATATGTTTAATCATATTGCAGTATTTTCCAATCAGAATTCGGACATTCTGCTATGAATATGCAAATTCTCGTAATCTTATTTAGGTCACGCTGTATCGGATTGGATTACCGAGTTGTATGATAGGTTATGACATAGCCTAGAAGATAACGTGTGAAGTTGTTTGATCATTTTCGCTTTCGCATACAATAAGTCTCAAGTGTCAGTAAGTTTTGTGCTACATTGCATTGCGGGGCTAGAGCGTTATACTTAAATCCACTAACGTTAAGGATAAAGTTTTGTTGGGTTGGTGAACGAGCGGCATTGCGTAAACCGTAATTTGCCGTATGGGCAGCAGATTGCCAGAAATAAAAGTTTGTTTCAAACCTATAAGTTTTCGTGGACACGTGGAAGAATCATCTCTGGGTGCGGTAGTATTCAATGGGGCATCTTAGGGCTGCTAATAAGGTTGTGACGTTTAACCGTTTAGGAAATCATGCTACGTGTAAACGAATGTTAATTCAATTTTTATGTTTGCTTTTTCAAGTTTGCATAAATTCACGAAACCATCTAACCAGCCTTATCATTTCAATCTTTACCCGCTATGTCATTGCCTTCACATTTTTCACCGGGTGTTATGCATATCACTAATTATTTCCACAGTACTGGGGATGGGATGCATGGAATGTAGCTAGCTTGTGCTCATGAGGAAGGCGCTAGGCCCAGGCTAGCACTCATTAACATAACCCAAATACACACAAGAAATTTCGGCCTATATCCCTAATTATCAAATCACAATACACATCACCCAACCACTGATCGGTGTAAAAGTAAATTTTGCCCCCAGTAAGTTTTGGCCTCCGGCTCTTATTTCCTAGGAAATGTGGGCCCCAGACAATTAAGCCGTAGCCATCCAGTAAATTTGTTCCCTCCTCATAGTAAAAAAATGCGCTAGGAAATTTGGGCCCGTCCCTTCTTTCCTATGAAATATGAATACAACAACTTTAATTCTTTTCCGATCTACCTATTCCTAAAGTTGGCCCAGAAGAATTTGCGTTAAAGGTTAAAAACACACAAGTCATGAATCAAACCACGGTAGCGATGCAAAGAAATCAAAATTCATACGCAACGATGTCCTTTGGCCTATCGTTTAAAGTATCCCAGCTTTTAATAGTTCTAATGTGCAGTGAAAACATTAAAGAAATTCTCGTTTCACATCAATTGTGATAAAATTACAGATTAATTCGTGTCTTTTATTATTTACTTCAAAGAGTAACAAATATTTCAAAATAATAATTGTATTTACGGACGGATTAAATGTTTGCCTGGGTATTGTTATTGTTTTTACGACCGGCTTACGAATCACAAAATCAGCACGTGTTGTCATAAATTAATGCGGTAATAGCCTGCTCTTGCTCAAAACTCGTAATATTCTCACGCCGTGTGATCTGTCATCCCCAGTTGCGGAAGTCACACGTGGTCGCTATAGCGTCTCTTAACATGAGTACTTACGGACAACAAACAATTATTCTCGGTTTTTGGGGAAAAAACTTCAAACACTTGAATATTTATTGCTATATAACAGCCCCATTAGTGCTGATTTGGGTTAAAATACATTGGCGAAATCATTCAAAAGCTATTCCAAGTGCACTAAATTATACTGTGCAGCAAATTAGACCGCATCACTGCTCTAAACGCATTTTGGCAGTGACCCAGATTTTCCTCGCAGCAGTAGCGACATTAAAGGGGAATTACGTAATCCCGATGATTATCATTACATGGATAGGATGAATGTTAAGTTTTATATTTCAAGTGTTTCCTTAAGTTTGAACAAACAGAAAAACGGGAAGAACCAATTTTAATTTCATATTAAAGTAGCCATGCTAGTTACGCGAAACTTACATTATGCGTTCATATCAAGGTTTTTATTTAGGTCCTATCATCAATGATGACTTGAAATCGACAGAGGCGGCGGAGCTGGGAAGGGGATGTGCGGGCTTCAGCCTAATAATTTTAGGTGAACGTATCACATGTCACCTTATCTCATTTAATCCCCCAATATTTTGAACGCCTCCGCCACCCCTGATAAGACAATTGAATTCTGAGATGGCATGGGGTGGATGAGATGCAGAAAAGCATTTTCATACAATGAATCGTTGACACTTCAGGGCAGTAAATTCACATCTTCAACGTGAAGGAGCTTGCTTGGCTTCTTATCCAAACTTGGGGTCACAAGATACGAATTGAAACTCAAACAAATCCCCCTCCCCACCCCAATTGTGTACTATTTTTTTTTATTCTATAGGCCTATACTTAAAAGTAGGGGAATATGTATCCGGGAATCACGGCAGTGCGCTTTTCCGTGAGCGAAACTAAAACTAAACAAATTGGAAGTCCTATGCAGAAAAAATCAAACATGCAAACGTCATAGCCTAACATATTTTTTTAAACATGTAGATGGTTGCTAATGTTCGTAATTTTGTTTTTACAATGTATTGTTGCAGAATATGCTGCACTCAAAGTGACCTTTGCTCTCCGATAACGTCGTGTCGACCGTTACATAGTGGAAACCTCCATTAACTCCTACATTAAAAATAATACAAAACGGCTTACAACTTTTGTTAGAAGCATATTTTTTCAACTCACTATTCTTAAATAAAAGAGGTAGTATGCTGCATATACCCGGCCCTAAGTTCGCGAATACCGAGGGCCATAATATCAGGTGCGTTATTATTTTTTTAAAAGAAGTATTAAGTATTTTCTCTCGTTTCTTTCTTTTTAGTGAGATAAGTATATTTTATCCTTGTATTATCTATTTTATTTCTTCACTGGTAAGCATGCAACAGTAGTTTCTTATTTTTCATTTGCTTTATGTTTATTTTAATAACCTTCTTTTTTTTTTTTTTCGTTCTCTGCGATTTTAAAATTTTTAATTCTTGTTCCTCGCATTTCAGATACTGTCATGTCTGGCATAGGAATCAAAAAGATTTTTCTTCTATTCAAATTGTTTACCTAAATCAAAGGAGACATATTCTTGCTTGTATGACCCTGGGATTACCATTATCAAACACTAAGGGCCGTAATTATTGGAAAGTCTTCCCTGCCCCTGGCCACGCACCACTATATACCCAATATTGAAGTAAAAATGTGTTTTAAAAACATGTTAGCCTCAGATGTGTGTTAGGGTGTGGTGCGTTAAGCCTGTCCCCATATGTGAGTAAGAACTCACGTAGCATGATAATTTTGAAGTTTATGTTGTATCGTCCCAGAAAGAAGTTACACAATATCCTACAGCAGCAACTACTACAAACTGACAAAACGATATATGAATACAACATTTTTAGGCCTACCCTCTGTGTTCCCCGCATTATGAGGGAATACTCCCACAATAGGGGTATTCCCCCTCTCCCTATTTAACAATTTTCTTTGTCTCCTGTTGTATAAATAAAATTCGTTCTCCACACGACAAGTGGCAGTTACACTTGTATTTAGCTATTGATCCCATCCAATATTTTAGTCTATTTGCCTACTGGGGACAAGAAATACCAATAAAAAAAGATACGTTGGACGAAATTTACCATCCCATTTTCTGTAGCCACAACCGCCTCTGCTCAACGCTGTTTCTCCCCTCCCCTACCCTTACCCTCCACCTCCCACTCCACCCTCCCGATCCACCCTGCCGATCCACCCTCCACCCTCCCCTCCACCCCCCCCTCCACCCTCCCCCTCCCCTCCACCCTCCCCTCCCCTCCACCCCCCCCTCCCCCCCCCTCCCCTCCCCTCCCCTCCACCCTCCCCTCCCCTCCACCCTCCCCTCCCCTCCCCTCCACCCTCCCCTCCACCTCCCCCCCCTCCACCCTCCCGCTCCACCCTCCCGCTCCACCCTCCCGCTCCACCCTCCCGCTCCACCCTCCCGCTCCACTCTCCCGCTCCACCCTCCCGCTCCACCCTCCCGCTCCACCCTCCCGCTCCACCCTCCCGCTCCACCCTCCCGCTCCACCCTCCCGCTCCACCCTCCCGCTCCACCCTCCCTCCCCCTCCACCCTCACCTTCACCCTCTCCCTCCACCCTCCTGCTCCACTTCCCTCCCCTTCCCCATCCTCCCCCTCCACCCTCTCCCTTCACCCTCCCGTTCACCCTCCCGTTTCACCCTACCGCTCCACCCACCCCCTCCACCCTCCCATTCCACCCTACCGCTCCATTCTCCCCTCCCCTCCACCCTACCGCTCCATTCTCCCCTACCGCTCCATTTTCCCCTCCCCCACCCTTCCCCTCCACCCTTCCTCCACCCTCCCCTCCACAGGTAGGTCGTTTTAAATAAATTATTTCCACGTGGATGTTTGGAAATACGAAGATTTTTTGTAAGTTCAAGGGGAAAACAGTAATTTCTTCATCAATTATGGTAAAAAGTCAAATGAAACACAATTAGGGGCATAACTTTAAAACGAAATTCCATTATATTTCATGTGTATGTTTCTTTGAAGTCACAAACAAATTTGGCAGCATGATTTCTATGTTATGTTTAGTTCCTCATTAAACAAGATTTTTAACAGTATTTGACAAAGAAATTACATGAAATATATGATTTTTATCGGGATAATAATTTATTTAAGAACTAATTATGTAAGAATAAAAACACCAGATATCAATATTTAAGTAACGATCGTACATGTCAACTTGACTTTAACACACTCATACGAGAAGCAGGAAGTGCATGTTTGCACATTACATAGTGAATATAACGGTAGGCGTCTTCCAAGTGGTGGATTAGCATGGGTTGCTATGGAAGGTCTATTAATAAGAACCGACGACGGCGAGTAAACGCACAATTACAATGACGGGTTGTCACCTGCGTAATCGCTTATGATAGTAACAATGCTATCATGAAACGCTTAATACGATCCGGACGAGAACACAGGTACGACGTGCGGACAGATATAACATCAACAACCAAGTCAATGTCCACGGCCTTTGATAACCAGTTGTGGTGCACTGGCGTGTCTACCCAACCCAGGCTTGAACCCAGGACCTCGTGGTCTGTAGACATGTATGATAACCGCTACACCACAGTAGGTAGATAATTGTTAAGAACCTGGCGAAGATTTCGCTTTATACTTGCGTTAAAGGCGTCCACTTATGACAACTGGCCTTACGTTAAACGGTTATGGACGTAATGGTGACAGCTGTACATTTATGAAAAAATGCTAACTGTCACAACCTTAGCTGCTAGTTTGGCGATTACTGGCTAATTATAACATATTTGGCGTTTTGAAACATGTTTGGTTAGTAATCTTTTTCAGTACCGCCAAATGAAATTAATCTAACATTTATGAAGATTAATGTGTAAATGTTAAACTTTTGTTATGTTTGCAAAATGTATTTTCTAACTATATGTTGTGGTGGAATTTACCTATGACCTCGCCAACGTCATTAATCAAGTGAGACATGATGGCACCATGCATTGAATGTCACATAGCTTTTGTTAGAAGCATAATTTTTCAGACATCGCTATAACATGAACCTCATTGCACCCACATAAAACTAAGTCATTACTGAGAACCAATCTGACAGTCATTCACAACTAACCTCGTTTGGCACATATGACCTGACTGTTAAGGTGCCATTACACCCAAACAAACAAACTGAATACAACTCATACGGGAAAGTTGAAACTCTTGAATTTTTAACATGATGAATAATTGCCCACAAATGGAATGCACCTCAAATCAAACTTTAAAAACATCATAAAAGTACATATGACAAAAATGAAATCAATGAAAGCAATCAATTCTTCTTGCATTGTAATGGGTTGAGCTATAACATCATTGATGTCTAGTTTGAAGAAAAAACGAGTCAAAAATGGCAGAAATTCATGAAATTTTGAAGGAATTGCTCCAGAACAAAAAAATGCACGTAGGGATTATAAAAATTATACCAGAAACCAATACTATCATGTCTTAGAACTTGCGTGTTTGATTTGAAGCAAAAATGTGATCTTGAAGTTATCGTAAGATGTAAAAGAGAAAAATGAAAAAATTGTAAATTTTTTAGCACTTATTGAGTTTTACCCTTCTTCGATGTACTTTTGCTAAAAATTATGTAATATGACTCCTATAAAAAAGTTTCATTTTATGAAAGAAATATCCGAGTACTTTAAAATGATACCAAGATTACTCTTATAGGACTGTGGTAAAGTCCCGATTTTTTTTATAGAAAAAGGTGGTTTGTAAACGGCGATACTATCGCCGCGTGGTAGAGTAAGGGTTAAACTAGACACGAGCTGTTTTGGTGCTGTGATGCGCCCGATAAGCTCATTGGTAATCGGGTGATGCGCCCGATAAGCTCATTGGTAATTAGGTGATGCGCCCGATAAGCTCATTGGTAATCAGGTGATGCGCCTGATAAGCTGATTGGTAATCAGGTAATGCGCCCGTTAAGCTCATTGGTAATCAGGTGATGCGCCCGATAAGCTCATTGGTAATCAGGTGATGCGCCCGATAAGCTCATTGGTAAGCAGGTGATGCACCCGATAAGCTGATTTGGTAATCAGGTGATGCGCCCGTTAAGCTCATTGGTAATCAGGTGATGCACCCGTTAAGCTCATTGGTAATCAGGTGATGCGCCTGATAAGCTCATTGGTAATCAGGTGATGCGCCCGATAAGCTCATTGGTAATCAGGTGTACCCGATAAGCTGATTTGGTAATCAGGTGATGCGCCCGTTAAGCTCATTGGTAATCAGGTGATGCGCCCGATAAGCTCATTGGTAATCAGGTGATGCGCCCGATAAGCTCATTGGTAATCAGGTGATGCGCCCGATAAGCTCATTGGTAAGAGGTGATGCGCCCGATAAGCTCATTGGTAATCAGGTGATGCACCCAATAAGCTCATTGGTAATCAGGTGATGCGCCCGATAGGCTGATTGGTAATCAGGTGATGCGCCCAATAAGCTGATTGGTAATCAGGTGATGCGCCCGATAAGCTCATTGGTAATCAGGTGATGCGCCCGATAAGCTGATTTGGTAATCAGGTGATGCGCCCAATAAGCTGATCGGTAATCAGGTGATGCGCCCGATAAGCTCATTGGTAATCAGGCAGCATGTCGTTCTTATCAAGGTAATTATTTAATTGGACAATGACTGCCTTCTCAGTAATCTTGAATGAGAATGGCAGATTGTTTACTGGTCTGTAATTTCTGAAAACTATTGGCAGGCCTTCTTTTCGTGTTATCACTGATGTTTTTCAATTATGTGGAAATCTTCCCTCTGTAATTGAGGTGTTTACTATTTTTGTAATTGCTGACATTAATACATCAGAACATTGTTTAACTATAGTACTTGGAGCTGGATCCAATGAACAATGCTTGTGCTTGGCCCCTATAAAATGTTGACTGAGTTCCACCTCATCCAAAGGTTCAAAAGCATAGAGACCTGGTCTTTCCTTTGTATTATCAATGTCAACTAAAAAAACGACAAGTCCATCTAGTTCCTCACGTATTTTAATCATTTCGCCACAAAAAAGAATTGAATGAGTCTGCAAGGGAGCATGGACTTTTAAAATCTGGAAGAGGGTTTGCTTTATGTCTATTTAAAAGGCCATTAACTATTGCATACAGTTCCTTTTGATTTTTACCACTGCAGTTTGAATCTTTTTATTGTAGTATTGTTCCTGAGCTTTGTTTAGTTCGAAGATATATTTGTTTCTCAATTGTTTGTAACAAGACAGATTGATTCACTTCTGAGGGTATTCTTTTGTATACCCTCTCTACTTCAAATAGTGAAGAAGCTACTTCAATATCTTATTCTGTCAAAATGACTGGTGTAGTAAGTCTACTATGGAAGGGTGGTGTGCTCATCCTCACTTTCTTAACAATCTTTGTTAAAGATAATTGGTTTAATTGTTTTACTATTTAAATTGGTTTAAGTTTTTTACTATTTAAATTGTTTGAACTTAAACTTTCCTCAGGTGATCAATCATAATTACTCAGGTTACTAGATTCTATTCTACTACTTTCCTGACATATTCAATGACATTTAAGCTCAAAAAATCAGTACAAAAAATATCATAGAATCCATGTACAAGCTTTGAGAAGTCTGAGGATGTGGCATATCAAAAATCGTTTTTAACTTAAATATCTCCGTAACGGAATAAGATTTTTGAATGCTTTCTTCACCATTTTGTTTCTTTTGAAATCCTCTTTCTTGTAAGATGAACTTGCTTTGCCACTGAACTAATCCTTTTGATGAAACCAAAGGTTGTAAAATCAATGCAGCACTTTTTTTATATTTATTTTTTTATTTGAGACCGTGCATACCCTACACTTCATTTCCCTACAAATCTTCTTAACAGAGACAATATCTCCCTTTGGTTTTTCTACTTATAATACAATGGCCTAAAGAATATTTTTCTGAGGGGAGAGAAATTCTAACTTTGATATTGTAATTTGAAACATGGTATATTTTCATAAAATAAGATCAAGTATCAATATAAGACCACGATATGAATAGATAAACAGATGTATGATTGAGTAAATCACGGAAGGGCAAAAGCTATGACACTTGTATATTATGATTTACAATGATGAATACTTTAACATACTTGCTGGGGTTTGGAGCTCTGGTCACTTGAAAACTTTAAAGAGAATTCTTGAATCATGAATGCACACAAGAAAAGTTTAAACTCAACAAGGATTTGAAGAAAAAAGAAACTGAGAAAGCTTAGATATTTGCATTTGTGACTTTGTTAAGAGAGCACTGGAGGGCATGTTTGAAAGATTGAACTAAAGGTAGATGAGACTGAGTGCCTTACAGACCTTGCTCAGTAAATTGTTAAACAAATTTGTGATTGATGAGGAGGCAGTATGCTTTATTATTTTGTGAAAATCATTGTTTCTAATCTTCAGTTTTCTTTTCACTTATAATACAATGTCCTAAAGAATATTATTCTGAGGGGAGAGAAATTCTAACTTTGATATTGTAATTTGAAACATGGTATATTTTCATCAAATATCAATATAAGACCAGGATATAAATAGATAAACAGATGTATGATTGAGTAAATCATGGAAGGGCAAAAGCTATGACACTTGTATATTATAATTTACAATGCTGATTACTTTAACATACTTGCTGGGGTTTGGAGCTCTGGTCACTTGAAAACATTATGAGAGATATGATGAATGCACACAAGAAAAGTTTAAACCCCACAAAATTTTAAAAGAATTTGTAAGGGAAAAATATAAAAAAAGAAAACTTTCTTGAAACTTTTGATATTTGTGTTTGTGACTTTGTTAAGACAAAAGAATGCATTGGAATTGCATGTTTTGAAGGAAGACTAAAGGTATATATATGCTGACACATAGGCAGGATTTTTATTTTTTATTTGGGGGAGGAGGGGTGGGGTGGGGTGGGGAGGGGGGGGAGGGGTGGGGGGGAGGGGTGGGGAGGGGAGGGGGGGGGAGGAGGGGGGTGGGAGGGGGTGGGGGAGGGGTGGGGAGGGGTGGGAGGGGGGGGGGGGTGGGGAGGGGTGGGGGGGGGGGAGGGTGGGGGAGGGGAGGGGAGCATGGGGGTCACTTTTCCCTCACTTTTTTTCTCCACATTTATATATATTGCATGGTAATTTGGTACCTTAGTCTGATTTTTTTGTACCTTAGTCTGATTTTGCCTCCCCCCCCCCCTACTTTTTACTTGACCCACTTTTGGCAGGCAAATCCTGCATACATTGTAACTGACAGTTTGAAGCAGCATTAGCTTTATTATTATAATCTGTCAAAACCTTTATCAATTACAAAACCAAGTAGAATGACTGCATTATCACTTATTTAAGTTTACAGTCAAAATAGGCAAGTTTCAGGCACATTTATGTTTGAGTAGGCCCAGTATGTTACAATGAGTCAAACTGTTTTGAGTAAACCTTGTTTCCAAACAATGGCATTTTGAACAAAATCTTTTCAATCAGTAACAAACTTTAATTATTATTGAATGAAATGGACACAAAATAGCGAGCGTGTGACATCACTGACTTTCTACCCCAGCTCTTTTACACAAACTTGTAACATCTTTAAAGGATTAGTTCAGAATAAAAGCATTATAACTATCATACCAAAGAAAGGTGACCTAACAATGTGACAACTACAGAGGTATATCCTTAATACCAACAGTAAGTAAGATATTGATTGAGAGGCTGCATAGCACAATAGATGCCAAACTCCCTTATGACCAAGCTGGCTTTAGGAGTGGCAGAGGAAGTACTGAACCATTGGAAATATAATAGAACAATGCTAGGAATGGAATGCCACAGTATACCTCAATTTCAATGACTTTCAGAAGGCTAGACAGAAGCATGATGATAAGATGTTGATCAATAGTTGGCTGGAGAGTATTTGTTGCCTGTTTGAGTTCGCTTTTGTAAATTTTTGGCATAAGTTTAAATCTCGGTTTGATTGGTTCATGAGAGATGGTTTGCATTTAACTAGGAAAGGTGCTCGTGTCCTTGCTAGGGGTGTCAAAAGGGCAATTACGGATCTGAGTCCTTTAAACTAGTCACAGGGGGTGAGAGTTTAAACCCACCTGTCAGACATGTTTCTGGGGATAGGGATTGTTCTAGTGGTAGATTTAAGGTTATGTTTTCAAATGTTTCTAGCATTTTGAATAAGCATGATGAGCTTCTGGCTGAAGTTTCAATTAGTAGACCTGATATAATTGGTATTACTGAGAGTTGGATTTATAGTGAAATTAGTGATTCAGAAGTACATAAGCCAGAGTTTTCAGGCAAGACAGATTAGATACTCTCAATGGTAGAGGAGGTGGCATTTTATTGTTTGTGAAAGACAATTTTAATTTTTAAATAGGACTGCTCAGTTTTCTTTCTGATTTTCAAATTGCCTATGGTGTGAGCTTATTGTTGATGGCGATGTTGGTAGTTCAGTGGTTGTTGGTGTTGTGTATAGATCACCAAATTCTGGTCCTAAGAACAATCAGAAATTGCTTGATTGCTTCAGGAAAGTTGCTTCTATGTGGGTTATTGTTTTTGGGGCCTTTAATTTTCCAGACATTGATTGGAATCTTTGTACTAGTGGTGCACATTGTAAATATTTTTTGGAAGCGATCTTGACTATGCTGATGACATTGCACTTATTTCTAGCACCAAAGAACAACTCCAAGACAAAACAAGCAAACTACATGAAACAGTTAACACAGTAGGTCTAAAGATTAATGAAAAAAGACAAAGATCATGCGCATTAACAACAAAACTGATGGAACAATTAAAGTTGCAAATGCAGAGCTTGAAGATGTTGATAGCTTTGTCTATCTCGGTGCAACACTGTCCAAAGAAGGAGGCACTGATGAAGACATAAAATGCAGAATTGTGCTGGCACAGCCTGGCAACTTTCAGACAACTTGACAAGATTTGGGAATCTAACATCTACCGGATAAAAACTAAACTGAAAGTATTTCAATCAAATGTAATCTCAGTAATCCTCTGGGTGTGAAACCTGGAAGCTGACAAAAGCTGACAAGAGAAACTAGATTTGTTCCAAAGGAGATGCCTTAGAATTATTTAAAATTTTAGATGGCCAGTAAAATCACCAATGAAGAAAGAACTATATGAAAGAACAGGCACAGTGGAGATAAGCAAGGAGATATTTAAAAGAAGATGGAGATGGTTTGGGTCATGTATTAAGAAAGGATGAAGTAAACTATACCAGAATATTCATCACCTGGACACCAGAAGGTACAGTAGAAGAAAGACGGGAAGACCTAAGACTACATGGAGAAGAGTGGCAGAAAAGGAGAGAAACAGTTTTGATGGAACAGCTGGGGAGAAGCTGCAGTAGTAGCAAGAGACAGAAAGAGATGGAAGAATTTGTATAGAGAAGCCTCAATCTCCATTTCCAGGAGAAAGGAGTGGTAAGGTAAGGATCCATTACCCATGATGCAGTGTTCATTTAAGGGATTCTAGCACATATTATCAACTTCCCGCTCAAAAATAATTAAACGGGGAAAATTCTAAAAAAAAAAAAAAAAAACTGAAAAATGCCAAATGTGGCCTTTTTTTTTTTGGGGGGGGGGGGTATTTTTGGCCTTTTTATTTTTTAAATTCTCCAAAAATTACACATGGGAAAATTCCCCCCCCAAACAATTTTTTTATATATTTTCAACCTTATTGTGAACACTTCCATGATGTCTGTTTTCACAGACATAACTTTACTCTGCATCAAGCTGAAGAAAATGACTAAGACCGTGGAATGAATTAGACTAATACATTGCCGAGATACATCATAGACGACTAAGATATATTGAGTAAAGGTAAAAAAACAACACAGACTCATCGAGATTCAAGCTAACACAAAGCAATTCGGTATGTAATTATGCTGTCTGAATCATCCCCACATGGCTAAGCAGATGCGCTTTACTTTTATCGTAGTATGTGAATCTATTTTGTTGTGGCTCAGCGTTATGAGTTGTTTTGCAGTGCAACGTGATGTGATGGCTGTGAATGATACCACTTAAGCGCTTCAGCACTGCCTGTGTTGGCTTATATCAGGGAGTTGGGAACAAATGATTTGTAAAATATTCTAGCTGAGATTTGCAGGATGTAAGATTTGATTATCAATTGTTCATTTTATGTGATGAAAAGGGTGATGATGGTGGTGCTGCTACTGATGATGACGAAGGTGATGACAGTGTTGGTACTGATGATAATGGTGGTGTTGATGATGATGGCTGCAATGATGATAAAATGGTGTTCATGATGGATATCATGAAATGGTGATGGAGCTGGTGGTATTGGTGCTGATACAGTAGCTGTTAATTTATTGATGATAACATTAATTGTTAATGACCTTGATGGCGATGAAGTGCATTATGATAATGATGACAACAATAACAATGATCAAGATGAGGATGATCATAATCATGATGAGGATCATATGATGATCATGATGATATCCATATGATGATCATGATGATGATCGTGAGTAGAGAGATGACAATGGTGTTCCTGTTGGTGATAATATTAATGCTGACAGTGTTGTTGCTGCTTCATAGTGGATGATGATGATGATCATGATGATGGTGATGGTGCCTACTAGTGATAATAATATTCATGTTGATAAAGTTGCAGGTTCTTTGTGGATGATGCTAATGATTGTGATGACAATGAACATAGAGATGATTATGAGTGGTGCTTATGATTATAAATGGTGATACATATAACTACAGTCATGCTAGTGTCAATACTTAAACCTCACAATGTTTATGGAAATGATATTGATATGATACTACAATGGTAGGAACAAAGATGATAATACAGACAAGATGAAACTATCTTATTTTAAGCTTACATTGTGATGAAGAATGAAGTAGGTATGATGATGCCAATCAGGTAATAATGATGTGGAAAATGACTAATTTGTCAGAATTCCTTCTTGCAATTCCATCAACTCAATTCTGCCATAATCCCTAAAACCAATTAAAATTCACAGATATGCATCATTGGTGATGTCTTCAATCAGTAAACATTAATGTGACATTCAATGCAACCTGTGAATTCAACGGGGAGTCACGTATTAAACACATACAGCTGTCAGAATATCAAGCCGTAGTTGAAAATTAGGTGTCCATACTGTGCATGAAACCTTTTCAGCCTATTGTAAAAGCTCAATTATATTTGCACCATTGTATTTCTGCAGGTATGATCAACCCAATTTTGACAGCCAAAACACGGCTGCCTATTCTATTTAAAAGAGTAGGAACATGGCTGCCTATTTTGATCATTTACTTACAAGAGTAGGAATTCATACAAAGCTTGGCGCCCATTATTGTTTGCATAGAATTGTTATTTCACATTCGTAACTGAAAAGATTTTTTCGATATGTTTGTATTAGGGTGAAAAGGACAAATGAAACTATTCAAGGGAGTGAGACTTCTTGGCGTGAATATTCATGAGTCAAGAAGAAAACATATTTTTGAGATCAGAAAAAGACAGATGAAGGAATAGGCAGGATTTGCCTACCAAAAGTGGGGGTGGGGTGGGAGTTGAGTGGGGAAAGGAAGGAAGTCAAAAGTAGGAGGAAAAACCACAAATTCACGCTAAGATACAAAAATTCACCATGTAAAAGATATGTAAATTCAGAAAAAAAGTGGGAGGGCAAGTTCCCCCCAAATCCCGCCCCTATGGATGAAGTTATATGGAAATAACTGGTGTTTCTTTTTCTTCTTTTTTAACTTAATTGTAATCATTTGTGTGTGGTTTTTTTTCATGTCTTTATCATCATTCCTTTGTTTGCAAATTTAAAAGAGAGCATGTGCTTATAAGCTGGAATGGTGAAAACAAAGAAAGAAACTAATTCTATAAATACAGGTAGATTGGGACAAAGTGCTCCCCAAGTGTCTAGTATATCTTTTGTTTTTGCCATTTGCAACTGATTTGTTTTATTGACATTACTGCACACCTGGAAAAAAGCCAGGGTTTTAGCGGTTATAACGGGGAAAACAAGAATTCGCGTTAACAAACATTTTTTTTCCCTTGAAAATAATATAAAATAACATTTTATTCTATTTCTTGAGTAAGCAACAGTATACGTGGTAACAAGTGAAGGTTTCTGCCACATTGTTCATTGCTCTAAGAGCATATCCCCCACGTAATTGTGCGATGAATAGTACATTAAATTGTGAAAGAGAAATCATTGATATTATTTGTTACAAAATTTTGATGGGAAGACTTTTGACACCTCTATTCAGAACCGTGGGAAATTCAAAGTCTGCAATACTCTTATTTTTACGCATGATATGGGTAGCAATATATCAATACTGTTTACTTTCACAAAGAGGACTTGCACTTTCACAAAGGACTCGTACATTCTAATCGATTTAAATATATTGACAGGTAGCAACAACTTGATCTTAATTAAAAGTAAATAGGCTATAAACTATGAAAATAGGCTATAAACCATGAAAATAGGCTATAACCCATGGAAATAGGCTATAAACCATAAAAATAGGCTATAAACCATGAAAATAGGCTGTAAATCATGAAAATAGGCTATAAACCATGAAAATAGGCTATAAACCATAAAAATAGGCTATAAAACATAAAAATAGGCTGTAAACCATGAAAATATGCTATAAACGATGAAGATAGGCTATAAACCAAAAAAGTAGGCTCTAAAGCATAAGAGTAGGCTATAAACCAAAAAAGTAGGCTCTAAAGCATGAAAGTAGGCTCTAAACCATAAAAATAGGCTATAAACCATGGAAATAGGCTATAATCCATGAAAATATGCTATAAACCATGAAAATAGGCTCCAAACCATGAAAATAGACTATAAACCATGAAAATAGATGAAAACAGCAAATTCATCTAATTCGGTTAAAAATTGGCCATTTTACTTACAGAATATTACATTTTAAGGCCTTATCATAATAAAATATGCCAATTTTATTAAAATTTTGTAACATTATGAATATTCTTAGGGTTTACTTACTGTTTTTTAATCTCTCAGCAACATTTGAATGGGAGAGGTTAGTGGCGTAGCCGTAGCCACAGAGGAGGGGGAGAGCGGATTGTGTGAAATGGGGGTCAGACTTTTTTTGGATACTCTTTGTTTTCTTTATCTTTTTTGCTTAAAAAAAACAACATTGCCCTTAGAAGTGGGCTAAATTTAATCAATTCATCTTGGAACCTTCTCAGACTTTTTTAATGCTGGGAGAGAAACTTAGCAGAATACAATTTGGTGATTTTCAGTGCCTGAAATGTAGGAAAGAAATTTAAAGAATTAAATTAAAGATTTTGAGCTGTCCCCACCTATTATACATCACAACTTTCACACACTTTCAGAATTCTTCAAATGTTGATTAGCCGTTACTTGGGAACCACAGGGGGCGCTAGACATATTTTGAAGACTACTCTGTTCATAATTTAAGCTCTTTCTGATGAATTTAAATCCTCTACCTGTCCATATACCTTTACTGAGCATCCTACATACATGCTTAAATGCTCTAATTTTTAATACAATTTATTAGTACATAGTATCCCTTTTTCAGCATTGGTGAAACTATCAGTCAGTTTGGATGTGCCCCCAAGAGGTTATTCTTTATGAACGTGAGATTCGTTTCACACTTCTTTGAAACTTGTAACAGTAAAGTTGTAAGATCACTGTAGGCTGCTTGAAACATTGCTTGTATTTTTATCGGGTGTAAAATGTTAAAACTAACAACAGTAAAGACGTTAACAATGTACGGAATATAATCAAATTTAAATGTATACAGATGTGAGCTAACTTTCTTTAAAGCATGAAAGTAGCTGAAACATTCATCAAAATCAATCAGATTTTTGATATACGGAATCAATATTAATCGATTATCGCGATATCGAGATAACTTTTTGCCCACGACATGAAATATGCCTCTCGCAACATATCGCGATACCAAAAACTAATACTAATACTCAACTAAGAAATTTTCGCGCAACTAGGCTAGGCTATTTCGTACGTACAATTCTATTAAATGTTACAGTACTAAATCTAAAAGTCAAGTTTAGGTCATTAAAAAGGTGCAAAGTAATCGTGAAACATAAAAACAACTAATTAAAAATCATGCTCCGTCACCACACACTGGCACGCGCCGATGTAAGGTGACATAAAGAAAAAAAATTGGTCCAGAATGTGCCACTCAGGCTCTCACTTCGATGATTCATGGTCACGTTGGCTGAATTAACAAACACGTGCGTGATGCGTGATGAACGTAATAGTCACGCAATCATGTTGTCTGCTAGATCTGCAAATCATTTGTTCTTGCGTTCATCATATCATGAGAGTAAATTGTAACTCCATGATCATATAACGTTAGTGATATTAACAATTTGTGTCGTGAGTCAGTTTTCTTGAAAAGTAGCGTGATATACGATATATCGCAATATTTTTCCCCACGATAATCGATACGTAATAGAGCCATGTCATGACAGCACTAATCAATATAAAGATTACATGCAATTTTTTTTTATGTATTACAGGGTGAATGTGAATCCTTTTATCTTTTAATTGTCTTTCATAATTCTTTAAAGTGATACTGCAAATTACGACCAAAAGTTTTTAGCATACCTACAATAATATTCTAGCAGGAATAGTACTGCCCATCCTTATCAGCAACTTAAATTTAGAACAGAAATATCAAGAATTACATCAAGATTTTTGAGCCGTCATATCAGCAATGCATCACAAGTTTAGCACAAGTAAAAATCTATCAGACTTTAATCAGCCACAAGCATCACAACACAAAAAATCATTTTGAAAATCTGATTTTATATATACTCTTTTAACCATGTAGAAATTGACTCTTGTCCATAAACCTTTACAACTGATCTTATACTTGTGCATGAACATATAACAGACCCCTAGATTTGCTGTTTCACAGGGTGGCCCTCCCCCACCCCTTCATGGGCCTGCGCTGCCCCCCTGGGGTCTGCCCTGTCCTTCATGAGAAAAAAATGTTTACAAAAAATAATGATTTTATTTTTTGAACTTAATCTTAATTAACCTCATAAATGAAATACCTTACATGGATACAGAACACAAAATGTTAGCATAGTAAGCAATCATCCTGTTGGGCTAGCTAGTGACTGGTCCTTATCAATCAAAATAGTTTCATTCTGAGGTATGGTATGATTAAAGCTAAAATTGCAGAGCTTCTTCACCAGGGGATTGATTAAGGTAGGGGGCCCCTGGACTCCGCGCCGAAAATGTGCCATTAATGTGCCTCTCAACAATTCTAGCCCCCTGCCTATTTTTAAATCAAACAAGGGGTCTGTAGATATTACTGTTGTAATATAAAGAGACTAACTCCCAACTCAGTACATTTTCCATCCTGAAAACACAGTTCAAGATTGAACAGAAAAAAAAAAAAAAAAGAGTTAAAATAGATCAATACAATGTGAGCAAAAAAGTAATAAATAATAGCGAAAATATATGAAAATCTATAAATAGTTCAGCTGATAACATAAGTCTTTCAGTTGTTTCTTTAAAGGGACACACGATCCAAAAGTGAGGGCACAGTTTTCTAGAGACTCGCAAATATTCAGCAAGCTTTTTGACCCATCACATGGAGAGCTACAAAACTTATCTAACACCAATAATTATACAAAGTAAATATCTAAGGTTCATGAACAAAAACATTTGATCACTTTGAGAGGCAAAACAGGCCAATAAATGTTTGAAACACTTAATAAATAGACACACTCAAAGATGGGAAGCATGACACTGGCCCTGTAAACCTCAAATAGAAACGATTCTAAAGCGTTGCTTTGATGTGTATCACAGAACACCCACTTACCAAGGTTTCATTGTACTGTAATTAAAGGTACTACAAGATTGCTATGTTATACAGAATGAGTATAATATGAAAAACCAAGTTTCTTTTTTGTTGTATTTTCTCACACAAACATATTTGTTCAGTTCCAAGTGGTTGAAAAATGGTAATAACTCGGACCCTTTGTGTATTTGTTAAGGTTGCTAGCTATTGAGGTAAAATCACTTGTTCCAATGAATAGATGAAAGAGCCTACTTACTCAAGCAGTTAATTTCAACAATTGGTATTCACCGGAATATTTACCAAACTTGAAATAGAAAAATTCATTAAAAAGGTTTTTATTGAAAAATTTATTACTGGAATATGTCGCTGTGAATTCTCATTGATATAAAAGGAGGCTATTAAAGAATCACCTTGGTGATTAAAGCAGGTTTATATAATACTCTGTTTATATCTGTTTATATTATATTGCAACGGTTTCACTATTGTGTTGAAAATGACCAGCGCAATTTAACATACAGCGTGATGTCATAATTGCAGATCCAAAATCAATTTTGATCTTATATTTCTTCATTTAGAATGTAAGGTACATGAGCAGATGGGAAAAGCCTGGGGGGAAGAGAAAGGGGGGGGGGGGCACTTCCATATGTGAGGTATATGTATATGTGCCGCCCGAGCAGGTGAATTTTTTGCACCATTTTCATAGTGCAGGTATCATTTTTTACTTTTATTTTTTTATTTTTTTGAAGTATAAAAATTGTACTAACATTTATTTTTTTATTGTAAAAATTTGTTTTTCTTCATCATTTTCGTAGAATAGGTCCCCAAAAATGAAGTTTTACTGTGTTAATTTTGTACTGCTAATAATATTTTTGTTGAATGCTCATACTGCAGGTATCAAAATTGACTTCTTTCATACTGCGGGTATCAAAATTGTGTAATTTCATACTGCAGTTAACAAAAAATCTGTCATACTGCAGGTATGTTTTTCAGTTGGTGGGCTGCACACCCCTACCACTTTTGGTATGAAATGCCCCCCGGGGAGAAAGCATATTCTAAATAATTAAACAAAAAACACTACAAATAATATAGAAAAAGGTAATTAATTTTTAAACAAATACATGAAAATTGTCTTCAATCTACAATTATGACATCACACTGCAGGGGTCACTTTCAACACACTAAGTGCAATCTTTCATGTATAATAATGAAAAGCACACAGGCCTATAAATACATCTCCATAGCAACTCTGTAGTAACAGTCTGCAGATACAAAAGACTGATTTAGTGGATGATTACACATTTAATAAAAGTGTAAGCAAATGTTCCACAAATATAACAAAATCAAACAAATACAGTGTGCATCAACCTCCCCGAGAAAGAGGGGGCACTTCATATTTAAAAGTGGTAGGGGTATGCAGCCCACCAACCCAAAAACGACTTCTTTTTTTTTTTTTTAGTAACATTTATTTTATATTTTTTTAGTGTAAAAAAAATAAAATGAAAAAATAATACAATAAAAATACAAAATAAAAATTAATTAATCAAATCCCAAATATAAGGTAAAACGGTCCAGAAAATTAGCTAAAAGGATCAAATTTTAAAATGTTTACCACTTCTGAGAATCTGTAGTAATTTTGTGATGAGAATAAAAGACTTGATGCATCTTACTTTTATAGAAAATTGGTAATGGCATGGGCCATTCGATTATATATATTGTATGAGGGCCTTGTGGATTAATTGAAGTATATTGTAGACCAACATATGGACCTTTACCATAAGGAAATTCAGAAATTTTTGCAAATAAGGAAGCATTTTCCTTGTTAAAAAACATAGAGAATTATCATTGTTATATCCATCATGGCTTAATTAAGTTTGCCTGTCACTAAAATACTGATCAAGCACCAATAATGATTTGTTTAATGCAATTATCATATCTTAATTTAAGACAAAGAATTGTTGGAATATTTTGCTTTTTTCTGAATTCTGGAATGGTCATCGCAAATCGATAGGCCCCTCATGACTGATAACGCCCTTATATTCACTCCTGTCAAGTTGTGCACACCCATTATACATATACTGTATGTCTCTCTTCATGGGTAACATGCCTTATATTCACTCCTGTCAACTTGTGCACACCCATTACACATATACTGTTTGTCTCTCTTACATGGGTAATGTGCCTTATATTCACTCCTGTCAACTTGTGCACACCCATTACACATATACTGTATGTCTCTCTTACAAGGGTGGGATTTGCCTACCAAAAGTTGAGGTGGGGGTGGGGCAAAGTTACAAAATAAAATTTGCCTATCAAAAGTGGGGAGGGGGAAAACCGTGCTTAGATTTAAAAAAATCACCATACAAAAGATACCAATGCGGAAAAACATGGTTGGGGGGGGATGTCCCTTTGCACCCTGTAATCCCACCTATGCTCTCTGACATGAAAATTTACAATCAGTTTTTATTCTAAATATCTAATCCTTTTCATGCTATTCAGTAGCATAGCAAGACCTGGGAATTTAAAGGGGAAACTGATATTTGGAATGGCAGGATAAAATTCAAAGGGAGGGGGAGGGTAAAGGGGAACTGAAATTTGGGATGGCAGGCTAGAATTCTGGGGAAGGCTCAGGGGAACTGATGTTTGGGATGGCAGTATAGAATTCTAGGGGAGGCTTAGGGAAACTGATATTTGGGATGGCAGGATAGAATTCTGGGGGAAGAGTTAAGGGAACTGATATTTGGGATGGCAAGAAAAAATTATAGGGGGGTAAGGTAGGGGAGGGTAAAAGGGAACTGATATTTGGGAAGGCAAGATAACATTTTTAGGGGAGGGTAAGAGAGAACTGATATTTGGGATGGCAGGATAGAATTCTGGGAGAAGCTAAGGGGGACTGATATTTGGGATGGCAAGATACAATTCTGGAGGTAAGGTGGGGAGGGAAAGAGGGAGCTGATATTTGGAATAACAGGATACAATTTTTGGGGAAGGGTAAGGGGGAACTGATATTTGGGACAAGATAAAATTCTAGGGGGTACAGAGGGGGAGGGTAAGGGGGAAGTGATATTTGGGATGGCAGGATAGAATTCTGGGAGGTAAAAGGAAATTGATATTTGGAATGGCAGGATGGAATTTTGGAGAGCAAGAGGTGGATATCTTCAGTAATAATCACACATGCAATTTTGATATTGTACTTTCATACTTGAAAGGCAGAATTTCAATTAGGGGACAAAATAAAGTCCCATGATAAACACAATTTATTTTACATTGTTAATTTGGTTTAAAAATTGAAATAGATCTACAATTTAAATCCAGAATACGGTTTATAATCCATGTTATTAATAACATTTTAAAACATAATTATAGGCGGTCATTGTTCGTCGCTTGTCACGTGATTACTCATTGCATAAAGGAAATTAGCATAATCACTGTACCACAAACAACAAAAATCACTTGACATGTAAGCTCTTCAAAATGTGGTGCTGGTCAAGCACACACTATGCCCCATACTGACCACTATGTGCTCAAGGACAACAACCATCAATAGCTCACCTAAGTAAATGACCACCCCACTATTGATTAGTTTCAAAGCAAACCATAATGTAAGTCCTGCTTCTAACTCTGATCAAATATGAGTTTTGTGTGTGTTTAGAGGCCACTCAATACACCATTGGTAAATAAAATGTCTGCTGCTCACAATGAACAGAGAAAACAAAACTCCTTAGTTTCACTTCACACCACATAAAATACAGCATTGCCACGGGGAAAATACTGAATGTTACTTATTCATATAGCAACCTCAGACTCAGGTAAAGATTTTAGTTTTTAATAAGCTACAGAAACTTAAATTGCCTCCTTATTATCCCCTCGCCAATGAAATCGGTGAAGAGGGAATATAGCAACTTTACCATTCGTCCGTCCGTATGTTCGTCCGTCCAGCCGGCCTCATGCATTGTTCAGCTACTAGGGAACAAAAGATTGCTGCCCTAGGAAAGGAATTCCAACTATTTTTATGAAAAGAAATTTATATAAAGGAGAACAAATGCATTCCAGACTTCAATAGCAGCAATTAAAGGATTTGTTCTGGGATGAAAAAAGTTGAATAATATGTGACGACAGAATGGAATTTGTAATGAAGTGTCTTGCGAATGAATAGCAAAAAACAAAGTTGAATAATTGATCTGACGACAGAATGGAATTTGTAATGAAGTGTCTTGCGAATGAATAGCAAAAAACAAAGTTGAATAATAGATATGACAACTGAATGGAGTTTGTAATGAAGTGTCTTGCAAATAATAGACTTATGATAATCAACTTATAATAATCTGCAAATTAATCTGTACTGAATTTTCATTCATATTTGGTATATAGATCAGGGAGATTGTAGTGAAGTTTGGAATCATGAGTTGGTTAAGAGTATATTTGGTAGATGAGTGAATGGCAAAAGGTGGGTTGGAGTGGTAGGTGAATGGGGAATGGTAGGTGAATGGGGAATGGTAGGTGAATGGGGGATGGTAGGTAAATGGGGATGGTAGGTGAATGGGGCTTGTTGGGGAATCGAGGATGGTTGGTAAATGGAGAATGGTAGATGAACGGAGGATGGCATGTGAAGGGAATGGCATGTGAAGGGGTGGGAGGTGAAGGGGGTAGGCAGGTGAAGGGGGTAGGCAGGTGAAGGGGGTGGGCAGGTGAAGGGGGTGGGCAGGTGAAGGGGTGGGCAGGTGAAGGGGGGGAAGGTGAAGGGGTGGGCAGGTGAAGGGGTGGGCGGTGAAGGGCAGGTGAAGGGGGATGGCAGGTGAAGGGGGATGGCAGGTGAAGGGGGATGGCAGGTGAAGGGGGATGGTAGGTGAAGGGGGATGGTAGGTGAAGTGGGATGGCAGGTGAAGGGGGATGGTAGGTGAATGGGGCATGTTGACTTGATAGAAGTGAGGGGGTGGGAGTTAGGGGAAAGAATTCTGGGTGGTAGATGGTAGAATGATAGATAGATGTAGGAATTGATGTGGGACAGGGTGACATGTGGGACAAGGTGATATGTGGGATAAGTTGGCATGTGGAACAGGGTTGCATGTGAGATAGGTTTGCATTGGAACAGGGTGGCATGTGGGATAGGTTGGCATGTGGAACAGGGTGGCATGTGGGATAGGTTGGCATGTGGAACAGGGTGGCATGTGGGATAGGTTGGCACGTGGGATAGGTTGGCACATGAAACAGGGTGGCATGTGGGATAGGTTGGCATGTAGAACAGGGTGGCATGTGGGGTAGGTTGGCATGTGGAACTGGTTGGCATGTGGGGTAGGTTGGCATAAGGAACAGGGTGGCATTTGGGATAGGTTGGCATGTGGGATAGGTTGGCATGTGGGTTAGGTTGGCATGTCTAACATGGTGGCATGTGGGATAGGTTGGCATTGGAACAGGGTGGCATGTGGGGTAGGTTGGCATGTGGAACAGGGTGGCATTTGGGATAGGTTGGCATGTGGAACAGGGTGGCATGTGGGGTAGGTTGGCATGTGGAACTGGTTGGCATGTGGGGTAGGCTGGCATGTGGAACTGGTTGGCATGTGCGATAGCTTGGCATGTGGAACTGGTTGGCTTGTGGGGTAGGTTGGCATGTGGAACTGGTTGGCATGTGGGGTAGGTTGGCATGTGGGACAGAGTGGCGTGGCATGTGGGACAGGATGTCATGGCATAGGGGCATGGTGGGATGACATGTGGGACAGGATGACATGTGGGACAGAGTGGCAGGCATGTGGGAAAGGATGGCATGTAATTGAAGTCATCTGGATTTCAGGTGGAATGGCATGTGGAACAGGGTGGGATAGCATGTGGCATAACATGGAGTGGCATAACATGGAATGGCATGTGGGACATAGTGGTATGGCACGTGGTACGCCATGTGATACAGGGAGGGTTGGCATGTGGGACAAGGTGGCATGGTATATGGGACAGTGTGGCAAGTCATAAGGTAGGATGTCATCTTGATTGCAGGTGTGATGACATATGGGTCATGTGGTGGAATGGTATCTGGATTTTCATGTATGATTTCCTGTAGGGAGTGAAGTAGTATGTGGAACATGGGAGTGGGATGGCAGGTGTGACAGAGGCTGGAAAACATGTTATTAGCAGCGAGGGGATTTGTATCATTTGCGATGTCTGGTATTTTATTGAATCATATTACATATCTATAATCTTATGCTTTATTCTTCCTATTTTTTGTACAGTCTCATGTAAGATTAGCCCAGTACGAAACTAAGTGGACCCACCCCATATGAAGATTGTTGAAATAAATAACATTTAGATAATTTTTTTAATATAATTGCATAACCTGTGATTGCAAAACTGCAATAAACTCAAAATCATAATACAATCACAAAAACACATATATATTTTTTTGCTTTTATGAAAGTAATGGAAATGCCTGTCGTTCTTAATATTGACTGGGGTACAGTTATTATTATCTCTGCCAACGAAGTTGGGCAAAGGTTATATTTTCGTCTGTGTTTGTCTGTTTGTCATCAACATATCTCAAGAACTGATGATTGGATTTTGGTTAAATTTGGTATGTGGTTTTATTTCTGCTTAAGGAAGGAGTGATTACAATTTGGGACATTTTGGAACAGAGGAGGGGCAGAAATAGAGGGGGTGGTATGTTTTAGGGTGAGATCTGGCAAGCCTTAGTTGAAACTTTCCAATGGAATGTGCAGAACATTTAATTCATTCCATGAATGGAAATCCAAACAATACATTTTCTGGCCTCTAAGAAAATCAAATGAGGTGGTTTCTGGTATCAAATAGAATCAAAACAATTCAAGTGAATTTTTGCATGAAAGGAAAATGATGGAAATTGACTCTTGCCTAAATGTAACTTACAATGAAATTAGCCTGAATATAACTGCAGACAATGATATGGTCTTAAAAGAAATCAAATGGCAATACAAATCAAAATTGAGAAATAGATACTTTAAGGGTAAACTTAATGGGCCTAGGATTTCTGAGAGAGATTACTGTATATTGGGGATGGGTAATAAACTAGGGGCGGAGGTATCCACATAGTGTTAAATTTCTACTTATTATTGTTTTGGTTATCGTTATCATCATGACGATGGTGGTGATGATGACTATCTAGATGATCGAATGTACAATTATAAGCTCCCAGCCTGGAACACAAATGTCCACCACATACAAACTTACACATTAAAGGTTGGTCTTTGAAATGTTCAGTAAAATCCTAGCAAAATAAACCATGTAAATAAATATGTATTCCTGGGGACTCTTCCACTGCACAAAATAAACTTCATAAAACTGTCACAGTAAAAATGATTTATGATCTGGCAGAGGGTTGCTTTTTCCATTGTGTCGGAAAATTATTAAACAGTGGTACACAGTTGGATATTTCACATCCCTTATTATTCAACAACTAACTTAAGGTTATAGAGAATATAATATCTCTGTGGACCCATGAACCTTTAAATGTACTCGATGGTTTAATGTATTTGTAGTCAAGAACAGTGACAAAATGGAGAATGAAATCAAATTTATGTTTGAATTCTCATAAATTCTCAAAAAACAACTTCCTCACTGATTGATCCACTGCTCCTTTAACTGCAGTATTTGGACCACTGCTCCTTTAAGTGCAGTGTTCGGTCCACTGCTCCTTTACCTGCAGTGTTAGTTATTCTCATCAAGCCTCGAGGGCTTATAGAGCTAGTTTCCATGGTGCTAAGGGGATGAGAATACTCGACTTCCCTGGATGGGACACCAGTCCATTACAGGTTAACTCCCCAGCCAAAACTGGTACTTAATTTCACAGCTGAGTGAACTGGAGCAAATGGAATAAAGTGTCTTGCTCAAGTACACAGCACAGCGCCCTGACCGAGATTTGATCCTGGTGGACCGGCGCCCTAACTACTAGACTACTACACTCCTTAACTGCAGTGTGGAGAAGCAAAATAGGTTACATATTCATGTACACTGCAAATCCCCAGGGATTGGCAGATTCATGAAGAGTCAAAATATTCAGAACAGAAAAAGAAAACAAACAATCCACTGGATACAAAACAAAAAATGATTTATGAGGATTTAATAACCAAACAGGTACAAAATATTATAAACGAATCCATCAAACCAATAATAAAAAGTGCTACAAGGTTCAAATGGCAAACTATTTTAATACTTTATTCTTTTTATATTTGTGCACTTTGAATAAAAAAATACATAAAAGATTTAAACATGTTAGGAAATGGGAATCTAAGGGAGAGATTGTTGCGTTTTACATTATGATTTAAGTATTACACAATAAGGCATAGGGACATTAAAATCTGACCCCTCATTATAGTGGCTAATTTGTCATTAAGAAATTTTAAGCAAGGTCATTTTGTCTGTTCACAATATGAGCTGCTGATAAAGATTCTATATTGCTGATAAAAGAATTCCGATAATGATTGGTAATGATCACTTATTGGTAATGAAACTACTTGTCTTGAATATGGCAGTCAGGTTTAGTTTGCTTGTGAGAGAGAGCACTGTTTTATTATGAATAAAGCCGACCAATTTATGCTTTAATGATAGAGAATCACATTTTTTAGTAGAATTTTCATATAAAGAAAAACACTTTCCTTTGGAATACTGCACCCCCCATTTTCAATTTTTTTCACTGAGTGACCCTTTAGCCATTCCATCTGTGGTCACTTATCTCTCTTATTACAATTCTTAATGAGGGTACATTTCGGTCAGATTCACCCAGTGGTGGCTCCAATGGGGGTCCAAAAGGTCTATTGCTCACCTGTCAGGGAGGCTTGGGTCACCCGTCAGGAAGGCCTGGGTCACCCGTCAGGGAGACCTGGGTCACCCGTCAGGGAGACCTGGGTCCCCAGTCAGAGAGACCTGGGTCCCCATCAGAGAGACCTGGGTCACCCATCAGGGAGACCTGGGTCACCTGTCAGGGAGACCTGGGCCACCCGTCAGTGAGGCCCGGGTCACCTTTAGGGGGCCTAGGTCACCCATCAGGCCATTGTATTGAAATTCGTCGCGAAGTCCTAATAAGATATATTACTCCGACAAAAATCCCCGATTCCCAATGCAACAGATTTGATAGCAATCAGAGTAGCTCGATCTTGAAATAGTCCATTGCCTTAACAAAACATCTGCAACCCAATACCATCAAAGCACCATAGGTACAGCCAAGCTCCGCTACGCCAACCTCAGCCCTGCCCACCAATGAAATAGCTGGACCACCTGTCCGGGACTGGTGGACCACCTGTCGGGGAAATCTTAGAGCCATCATGGGACTCACCCATGTGGCAGATGATTGCAAACAGTTCATCTGCATAGGAAATTTGGACCTTAGAGACCTCCGTGGCAATGCAGTGCAGTAAAGCTTCAGCTTCCCAATCTAGCGTCCCGGGCTCAATCTCAGTGGATCTCCAACCAGTGCTCCACAACTGGTTAATAAAGGACCATACAGTGGGCTTCTTCATGTAAATACTCCAATGGGATCCTTTAGGGACAGTACTAACTTTGGTAAACCTAATCGTATTCAACTTGAATATGACATCACTAATTTTCATATTCTTCTATATAATGACTGAAAATTGTTTTTTACTTGTGAATCAAATATTTTTTAATTTTGCTATTTTTAGAACTTAATTTAAATAGATTCTTAACAATAAAGCTAATGGTGTCTCTAGGTACTTTATTTTATTTCATTTCATTTTCTTGTTTCTTTCAATTGAGGATTTACAAACAGGTTGTAACTCATAAGAAGTGCCACATTTAACAATACTTATAGCTTATCTCAATTAAGGTTTGTTGTTGTTGTTTACCAAGTTTTACATCCCAAAACCCCTCTTGTTAGAGTATTCTATCTGTCAAGACGTCTGCGGACTTTAGTAAACCAGTTGATGAACAATTTCCAGACCCTGCCGGGTGGGACCCTGTAATCGCAGCTCGAGTCGATTTAAACGTTGCGCCATGTAGATCTGTTAAGTCTTTCCTAAGCGAAATTATTGCAACTATATAACAAACTTCACATCTCTCTTTTCTTCATTACAGGAGAGGTTCGACCAATGACATCATGACCAGGTACATCGAGCTGGTGACGTCGGTCACCTTATCTCTTCTGGTTCTGACTGACCTGTCCAGTCAGTGTCCAGAGAAGTGTTTGTGCAATGAAGATCTCACCCAGCTTTCGTGTGAATTTCAAAATCTGACGTCACTGCCACAGGATATTCCCCTCAATGTAACTGACCTGAACCTAAGGGGCAATTTAATCAAAACTATACCCTCAATATCACAGCTTCGCTTACTGCAAAATTTAACATCTTTAAATCTGACAGAAAATTCCTTAATTACTTTGGAAACAGACTGTTTTAAATCACATTTGACTCTAGAGAGACTAGATCTGTCGTACAATGACCTCCAAATTATTGACGGCAAAACCTTTGAGGGTCTGAATGCAGTCAAAGTTTTGAACATAAACAACAACCCTAACCTGTGTCTTGATTACGGAAGTCTGATGAATTTGCCAAATCTTGAGGAACTAAACCTTGGCAACACACGTATAATATTCTTCAATGGAATTTTCCAAGGACCAGAGACAGTACTGTTAAAAGTGCCACAAAATTTAACCACTCTGAAGTTATGGAAGACCAATCAAAAGGAAGTTCCAACCGAACCTCTTTTCCTCATGAAAAATTTGACATTTCTGGATCTGAGTCAAAATGAAATCTCTGTGATTCGTGGTAAGTCTTTTGAAGCGAATACGCAACTACAATATCTGGATCTTGCATACAATCCAATCCAGAAAATTGACCCAAATGCGTTTACGAATTTAAAAAATCTGAAATCTTTATTCCTTGATGGGACTGAAACTCTGCAAACATTAGAAAATGGTACATTCACTGAGTTCCCATCGGATGTGCAAGTTTGTCTGTTTGGGAATAACTGGGTATGTGACTGTCATATCTATTGGTTACGAATGTGGCTAGCGGAAACAAACAGAATGTATTGCGCTCAAAAACCTATTTGTCGTCTACCCGCAAGAATTGCAGGGACGCCAATGAGTAAATTGCCACCTGAATTATATACGTGTGATGGAAGAGGATTTCGACAAAAAAATTTAAATCATCAATTGGTCAAACGAGATGTTGTCAAGCAATACCAACCAGGGTACTGTTCTCAAAAGCCACCAACACAGAAGCCGGTTACAAAAATGGAAGCAACGAAAACGACGGTGCAGCCTCCTCTTTCTTTCAAATCAAACATAGCCTACATCATCCTTCTGTGCGCTGCTGTGTTTGTTATTCTTTTGGTGTCAACGGCTGTTTTTGTGAGATACCTTGGACTTAAGAAAAGGCTGCACGATCAAAACAAATATTTCAACATCACTTATGAAACTGGATCTCAGATTTATCTGGCAGAAAGTCCAACAACGGATAGGGACAAAAGGTAATAAAGCAGAGAACAAAATTCTTCTCGTGTCTGATTTTTATACATCAGTATTGTCAACTGTATGTACTGTGCTCAAAAACCTATTTGCTGTGAACCCGCAAGAATTGCAAGGACACCAATGATTAATTTGTCACCTGAAATATACGTGTGCGGGAAGAGGATTTAGATGACCAAATTAAAATATTATATTCTGTTGATCAAACTTACAAAACTGGATCTCCCATTAAACTGGCAGGAAGTGCAACATCAGATGTGGATAATAGAGCAGAGAAAGAAAATTCTATGATACTTGATTTTTACATAGTATGAACAACATATACATTAGGGGTTAGGGATCCAGCCTTCCCATTTGTTCAGAAATAACTTTATCTAGGCCCCAATGTGCTCCCACTTTTTCCATGTTCAAATCAAATATTATGGTTGGACCGCTCTCTCCCTCAACCCTCTACCCATTTTCTGGATGCTGGCGACGCCACTGGATGCTGGCAACACCACTGGATGCTGGCGACGCCACTGGATGCTGGCGACACCACTGGATGCTGGCAACGCCACTGGATGCTGGCGACACCACTGGATGCTAGCAACACCACTGGATGCTGACAACACCACTGGATGCTGGCGACACCACTGGATGCTGGCGACGCCACTGGATGCTGGCGACGCCACTGGATGCTGGCAACACCACTGGATGCTGGCAACACCACTGGATGCTGACAACACCACTGGATGCTAGCGACACCACTGGATGCTGGCGACACCACTGAATGCTGGTGACGCCACTGGATGCTGGCGACACCACGGAATGCTGGCGACACCAATGACTGCTGTATGTCTTTATGCCCTAATGCCAAAATACCACTGGTTGTAAAACACTATTCTGAATATACAGTTAATGAGCAACACTGTTTTTTTCAGAAAAATCCTTAAGATCTTATCCACATTTAACAGGAAGCATTGGAAAACAGTCAATGGCAATACATATGAATTGAAGCCTTTATAGCTAGCTATGTAGGTTTTATTTTCAAAAACTGTAATGTCTCAATGGAGTAAATAATGTCAGTGATATCCATGTCATGATATCCATATGCTGTAGGAAACCATATTTAAGTAAGAAACAACTGTTTGCTTTGGTTTTACATTTTCAAAATGCTTGATAAATATCATGCCCCAGTAATTTTTAAAAGTGTACATAACGTAGCAGACTATTGGTACAAAGGCAAAATTATGACAAAGGCCACTAAATGGGTATTTTGTAATGTTATCGATCAAAGGAAAATGGACGAAGTCTTTCAAATAAAACTCACTGTGGGATATTAACCTTTTGCTGCAATACATGGAAAATTAAACAAAATAATACATATTCACAGGATGCTGCATTGTGTTGGTTTGACAATTTCTCTTAAGAAATAACGGCAAAGAAACTAAAACGCTAAAGAATGAGTGGTACAACCACACCTAGGCACGACATAAAATAATATATTCATGGGATATTGTTTTGAGCGTGTGTTAGTTCATTTTGACCATTTTCTCTTGAGAAAAATGGCAAAAGAAATTAAAAAATTTGTAGCAATTTGTAGCAACACCTAGGAACAACATAAAAATAATGTATTCACAGGATGTTGTTGTGAGCGTGTATTGGTTAATTGTGACAGATTTGACAGTTTGTCTTGAAAAGAATGGCAAAGACGATAAAACGCTGCAGAAAGATTGATATACTGACACCTAGGCACACAACATTGCTATAATTTACAGAAAAGAAATTGAAAATCATCAAAATAGGAGTTGATCCCATTTATATTAGATAAAGTCAATCATTTACAGCTTACTGAATTGAATTCAAGCCACTCTAATTAATCTATGAATCTATTCATGGGCTTGCACCTAAATATCTGGCTGATCTCATTCACTTCAAATCATCTTCATGAATCTGCGTTCATCAAACAAACACCAAAATGTAAACTTCAATCTTTTGGTCATCGTTCATTCACATGTGCTGCACCAGCTTTATGGAATTCCTTGCCACTTAATAATAAACTTTCTCCCAATGTCAATGTTTTTAAATGAAGGCCCAAAACTCATTTTTATGCAGAAGCATTTTCTTTGTAGCGCCGCTGAATATAACTTTATTGTGGATAATGGCGCTATACAAATTATTTTGAACATTTGAACATTTATTGAAAGTTTCTGACCTGAATCTTAAATGAAAATGTGTCAATTTACAAATGGGCAATATGAAATGAATCAAATGACAAACACGGAACAACATTAAAATTTGTCATATGGTGCATGAACTGATTTACATGTAAGTGAGTAAGCAGATATGTAATGAAATACTGATCACATGATAAACACTGGAAAATAAGATATATTTGACATATAGCAGATATGTAATGAAATACTGATCACATGGTAAACACTGGAAAATAAGATATATTTGACATATAGCAGATATGTAATGAAATACTGATCACATGATAAACACTGGAAAATAAGATATATTTGACATATCATGTGGTGGAGTATTGACTCAGCTTTTGTAAAACAAAATGGCAGAAATGTAACAAACATTTTTTTTTTATGGAGATGAAATGATTTACATTGAAATGAGTTTAAATGAAGTGGTATGTTAATGATGGTACGGCAATACTATAGTAATGATGGTATGGCAATACTATGGTAATGATGGTATGGCAATACTATGGTAATGACGGTAAGGTAATACTATGGTAATGATGGTATGGCAATACTATGGTAATGATGGTATGGCAATACTATGGTAATGATGGCATGGCAATACTATGGTAATGATGGTATGGCAATACTATGGTAATGATGGTATGGCAATACTATGGTAATGATGGTATGGCAATACTATGGTAATGATGGTATGGCAATACTATAATGATGGTATGGCATTACTATGGTAATGATGGTATGGCAATACTATGGTAATGACGGTAAGGTAATACTATGGTAATGATGGTATGGCAATACTATGGTAATGATGGTATGGCAATACTATGGTAATGATGGCATGGCAATACTATGGTAATGATGGTATGGCAATACTATGGTAATGATGGTATGGCAAAACTATGGTAATGATGGTATGGCAATACTATAATGATGGTATGGCATTACTATGGTAATGATGGTATGGCAATACTATGGTAATGATGGTATGGCAATACTATGGTAATGATGGTATGACCATATTATGGTAATGCTAAAATGATCATAAGATAAAAGATTGATATCTGATTGATATATATGAATTGATTGTTAACTATGAAAAGAATTATATGGTGACAAGAAAATGAGTAACACAGTCCAAAGAAATGTGCACCTGATAAGTCACATGGGGAAGAGGACTACAGGTAGCACAGAACTAATTATTTTCTCCATTGAAGCCTATGATGAAAGAGGCAAGTTCGGGGTCCTTTTTGTACCAGAATGTTATAGATTTGGGATCTTTAATAATGTTTTCCAAAAAGTACCATCTAATATCTCTCGGATGAGGGTACTTTCAATAGGGGGTCACCAGAGGTTTTGGCCCTTTTTTTTTTTAGGCTAAGATGAAGAGGTGTTATACACCCTCACCAAATCACTCAAATTTTGTTTTATTAGCCTTTTCTCTGAGGGTTTCCATTTTTCGATGGCGGAGTAATACTTTATTAATTCCGTGCTACCAGCAGTAATAAAGCACAGGAAATCAAGCAGAGATAGAAATACATGGTGAATATAACATAAATCACATGGAAAGATTGATGTAAATCACATGGTACATATAATGTCAAGCACATGGTACATATAATGTCAAGCACATGGTACATATAATGTCAAGCACATGGTACATATAATGTCAAGCACATGGTACATATAATGTCAAGCACGTGGTACATATAATGTCAAGCACATGGTACATATAATGTCAAGCACATGGTTCATATAATGTCAAGCACATGGTACATATAATGTCAAGCACATGGTACATATAATGTCAAGCACATGGTTCATATAATGTCAAGCACATGGTACATATAATGTCAAGCACATGGAACATACAATGTCAAGCACTACATATGTCAAGCACATGGTACATATAATGTCAAGCACATGGTACATATAATGTCAAGCACATGGTACATATAATGTCAAGCACATGGTACATATAATGTTAAGCACATGGTACATATGTCAAGCACATGGTACATATGTCAAGCACATGGAACATACAATGTCAAGCACTACATACAATGTCAAGCACATGGTACATATAATGTTAAGCACATGGTACATATGTCAAGCACATGGTACATATGTCAAGCACATGGAACATACAATGTCAAGCACTACATACAATGTCAAGCACATGGTACATATAATGTCAAGCACATGGTACATATAATGTCAAGCACATGGTACATATAATGTCAAGCACATGGTACATATAATGTCAAGCACATGGTTCATATAATGTCAACACATGGTTCATATGTCAAGCACATGGTACATATGTCAAGCACATGGTACATATGTCAAGCACATGGTACATATGATGTCAAGCACATGGTACATGTCAAGCACATGGTACATGTCAAGCACATATCACATATAATGTAGGTGCAGTATCTCAGTGGCTAAGAAGTCTTGCTCATATGCGAAAGGTACTAGGTTCGATCCCGTCGCGAGCACTTAATTGTTTTGTTTTTTCCTGAGCAAGACACTTTACTTAATCCAGTTTACTCAGCTGTAAAATGAGTACTAGCTCTGCTGGGGAGTTAACCTGCTATGGACTAGTGCCCGTCCGGCGAGAGTCATGTGCTCTTATCTGCTTGTGACATGGAAACCAGGGATAAGCACCGTTCAGATGGATTTAACTTTGTAACTGGTAAATATATGTAAAGTACATGATAAATATTATGTAAAGCACATGATAGACTCAGTGTCACCTTGATTTATGTAGTGGGGATGTAATAAACTGCAAGTTAAGAATTACATGGTAAAGAAAAAAATCACCTGGTAAAAATGGTATAAATTACATGTATACATTACACGGTAAATTATAATAAATCACATGTTAAAAAAGATATTATTCACATGGTAAAAATGTTATCAATTGCATAGTAAAACCTAATAAAGATATAATAAACATAAAAGACATATAAACCAAAAATTGTCACACAGCGAAATAATACAAATCACGGTAAATATGATACAAATCATGTGGTAAAAGTGATACAAATCATATGGTAAAAGTGATACAAATCATGTGGTAAAAGTGATACAAATCATATGGTAAAAGTGATACAAATCATATGGTAAAAGTGATACAAATCATATGGTAAAAGTGATACAAATCATGTTGTAAAAGTGATACAAATCATGTGGTAAAAGAGATACATATCATATGGTAAAAGTGATACAAATCATAGGGCAAATGTGATACAGATCATATGGTTAAAATGTCACCTAGATATATAACAGCAACAAAAAAAAAATGGTAAAGATGAAAGGAAGCTAGACAATACCATTTGAACATAAGTGATATACAAAGGACATGAAGAAAATGAGTACCATGTGACAGTCACATGCTGTTCAAGGTAATTGCAGCTCGTGCTAAGCTCAATTATAAATAAAGTGACTAGATATTCCAGCGATACTATTGTTTTTTTTCTTCATTTAGATGAATTTCTTATTGAATCAATAGTCATATGTATATATGGAACAAATTGTACAAAAATGTAAGAGGAAAAATAAAATGTATATGAATGTTAATTTTGTTAAATATTATGATGCAATTAGATGAAACAGGTAAAACAATGAACAAATATGATCCAAATGTTGGGACCTATTGTACATAACACCTAGGGGTGTCAAGTTTCATATAGATTACCATGGACAGTAATATCACCATATATCACTTTAATGAGATATCCTAAATTATTACTATCAATTGAGGATCACTGCTTACAAACATTGCAGAGGCCCAATGGGAAAAGGACTATGGACATCTAGCAGATTTTAAATTTGTGAAACAGCATGGAATTCTGAAAAGAATGGTATTTAAAATTTGTAAAAAGCTGATTTAGTTTTCAAATTATGATTAAGCAAAGTTTCATGATTTGTTAATTTGTCCGGGATTTGTGAAACACACCTCAAAATCTTTATATATTTCTTTAAGTTTTGCTGGTGGCAAATACCTAGTAACATTGGTTGTTCTTTATGAACAACAATGTACCATTTGTATTTTCTTCACATTTGTGTACATTGTATGTTACATTGTGATAATAGATATATCAAACTACCCAGGTGTAGTGCAAGAATCAGTGTGTGCATTGTATGTTACATTGTGATAATAGATATATCATGATAGCACTAATATAATTGTACAGAAGACTTGATTAGTCTGGATATTTAAACGCATATATTTCAGGATTTTCACACACAAAAAATAATTGTGTATATTTCATTTTCTGCTAGTGGCAAATACCTAAAACAGTGGTGTGAGATCATTAACAGCAACACACCTTTCTCATTGTTTTTATGCATTGTATGTTATCGTGTGTGTGTGGAATGGATGTGTGTGCCTATGTAAATTACTTGTAAATTTGTATATGTAAGGAAAAATATTTTAGTAAACAGCTAAGATGAATTGTTTTAATTATCTTTATGCCAAAGTGAATCATGCGGCTGCATTTTTTATCAGACTTTCTGTGGTGCTTAAGTACAAGAAATGTCCTTAATATAATATTACACCCCTTTATCGTACGTAGGTCAACTACCCAGATGTCCAGCACAAGAATCAGTGTGTAAATTACATGCTACCCTTTGTGTTGTACATCATAGGCACACTCAGCTGAAAAGTTTGGGCATTGGTTTTTGGTCATTCTTATAAATTTTGAAACAAGAAAGTTCCTAAATATCACATTAAACCCCTTCATCATAGGTCTTGTTAATTTGTCCAGAATTTGTGATATACTAAAAGGAGCAACCTCAGCATCTTGATATATTTCTTTAAGTTCTGTACTTCAAAGTACAAGCAGTTTTCTGCTGGTGGCAAATACCTAGTAATGTTGGTTGTTCTTTATAGACAACAATGTACCATTTGTATTTTCTTCACGGTTGTATACATTGTATGTTACATTGTGATAATAGATATATATCAAACTACCCAGGTGTAGTACAGGAATCAGTGTGGGCATTGAAATAGCACCTTTTGTTGTAGATAAACCCTTTAGCGCTCAACCGGTCGTGGCACGATTGGTTTAGACAAGCACTTTTTAAAAATCATTGATTTGTCAAATAGGCCCACAGCAGTGATCCTGGTATCATTTGAAAGAGCTTGAACACTTTTTTTAAAGAATGTAACTTTTTGGTGGGGGGGTTATGTTTATTTTGAGAAAAACTGGGTTGAAATACAGAAAATTCATAAAATTTAACAACAAAAAAATACACTTTTTTTTCCAGACTTACTTGCCATACTTCCAGATCTAGCTTTTGCCTGAGAAGCCGTGTAAAACTGTCTAAGACATCCAGTCCATTTTTGACTGCCCCTATCATATATAACTTTTTAAGGGCAAAAGTTGTGAAAAATATCATGATTTTCAGATTTTTTGAGACCATAATTTGGCAAAAGTCGTAGTTTCTGATCGCAATAGAGCTTCCCTACGAGAACAAGTGTTGGGAAGCTTACTTTACATGTTTTTAATTGAAAACACAAAGAGCAACTACCCCTTCTTCATTCACATTGTAATTGAACACTTAAAACAAACCCACACACTGAAACATACCCACACACTGAAACATACCCAGTGTAGTGGAACGATTAGTGTTTGGGAAGTTCACGTGGATGGCCCGGTTCGAAACCCAAAGAGGATGCACGGCTTTGTTATTTATGTGTAATTTACAGGGGTGATTACTTTTTTGTTTATTTTCAATGTTATTGCATGTTTTGCTTTGAGAAAATAAAAATAGACAGGTATCAATGGAAAGGAAATTTCACAAGCAATCTAAATATGTAGAAAAATCCTCCATTTTCATTATTCACAAGAAAAAATACAAGCTCCAAAAAATTATCCTAATTTTGCCTAAAATTTGCAAATTTTTATATTTAATGTTCATATTTTCTTTATTTTGACTTTTTTTATTAAAAAGTTGATTGTCTTAGCATTCATATAAACCAAACTTGTAGTGATAGAAAATGAAAGGAAAGTTGTAAAAATTAATTTTGGACAAAAATTCCGAACATTTCAGTCATGTTTTGAACCGAGAGGGTCTTTGAGGGATAAAGAAACATTTGATTCAAAATTGAGGGTGATTGTATTTTGCTAATTTTTGTTGCACATTTTGAAATAACTCCAGTCTCATCTACCCCTTTTGTCTAATTGAGTTGAGCACATGTATTCAGTAGTCGTACTTGACAATTTCGATCTGATTTTTCATGATCAAGGTAATACTTGTAAATATTGAAATATCTAATATCTCATCTTTGTCCAATCAAGTTGAGCACATGTATTCATGCTAAACACTTACGATTTAAATTTTCATATTCAAGTTAATCACATGCAAGGAAAGTGTATTCAGATATTTTGGGTTACCCAGAAAAAATAAGCAATAACCAGCTGAAGATTCCACTCTGCAAATTACAAAGACTTAGAATAGGTCACACCCACCTCACTCACTCCCACCTCCTTATGGGCTCCCCCCAACCCCTCTGCACTAATTGCCATTGCACCCTTACAGTCCATCACATTGTCCTTGCTTGCCCCCTGTACAACCTTCCCAGAGCTTCCCTTGCTGTCCACAACTCAATTGCTGAGTTCTTCCAGAAAAAACCCTCAGGATAAAATTATCTCCTTCCTTCATCATGCTTCCCTCTACAACCATATTTAGTCCTCCTCTCCCACCCCCTTTCTACCTTTTTTTTTCTTCACCCATGCACCTCCTCTCTCGATCCCAGCTTTTTGACTTTTATTTCGTTCTTGCATTTCTCTCAATCTTCCACTGTTTTCTTTCCTTCCTACCTCTAGAATGATCTAACTTTTCAGGCATAATTTGACCCTCGTTGTCATGGTGCTGTTAAGCCCTCATCAAAGAAACAAACAAACAAATTATTTTTGTAGTATATAATCATAAACTTGCTTAAAAGTCTGTGGACAGGTAGCAATATCTATATAGGTTGGAAGAGAATTAAAATCTGAACAGAATAGTTGTTTGAATTTGACTTATAGCTGATCAAGTATGATCAGTTTATAACTCATGCGAAATTTGTGATGTATGACTGGGCGAACAGCTCAAAATCTCAATGCTGAACATTCTTTAATTTGTTTTCCTTAATCTGGTATGGTTTCTTGATGTTCGCGGTGCTGTTAAACATCAACAAACCAAACCAAACCTTAATCTTAGTCACTGAAAATAATGAGAACATTTATTCCTGCTAGAATTTGCTGTTATGATAGTTTTCCAATAGATTTCAAAGCAATTTAGCTAAGGTTGCCTCAATGGGTCTATATGACTTTTACTCTTATGAAAATATTAAAGGCTTTCTGTATCATACTGCAAAAAGGCTTAAAGGGACAACTAAAACAATCAAACGTATTCAAGAACACAAAAAAAGTGATGCTGTACAGATGAGCCAGTAAGATTAAAATCAGCCCACTAAGCAATTCTTTAAAGGATTAGTTCAGGGGTCAAGCAAGTCCATCTTATATGAAAGAGGATTTAAAAAGGAACAAAATGGTAAAGAAAGCATTGAAAAATCCCTATTCTGTTAAGGAGATATTCAAGTTTAAAGTTTGATACAATTTGAGTAGAAACAACTGAAATCAGATTAGTTGTGATGTCATAGCCTCAGATTCCTCAGTCTTGATGTAATTCTATCATATTTTGTCCTATGATTTTGTGGCTTAAAAACCAATGGATATGTCAGGAAAGTAGTCAAATAGAATCTTTTAATATAAGCATATTTAACCATCTGAAGAAAGTTTGAGGAAAAATCATTCAAATAGTAAAAAGGTACATAATTTTTTTTAAATACGTTAACAATTGTTAAATATGTGAGGATGAAAGCACCAACCTTCCATAGTAGACTCACTACATCAGTCATTTCTACACAGATCGGACTAAATTTTAAACTTGATTATCTCCTTAACGGAATAAGATTTTTGAATGCTTTCTTCACCATTTTGTTTCTATTGAAATCCTCTTTCATATAAGATGGACATGCTTGACCACTGAACTTATATTAATCCAGTCAACTTCCCACCATTGCTCAATAATGCATTTCATTTTCACTAATATGTGTGTGGGGGGAGAGGAGAGATGGGGGGGGGGGGGAGGAGGCGGAGAGCAGACATAATGTAAAGAAAAATAGTAGCTTGTAAATAAAACCAAAGATAGCTTTATCAAGCATATGAAAATGTATAAAATAATGTTCATTCCTTTTGTATATTTAGCTTTTGTCATTTGCATTGTACATGTTAGTTTCATAGATTATATGTAAACGATAGCGTGGTATTATAATAAATATTGAGCAAACACAACTGATGTCTTTTGTTTTCTTTTGTTTCTGTAATGTTGCTCTTACAGTCATGCCCATTCTTTCTAGATTGCATCATTTGCAGATCACAAAGAAACAACTATACACCCTGATAATATCATTTATTTCAAACATCTTCATTTAAATCTCCCCACCTAACTAATAAAGTTCTCCTGCTACAGAAACTACTTTCCCAGCATATAAATCTTTTTGGACGTGCTGTCTTACTACTGTGGGATACAATGTCCCATAAGTCATTTCCATGAACTCTATTGACCACACATCGTCCATTTAGCTTCATACATTTTACCAGTTCACTTAAAACGTTTGCTGTTGAATTTGACTCAAAACACTAAAACCCTAGTACAGTGGTACAAGTTTGGCAAACTGTGTATCTTGTAATACAACTTTAATCCATTGTTAAAATAACTGAAAGTTTAAAAATGTTTTGATGATTTGATCAATTTGGTAAAAATTATTTTGAATGAAAATATCTTGTTAAATTCTTGTGTTAATAATAAAATTACGACCAAGAATACAAAAATTAATGAAAAATAATAATATAAGAAACGTATGGTAAACTTACTTCAATAATCTCAACTTAGCAATTTAACCCTATACTATAATTTTCCAAACCATTCTATTCTGCCACTAACTGGAATGTTGGCATGCCATCAAACATACAAACAATATGCAAATGAACCTTGCAGTGCTATCCTACCTGCATGTATGTTGACAAATTACAACCATCATGTTTGTTTTTCATCCCTCTCATTTATAATTCGAGTCATTATGTAAAAAGCTGTGTTATGTACATAACTGTGTTTTATTTCACTCCAAGCAGAGCGTTGAAAACACTTTGTGATATAATTCAATTGCTAGCTTTTGATCAAGTTTTTTCTCAGCTTGATGCACCATCTTATCTAAATGTACCCTCTTGTAATACAACTTTATTTCATTATTCAATAACTGAGATGTTTTGATGATTGCATAAATTTAGTTAAAATAATTTTAACTGAAAATATCTTGTTCAATTTTTGTGCTAAAAATAAAATTTTAGTCCAAGAATAAAAAAAAAAAATAATGAAAAATAATAATATAAACGTATAGTTAAACTTACTTCAATAGTGTCTAATTAGCAATTTAACTCTATACTAGAATTTTCCAAACCATTCTATTCTGCCACTACCTGGAATGTTGGCATGCCATCAAACAAACAAACAAACAATATGCAAATGACCTTGCAGTTCTATCCTACCTGCATGTATGTTGACAAATTACAACCATCATGCTTGTTTTACTTCGCTCTCATTTACAATTCAAGTCATCTTATGAAAAAAACTGTGATATGTTCAAAACCATTTTTTATTTCACTCAGAGAACAGGGTTGATATGAATTGTTTGCTAGATTTGGATAGTTTTATTGTCAGCTTGATGCACAACCAACCTTGTTTAAATTTACCCTTAAGAAATGTTTACCCCACATAAGCAAGAAGGCCGATACTAAGAAGGGATAAACAATTTGAAGGTGAAGTAACAATGTAGAAGTAATTTGCAATTCTATACATGAATAAAACAAAGCAAAAAAAAGTCACCAACAGCAATGGATCTTTCCAAGTTTGGAAAAGGAATCATTTCAACAAACAAGAAACGGTCTGCTTGGAAATTTCAATGAACAAAATCTTTGTTTGTAAGTCAGCTCATATTATTCAAACATATACCTGTCTTTTGGGAGCTAAGAATGAAGAGCAAAAAACTACACAACGTCAGAATATACTCCAGCAGCTATAACCCCTTGACTAAGAAGGCTATAAAAATTGTATGTGCACTGCCGTTAGCCTTCAGCAGTCAAAGGGTTAGAGATAGAATAGAAACCCTTTACTAATGTGTGCACCAAGTGCCCTGCTGACCTGCACCAAGTGCCTTGCTGACCTGCACCAAGTGCCTTGCTGACCTGCACCAAGTGCCTTGCTGACCTGCACCAAGTGCCTTGCTGACCTGCACCAAGTGCCTTTCTGACCTGCACAAAAGTTATAAGATTGTACACGCTTGATAGCGAGTTTCCTCTCGTAAGACTTGACCAAATCTCATTACTTTCCATGACCCCAAGAACATGACGCCCCCCCTCCCCTACCTTTATCCCAACGTGTGTTATATTCACCCCTCATGGGATGAAACGCTCTTAAAAATTCCACATTGGCAAAGGGGGTTCGTGGATGGGTCTCCAACCAGTGCTCCACAACTGGTAAATAAAAACGGTGGCGTCTGCATGTAAATTGATATTACAATGGAGGTCTGTCAGGGCATTTCTTCTTCAATATTTGCTAGTTGAGATTACAGAGTTGGATGAGAATGAGTATTTTTGTCTAGTTAAAGGTGAGGATTTTGTCTAATATAGGTTTATTAATTTTGTTCCAATCCAAGAGGAGGGCTTGTGTCCAATCCAGGATAAGAAGTTTTGTCTGTTTCAGGTTGAAGTCATGCCCATAATAAGGAAGTGGTCCAGTCAATGAGGTGACAACTCTAGAGAGTAACATACTTTTATCAACTTACCACCAAAGGAGCCAAGGACAACCATAACCAGAATTGAAATGACTGGAAGTTCAAATCTTTTAAAATCATCTTATTTTTGTTATGAATTTAACCCTGTAAGTACCAACAGTATAATTTGTCTCATTTTAGAACATACTTCTTTTGAAAAAGAAACCAGCAAAAATTATTTGATGGAAAAGAGATGTTACCTTGTTATGAAGTAGCCTGGTCCCTTTTCTTTCAAAGTGTTCTGCATCCAAACAGTCGGTGAATTACATTCTGAGAAAATAAACCAATATGAGTTACATACTCCATACTCAGGGTGGAGTACGCAATCTTCTGAAAACAAGCATTTTCATCTCATATGATGAGCAAAAGGGTGAATAGAAAACATGTTTCAAAAGGAGATATTCAGGTTAAACTTTCAACAGCCATTTTGTATTTCATGATGAAAATCTGTTGCAATGAATTATTTTCAGTCCAAAAAATCCTCAAAACCTACAAGGTTGAACAAAAACATCACTTGATATCACTCATCAATAAACAAACAAAACCTTCACTGTTAAATACCACCCTATTTGTAAATTATTACTTCGAGCTAGACACTTTGACCACAGGGAAATATCTTTGTCCTTGTGTTAAGTGTGAACATCAGTGCAGCTGCAGTGAAATTTGTTTACAATCAATGTCAGATTATGACCATGGAAAGTGAGGTAAAGTTTATGCATTGTAGAAACAAGAATCCCTGGTGTAATTGCTAAATGCTTGTGCTGCATTGTAATTTCTATTGTGAGCAATACATAAATACAGACCCCGACAGATTTGAGGTTTTGTCGTGATTTAGGACAGAGAATGTATTGTGAGGTTTAGACTTCATGTTTATTGCGACATCTTTTTGAGATTTTGGTGGTTTGCAAAAAAAAAAATATGTTAGAGTTAAGGTAGATTAGATTTAGATACGACTTTAGGGAGGCAGGTAGCTCAGTCGGCTGAGCGTACAAGTGAGATGCTTGAGGTCCCAGGTTTAAATTCAACGGCAAATCAACCAGCAATTTTTCTACAGATATACAGAATGATATACGCTGACATCAAGCGCAGAGGTTTGTCTTGGGCATCACACCTACTCCCCCACCTGACCTTTGTGAAAAGTGGCCAATGGTAGGGTGGTGCTTTCCGCCCTTCGGAGGGGACGTAAAGCCGTCGGTCCCAATGGTAGGAGTTTCACCCCCTGCCTGGTTCTCTGAACACTTCTCAAAAAGAGCAGGGTGTTAACCCGGTGTTCATCCACTTTCAATCCTGGCAAATTCATCTGGTACATACTGAAAACAAGTCATTGTGACTTATGTGTGCTTTCCCTGGCATATGCCTAAAAGTGAAATACAAATTTAGATAAAAGTAACCATGATAAACTCCTAGAATTCATTTTCTTAACTCCTATGCTCAATTTCTTGATATACGGCCGTCAGTAAATAATAAGAAGCCAACTTATGACTCACTTTCTTTAAAAGGTAGCAAAGTATCAAAGTTTCCTTCTTAATACCTGATCAGTCACATATTTTTCTTAGGGCCTGTGGGGAACATGACATTCAGGGCCCCATGAAAATTTATCGCAGGTGAAATTCTATAAGCAATTGCACAGGCATACCTGGAAGGACTGATGTCAGTCTGAAGACAAGCATCATGCACTGATGTCGACATTCTGTCTGAGGGCGTCCGCACTGGTTGATTAACCACACTACAACGTGACTCAATGTAGTGCATGATTCGGGCATTAAGTTTCTAGGGACAAAAATGATCATAAAAGCATTTGAATATTCATTCTTGAATATTCTTTTCATTTACTGCATTATTCTATGAAATTTATTATGCAGATTTGGTGACTGGTTGATCAACCACACAACAATGTGACTCAATGTAGTACACTATTCAGGAATCAGGATTTTAAGATAAGGACAAATATGATCATAAAAGCAATTGAATATTCATTGAAATTTACTTCATTATTTTTAATGTATAATTGTGCAAATTTGGTGACTGATTGATAGGCCACACAACAATGTGATTCAATTTAGTGCATGATTTGGGTATCAGGTTTCTAAGATAAGGACAAATATGATCATAAAAGCAATTGAATATTCATTGAAATTAACTTAACTATTTTCAATGTATAATTATGCAAATGTGGTGACTGATTGATCGGCCACACAACAATGTGACTCAATGTAGTGCATAATTTGGGTATCAGGTTTCTAAGATAAGGACAAATATGATTTTAAAAGCAATTGAATATTCATTGAAATTAACTTAACTATTTTTAATGTAAAATTATGCAAATTTGGTGACTGATTGATCGACCACACAACAATGTGACTCAATGTAGTGCATGATTTGGGTATCAGGTTTCTAAGATAAGGACAAATATGATCATAAAAGCAATTGAATATTCATTGAAATTAACTTAATTATTTTTAATGTATAATTATGCAAATTTAGTGACTAATTGATCAGCCACACAACAATGTGACTCAATGTATTGCATAGTTCCGGCATCAGATTTAAGGATAAATATGATCATAAAGGCAAGTAAATTTCATACTGAAATCTTCAAGCTAAATCCATCCAAGAAATTAGGCTCATAGGGCCGGAACTTATGCCCGGTTTCCATGGCGCAAGCGGATGAGAGTACATGACTCCCCCTGGACGGGATACCAGTCCATCGCAGGTTAAGTCCCCAGCAGTGCTGGTACTCATTTTACAGCTGAGTGGACTGAAGCAAGTAGAGTAAAGTGCCTTGCTCAAGGACACACTGCAGCGCTAATGGCAGGAATCAAACCCAGTATCTTTTGCATATGAGAATGACTCCTATTTTTTTAATATAAGTATGCAAATTTGGTGAATGATTTGATAGATTACTTCTCCATTTCCAGTTACCATTAGATCTTATTAAAGGTTATCTGTCATGATTTAAATGTAGCAGCATATATTTCATTCCAACACAAATGGTCCTTGGTTCACAAGCGCTAGTGAAAATTTGACAAATTTAAATATGCACATAAATCATCAATTCTCCTTACAAGTAAGTAAGCACTTTTATTCATGAATGTTTCTCCATTAATACTTTTGGTTTTTTCAGTTCTGAAATTGAAATACGGAAAAAGAACAAACGAGGAAAATTGAAGTCGTCAATTAACTGTGCTTCATCTACAAATCATGAATAGACTTCAATCATTTATTGGTAGAGTTTGGTTTTAATTGAAACAAAATCAAAACTCAACAATTTAAAACTGATTGTGCATATCATTTGAATTCTATCAAACTTTCTGGCATGAAACTTTTTGTAGCATAGACATGGGGTCATGTAGCTCAGTTGATAAAGCACACGACTGAGATGCTGGAGGTACTGGGTTTAAGACTCTGTCAGGTATAACCGCAGCTATGCAGACAGATACCCCAATCATCAAGGTTAAAATACATCGTTTGCAGCTCCTGCTCCTCATTCAGCTGTTGAGAGAAGTGGCAATGGTTGAATAGCGCTCGCCATCCTTCGGAGGGGACATTAAGCCGTCAGTCACAAGATCAAGTACTTCTGTACCCAATCATGTTCTCTCCTTGCATGCTGCTAGGACGAACTTGCTGGGCAGAAGCTTCCACCACACATCTGCCAACAGAATATGGAACACCCTTCCAAATGACATTATTGGTAATATTACAGATAATGGCAAGAGTTCAAGACCCACATATTTCATTACCTCTGGTTTGTGAGATGTGGATCTTAAGTGTTGCTTGTTGTGGTTTGAAGGGAATTTCCTTGGTAATTGTAACTATTTTGGTGCATACTAATGGACTGTTTTGGTTACATTACATTTACAATTCCTTTATTTTTAGTTCTCCTTTTTTTTATTTTTGGTCTTGTTTTGATCACACTGAGCTGAAGTGAACCACCTGATTGGCACATCAGCATTACTTAGTTATTTTCTGGTGTGGCTATTGTCCACCTTTTCACAAAACCAGGTAAGCATGAGAACAATTAGAAATGAGATACCTGGGATCCTTCGGTGTTTACTTTCTTTGTGGAGCAAGGCAGCCTTCATTATCATGATGCGTTCCAGGTGTTTCATCACTTCAGCAGCCTGCTCCTGAGTACCTGTTTCAAGTAATCATACATTTACAATTATTACCTCCAGTCGTGGCCAAAAGTACTTAAGACAAATTTCCACTCCCCTTTATCAATCTAGGAAGTTGTACCATATTTAATCATAATTACGTGAGGAAAATACCACTTAAAAGTTGTTACAATCTTGGACAAAACTGTTGGGACACTAATTCAAAGTTTGCATCAAATATTTTTGTACAGATTTTTCATGCTCCCCCCCCTCCCCCCCCCAACTTCTCTATTCAATGTTGTTGAAATAAAGACATGAAAAGCAATAATCAACATTTTCCACTCATTTCACCAACATGGGAAAGGGGGTGTCCCAATGAGTTTTGTCCAAGAGTGTCTGAAAAATGTGTATCAAAATCAAGTGTGTTTTTCTGCTTTAACATTGAGGTGCTTTTTGATAGTGTTTTAATTTTTATGAAAGTTCTGGTCTATCGATAAGGTGGAAGCAATGTGAGACTTTGGCACCTGGAAGTTAATATAAAGCTTAACTATTTCACTAAACTAGCACCACACACTGTTTTACCATAAAAATAGAGTAAAGGTCACTAAACTTAATGAGACTTTCTATAATCTGTGGTAAAACATTTGACAACATTTTTATCTTAAGAAGAAATTCCATTTTAATTTGTGTATAGAATTTACCCAATTATTTTCACTTGGTCAATTTCTGGTCACTACAACTTCAATATGGGAAATGTATAAATTTGTTTTACTTTCTTCAAATAAAAGACAAAATTATTGACTATAAATTTGGTAAATCGGTTAACTAAGGCAAGCATGTGGCGCACATCTAATTTAAATATGTAATCTAACAGTTTTTGTTATTTACAAAATGGTATCATATTTCTTTAATATCATCAAATTTTATTGAACTGTACTTGTCCTGGCTTCCCTCTATTCTTGTACGGTATTTTTCATAATAAGATTAGAAAAGCAATATGAGGATGTGAAAACTACTTTTCGTATACATGCTGAATACTTTTAAGGTCAGTTAGAAGTGCATTAGAATCAAGTCATGGGACCAGATTGCATATTTATAGCATGGAAGGTAAGATATACTTGAAGTAAATTGCATATTTTTTCATATAATTTGTATACCCTTCTGATTGCTCTCATATTTTCATCTCAATACACCTTCCACAATGACCTAAATCTCTGATCACGTGTCAATAAACCCTACACTACTGAAAATGCATCAGCATATCAGCATTCAATGTCTAAATTTTACCAGTAAAACAAATGGTGTTACCGAGTGATTTATCGTCATGGTGAGCTAGAGCCAGACTATGACAAATGTTGCCAGAATCTCAAATGTGAATTGATCCACTAGAGCCTCTTCTTCCCTGCATGAAAAAGACAAAGGTGAGATTTTTCATAAAATAAACTATTATTCCATACATTTGTGTATCAGGTTTCTAATACATGTAATAAAAAATACAATATTTTACTATCAATTCTTATAGGTGTATGGACTGGTAGAAGCAGCATTGCCAAAAACATCATAAAAAAAAACGATGTAAATAGCACAAATTCCAATCATAATCCGTTCAAACCTAATAAGTTTACAGCTTTCTGAGATTTGATGTGACTGTCTAAATATGCAAATGAATATGCAAATTTGTGATGTAAGAAGAAAAAGATCTGTTTTTGTATGCAAATCCATTACATTTAAAAAACAAACCTGCGCCCAAAATCTATAAAGGCCAGTTGCCGATTAATGGGAAGATTTTATGGGACTTTGCCATACCCTAAACATCAATATCTTGAAGAAAATTGTATCTTTTTCAATAATTTGATTTTTGATTTATTTAGTCCTCTAGTCCATCCATTCGCCCTTGTCACATTTACAAAAGCATACAGATAAAGAATAGTTAACAATCACATGAGATGCGCATTTTATCAATAATTTATTTCTTGGTCAAACTCTTGAGCAGATCAGTTTTTGAATTTTAAAAATAACACTTTTAGTTTTTAAATTATGGCAGATCAAAGTTTGATCAATTTCTAATTCATCCTAAATTTGTAATGCATGACTGGGCAAACAGCTCAAAATCTTTATGGAATTCTATCAATTTTTTGGAGTCCATTTATGCTAGAATTTCATAGGGGCATGCATGGCAAAGACTCAAAACACTTTTGGTTCGAATTTGCTGCACTATTTCAAAGAATTATGACAAACATTTAAACAATGAAAGATTTACAAAAGAAATTAATAAGGGCACACTGTAATACATCATAAAGTTGAGACTTTCAAATACTGCAAACTGTTAACAGTGAGAGAGGTGCAATGGATCAGTGGTTAAGGAGTCATGCTCGTGTTCGAAGGTACCGGGTTTGATTCCTGTCATGAGCGCTGCATTGTGTCCTTGAGCAAGGCACTATACTCTACTTGCTTCAGTCAACTCGGCTGTAAAATGAGTATCAACACTGCTGGGAAGTTAATCTATGATGGACTGGCGTCCCGTCCAGGGGAGTCATGTACTCTCTGCTTGTGTCAATAAAATCGGGTAAAAGCACCGGCTCTATGAGCCTGATGGTGCGGATGGATTTAGCTAGCAAAATGTTAACCCATTTTGATGACATGTTTTGCTACTATGATGGTTTTGAATCAGATTTTAAAGTAATCTAGTAATGTTGCCTTTGCATATCTTAAATGTGAATCAAGGCCAAACTCTTTACAAACATCACTACAAGCATATACCTGTTAAAGACCTTTACATCATTTTTAACATCTGAAATTAAACTTCACAAATCATCCACACATTTCAGCTGAGTAAGATTACTTGAAGTTTGTTTGTTTGTTAGATAAGGGCTTCACGGCACCACAACAGCGAGGGTCAAATTGTGCCTGAGAGGACAGATCATTCCAGAGGTAGGAAGAAAAGAAAAATTACCTGAAGACTGTGTAAATGTTATTGAATGCCAAGGCTGCCCCAAGGCGCTTGAATGCATTTGGATGTAACGCCATGCTGTACAGTCTCTTCAGCAGTGATTTTGTGTTAATTGGACTTTTCTCCAATTGCTGGAAATAAAAGAGGAGAGAAATACCCAACTTCTAGGATTGAAGCTGGAAAAAATCTAGTTCCGGCAGTTATAACCTTGGGAAAATCAGGAATTCACAGGAAGAGGCAAAAATCATTAATATTTATTTTTTTATTTTGTATTTCTTGAGTAAACAACACAACAACATATGTGGTAAATATGTGCTCTAAAATCTTTCCATAAAATTGTGCAATAAAGATTCATTAATTTGCAAAAGAGAGAATTACATAAAAATGTCTTCACTACATTAATATTATTTCTGTCACAATTTTAGCAAGACTTTTGGCACCTTTATTCAGAACCAAGGGAAATTTACAATGAATTCCAACTCTGCCTATAATAAGGACAATACAATCAAATGTTTTCTTTTTTCTGAATCTTGATCAGTTTCTCAAAAATGAGCAAATAGATGGTTATGAGCACTCCTAATAACAATTAAAATTATTCCAATGTACATCACCATTAAAGGAATATTCCCATGAAATTTCATTTTCCAAAAAATTAAATAAATGATAAGACCACTTTTTAGCACACTCGTGAAATCTTTAAAAATGCAATAGCTAATAACTCCTAAAAAAAGATATCACCATGGTTTTTCACCAATTTGTTTCTTTTATAGTCCTCTATCATATATATGAAAATTCCTATGGAATATACCTTCACGAGTTGAACTAAAGACCAAACTTAATTGTGCAATTTTCATATGCTACCCTAACACATTACAAATAAAAGTCCAAATTTATAATATTGTTAGATCCTACAATGTGTACATGTGGATAAGATCTTTTGATGTGGAATGTGTACATGTGGATAAGATCCTACAATGTGTACATGTGGATAAGATCCTTGTGTACATGTGGATAAGATCCTGCAATGTGTACATGTGGATAAGATCCTAAATGTGTACATGCGGATAAGATCCTACAATGTGTACATGTGGATAAGATCCTACAATGTGTACATTTGGATTAGATCCTACAATGTGTACATGTGGATAAGATTCTACAATGTGTACATGTGGATAAGATCCTACAATGTGTAAATGAGGATAAGATCCTACAATGTGTACATGTGGATAAGATCCTACAGTGTGTACATGTGGATAAGATCCTACAATGTGTACATGAGGATAAGATCCTACAATGTGTACATGAGGATAAGATCCTGCAATGTGTACATGTGGATAAGATCCTGCAATGTGTACATGTGGATAAGATCCTGCAATGTGTACATGTGGATAAGATCCTACAATGTGTACATGCGGATAAGATCCTACAATGTGTACATGTTGATAAGATCCTACAATGTGTACATTTGGATAAGATCCTACAATGTGTACATGTGGATAAGATCCTACAATGCTACAATGTGTACATGTGGATAAGATCCTACAATGTGTACATTTGGATAAGATCGTACAATGTGTACATGTGGATAAGATCGTACAATGTGTACATGTGGATAAGATCCTACAATGTGTACATGTGGATAAGATCTTACAATGTGTACATGTGGATAAGATCCTACAGTGTGTACATGTGGATAAGATCCTACAATGTGTACATGTGGATAAGATCCTACAATGTGTACATGTGGATAAGATCCTACAATGTGTACATGTGGATAAGATCCTACAGTGTGTACATGTGGATAAGATCCTACAGTGTGTACATGTGGATAAGATCCTGCAATGTGTACATGTGGATAAGATCCTGCAATGTGTACATGTGGATAAGATCCTGCAATGTGTACATGTGGATAAGATCCTACAATGTGTACATGCGGATAAGATCCTACAATGTGTACATGTGGATAAGATCCTACAATGTGTACATGTGGATAAGATCCTACAATGTGTACATGTGGATAAGATCCTACAATGTGTACATGAGGATAAGATCCTACAATGTGTACATGTGGATAAGATCCTACAGTGTGTACATGTGGATAAGATCCTACAATGTGTACATGAGGATAAGATCCTACAATGTGTACATGAGGATAAGATCCTGCAATGTGTACATGAGGATAAGATCATGCAATGTGTACATGTGGATAAGATCCTGCAATGTGTACATGTGGATAAGATCCTGCAATGTGTACATGTGGATAAGATCCTACAATGTGTACATGCGGATAAGATCCTACAATGTGTACATGTTGATAAGATCCTACAATGTGTACATTTGGATAAGATCCTACAATGTGTACATGTGGATAAGATCCTACAATGTGTACATGTGGATAAGATCCTGCAATGTGTACATGTGGATAAGATCCTGCAATGTGTACATGTGGATAAGATCCTACAATGTGGACATGTGGATAAGATCCTACAATGTGTACATGTGGATAAGATCCTACAATGTGTACATTTGGATAAGATCCTACAATGTGTACATGTGGATAAGATCCTACAATGTGTACATGTGGATAAGATCCTACAATGTGTACATGTGGATAAGATTCTACAATGTGTACATGTGGATACGATCCTACAATGTGGATAAGATCAATCTACAATGTTTGTTTTTTTACCTTTGTGGGTGTTTGCTTTATTGACCATTTGAGAAATTCCTTCACACACCTCGCACTGGTATCCCTGAGGGCAGTGTTTGTTGGGTGGATAATCCCATCAAGAATTGCATTCAGCAAAGCCATTGTTTCTGGACTTTCATATTTCTTGTTGCCTGAAAATGAAATCATTTACTTTTTTTATTCATACAGTCAACACTTCATTGTAACAGTGTCAGATGTATCTCTTCTTACACACTAACAACATTAACAAATGAAAATATAGAAAAAAACAGCAATGAAAGAATCACAGCTTTAGAAACACAAAGCCACCTTGTACATTTAAATTGAAACCCAGTTATTACAGCAATACTCAGAAAAGACGAATAAGCTTTTCAGCTACGAACCCAGACAAAAGTACTTTACACTATTTTTCCCCCTCTTGTACCCCTTCAATGTTGCACATATATAACCGATTTTTTTTTCAAATAACATTCTTTTTTTTAAATTGCATACCAACATTGCATAGGGGTTGAAGGAGAAAAAAGTGTCAAGACTTCGTCAGTTATTGTAGTTCACCAATGAAATACATTTGGCCCAGCCCCTAATAGATTTTAATCAAAATTACTAATATTTTATCCTATTCTTTCACTACGAATACCAACATCACCAAACCAACTTTGGAGAAAATACCGTTTCAAGGAAAGAAAATCTTTTTAACCACCTATAACCAGACATCGCAAATGATACAAATCCATTCACCACTAATAACATGCTTTCCAGCCTCTGTCACACCTGCCATCCCAATTCATGTTCCACACGTCATACCATACTACTTCCCTCCCTTCAGGAAATCATACATGAAAATCCAGATGTCATTCCACATGACCCATATGTCATCACACCTGCAATCAAGATGACATCCTACCATATGTCTTGCCACCCTGTCCCATATACAATGCCACCCTGCCCCACATGCCATCCCTCCCTGTACCACGTGCCATCCCACCATGTCCCACATGCTATCCCTACCTTGTTCCAAGTGCCATCCCACACTGTCCCACAGGCCATTCCATGCTATCCGACCCTATTCCACATCTATCTCACCTGTAATCCAGATGACTTCCATTACATGCCATCCTTTCCCACATGCCATGCCACTCTGTCCCACATATCAACCCACCCTGCCCCCATGCCATGACATCCTGTCCCACATTCCTATCCCACATGCCTCCCTGTTCCACATGCCATCTCACCCTCTTCCATATTTCATCCCATCCTGTCCCCCACGCCATCCCACATTCATCCCAATTCCTACATCTATCTATCATTCTACCATCTTCCACCCAACATTCTTTCCTTTAACTCCCATCCCCTCACTTCTATCAAATCAACATGCCCCATTCATCTACCATCCCCCTTCACCTGCCACCCCCATTCACCTACCACCCCCCATTCACCTACTACCCCCCATACACCTACCACCCCCCATTCACCTACCGCCCAACCCACCTTTTGCCCCCCATTCACCTACTACCCCCCATACACCTACCACCCCCCATTCACCTACCGCCCAACCCACCTTTTGCCATCAACTCATCTACCAAATATACTCTTAACCAACTCATCATTCCAACCTTCACTATAACCTCCCTGATCTATCTACCAAATCAGAGTGAAATTCACAAGACACTTCATTATAAATTCTATTCAGTCATCAGATCTATTATTCAACTTTGTTTTTTGCTATTTATTTGCAAGAAACTCTAATATAAATTCCAATCAGTCGTCACATCTATTATTCAACTTATTTTCATCCCAAAACAAATCCTTTAATTGCTGCTATTGAAGTCTGGAATGCATTTGTTCTCCTTTATATAAATTTGTGTAAAATAAAAAAAAATAACAAAATAGTTGGAATTCCTTTCCTAGGGCAGCAATCTTTTGTTCGATAATAGCTGAACAATAAATGAGGCCAGATAGACAATAAATGTGGACGGAAGGATGGATGGACGTACAAATGGGCAGACGTAGGGGCGGACATACGTACAAACAGATGGACAAACAGTAAAGATGCTACATACTCCTTCACCAACTTCGTTAGCGAGGGGATTATAAGCAGCAAAGATTCTAAACGTAAAACAGCCACAAGTAAGGACAATTACACATTTAAAACTGTAATAATTGCATTTACATTGTAATACGTTTCATTTTTGATAAATTTTCAAAAAACCCACAAAAACAATGAATCTACCTGTAAACCAATGAATAAGCTGGAAGATGAGTTGTTCAAACAGTTGCTTAGCAACCTTCTCCACATCACAGGCCAGTTGTAACACAGCGGGAAACACGTGCTTGTACAAGCTCTCCATGGAACTCTGTAATGAAAATAGTGTATTTATAAGACTGACATAACAGTTATATGACACAGAATGAATGACAAAACAATGCATTGCTTATTATACAAACAAAACAAAAAAATCATAACTTAGCATAATCAGATGTTAAATACCTCTGCCACCCGGGGCAACTCCACTCTGCTAGAAATTTGTTATTTCCTCTATGAAATCCACAACCCTATTAAATTCTACCTCAGAAATCCTAGGCCAAACCAGTTTTGAGTTTCTTTCAGGAAATAGTCATTTCTCATCATTTCCTTTCAATGCCAGATACCAATTGAATTTCTTAGAATTTTTAATTTTGAACACAAGACATTTCTGAGTAATGGCTGATCAAAAGTTTGATCAATTTTCAATTCATGCAAAATTTGTGATGTATGACATGGTGGACAGCTCAAAATCTTCTGCTAATTCTTTAATTTACTTTCCTAAACCTCAGTCATTGAAAATGATGAGAACAACTCGAACACTTGTGGTCAGAATTTGCTGCACACGATACAACACGATACAATAGACATTTAAAAAACAAAGGATTTACAAAGAAAATACCCAGTTAGCCCTGTACCACATAACATATGTACATAAAGATTGCATATTGATCCCCAATATTTCAAAACACTGTAAAATAGTCCATTTCTAACCAGTTTTGATATTTTTGGCTAGTTTTCAATAGATTTTGCACCAAGTTTACTAATGCTGCCTCTTCACAACCATAAGATAAGTTTTAAAAGTTAGTCATACGTTTCAAAACAAACTGTTGCAAACTTGAAGATATTCTTAATTGTTGATTCTTGATTACCTGTGCTCCAGTGTGATCAGGCTGGGTTCCTTTTCCAAGCATATACAAGACAAGTGAATGAAGCAACTCACAAGCCACCACCTGGGAAGCAAAGAAAACAAAATTTGAACATCTTGGCAAAAATCTAAGAATAGTCATATAAAGCAAATACAGAGTGTAACACACAGTAAGTCTGTCCCCGTCCCTCCACTAAGAAACATACCTTGCTTACATTCGTCATATAGACATATCTAAGGACTTAAATTATACAAAGACATAATATTTCTCGGATTTCATCTTCTGCCAAAATGAGACTCGGGTTACAAAGATATGAACCCAGTAACACACACACATCCACGCACTCACCCATGTGCTTTGAACAACACATTACCCAGTTGGGTGAGAATTTGGAAAGGGTAGACGTGACGGTAGGGGTCTCAAGTAAATTCCTGGTAATTTTACTGAGCAAGTCAACCAACAGTTTGAGAGTAAATCTGATAGTGTGTCATAGTTTTCACAACAGCAAAGCAAAACCAGGTTTCAAATTTTTGTACCTGCGCAACTTTTTAACAAATTCAAAATCAGGTCCCACACTATGTTTATAAATTGAAACAACTTTGGAATATAGAATTCCTGGTGAGTGAAGAATAGCTCAAAGGAACAGAAGAAAAGGGTGATTCTATCAATGTGACAATTTTTGCAATAACCAAAATGGAGGGGAAAGAGAAAATTTGGATCACTGCAACACCCTCCCCCCCCCCCCCCCCCCTTCATTTCCCCATCCAAATAACACATTGCCAACAAGTCGCAAGCAAACACGGAATCTTACCTTTGTCTGTCTATCTCCTGATGAGACTGCAAGCTCAACAACCCTGGGCAAAAACGGATCTATCAGAAAATATTTCACGGTTGAAACAATTTCAGTTGCCTTTAAGTATTCATACACCTATAATACACTTGCATTTAAAGCTCATTCTGTTTGCCAAATCATCTGTATTGATCCCTTTCGAATTTCTCTCTGCGAACTTGTTTGGCCAATACCAAATACCTTATTGAATTCATTATGGCAATCAATTCTTCAATTAATTGAAAGCTTGTGTAACCAAAGAGTTTCTTATGAAGATGCTTCAGTGTAACTTCATGTTACCCTACAAGTAGGCCTATACGCAATCAAGCCTAATGTTATCTCCTTCTCTCTCTAGGTGCCGAGTCTGGAACAGACATTGGCAATCATGGCCCTCCAGTCACTTCTGTTTAGAGCTAAATGCATGAACTTATTGTTACTTGGCTGTTATTGGTTGCCCAGTTGTTTAAGTTAAGCTTCGGACATATTTAACTCGCTGCCTTCTTCTGCTTCTTTTGCTCTCATTTTCCCACATACTGCAAGCTGTTCCAACCCACCCTACCGATAAACATGCCTGAAAAATTCCATCTGTCTCCTTCTGATGGCATTGAGTAGAAAGCTGTCCATGTCTGAAGCTATCATCAGGACATCATCGTTTGCTTTCCTCTCTGTCCAAGATATTTTCAACATTCTCCTAATGAACCACATTTCCATAGCTTCTAATCTTTTCTTGATGTCACTGGTAATTGTCCAGCATTCACAGCCATAGAGAAGAATAGACTATACATATGCCTTCAAGACACGGACTTTTGTGTCCATTCCAATATTTCTATTCTTCAGAAATGGATTCATTCTTGTAAACATGTCTTTGGCAATTGCAATGCGTTTTCTAACTTTGTTAATGCACCGACTATCTGATCTTAGTGTGTAGCCCAAGTACTAATGTTATATGATATGTTAATATAAATATGAGGGCTAACATTACCAAGTTACACTTGTATACATCAACAACAATACAAACACATGTAGAATAAGATAGCTTCCACATGGAATAACTCCCCCCAAAAATCATAAAATGTTTCACTTCGAAAACAATTAAAATAAATACAGTTGACATACCAAGGAATATTTTGGGCTTCATATCAATGAATGGCACATCAAATGAAAGCTTAGGCTGTGTATCCCAGGCAACAGCAATGGCAGCCAGTTTTTCAGCACTGGTTTCTAGCAGGCAGGCATTGGTCTGACCTCCTAGGGAGCCCAGAAGTTGCAAAATCTGGAGCTGTACCTCTCTCAAGGGAGAGTCTAATACCTGAATAGCAAAGAAAAACATGAAAACTACACTAAATGTAAGAGAATTGATAATGGTGCCCAAACTGGCCATGGTGTGGGACCTACATTGGCAATGGTACCCAAACTAGGTACCAGTTTCTACACTGGGTACCACAATAAAGGTTTAGTGCTCTCTTAGCTGTTAGTTGGGCCCATTCTGGCAATGGTCTTGCAAATGATTATGCTCTCAAACTGGAGATTTTCTTAAAACTGCTAGTTGCCAAAATGAGTAACGCATGATCCCTAGACTGATATATGTCCAAAATGAAAAGGGTACCCTAAATTGAGGTAACAATATGGTCCCGATCTGTTACCGTTCTTCAAACTGCCAAGGGTCTTAGAACTATTCATTGTCTTCAAACAGTTTTTGTCCCCAAATCAAAAATGGTCTTTAAACTGCTAATCATCATCAAAATGGAAATATAATATGATATCCCCAAACTGCTAGTGGTCACTTAACAGATAATAGTTTTGAAAATACAAAATCAAGTACAAAGTAACAAGAACAATTTTATTAAAACATGCCCACCACGCTAAGTGAAGTGAAAACAACCAGCATCAGCAAATGGTACCTGCTCAGGTGAAGGTGCTGAAGAGAAGTGAGTGTATACGGCGCTAGCGCCATGTCCTGGGTGTGTCACAGAGAGTAACTATGTTTTTAGTTTTGGTGGTATTTAACGGTGAATCAGGTCTACGAAACCAGATTGCATATTTTGATAGCAAGAATTTAAGGTATATTTTGAAGTAAATATATATATTACGGAGTGCAGTGACTCAGTGGTTAGGGAGTATGCTTGTAAGCGAAATGTACCAGGTTCCACTCCCTTTACAAGCTCTGCATTGTGTATTTAAGCATGACAGTCCACATAGCTGTAAAATGAGTACCAGAACTGCTCAGGAGTTATCCTGCGATTGACTGGCGTCCAGCAGAGTCATTCGTTTATGCCAAAGACACTGTGGTCATCTGGCCTGAGTGTGGATCTTTGGTTACACACTGTATCATATGTTTGAGTGGCTTACCTGCTGAGCATCAGCTGCTGCGGCCTGTTCTAGTAACTTGCTTGGTATCTTTCTCTTACTGTGCCGTGAACTTAGAGTAGATTTCAGTTCATTGTACTGACTCGTTGTTTCTGCAGAAGACGAAAACCAAATTTGGTCACTTGCACCATTTGAAATAAACTACACCTGGTGACCCAAGCCCACACTAACACATTTCAGAAATATTTCACACATTATACTTTAAACTTGTACAAACTTTTTGTGTGCAGAAGCATCACACGAACTAAACAGAATATTTCAAATGACATTATCAATAGGTCTGTCTATTTGCAACATCATTAATCCAGTCTTGCTGGTCATGTGACTGATGATGAATATGAAAGTAGATTTGGAATATGTATGCTTAATCCTTAGAATCTGATACTACTAAAATAGTTAACAGGTTAATAAAGACTCAAATATAAATAATTGGGGTTAGATATGGAGCAAAAGGTAAGAAAAAATAATATAAACATAAGAACTACTAATTTAAGAAAATATTACAAGCTATTGGGTGAAGTATACACTATTTCCACTTATTGGGAGTTAGCAAAATGGCCTTGAAAATAATTATATTATTAATTTGTATCTACTGAGAAATTAATGTTTAACGTTTAGTTAGAAACAAAGCTGATATGTGTAAGACCATTCTCATTGTTGGCAAGAGGTGGAGAATCATCATTTAGTGAAATTAATCGGATGAATGATAACAGCAAATGTATGATCAAAGATATAGCTGTAAACTAACCATGCTTACGTTTAAAATTTTTTAAATCTTTCTGAGTTTTACGGATAACAAACCTTGTGGCTGTTGCAACTTCAAAGGCCTTAATGACCTCTTCAGCCTTTTCTTTGCTGCTAACGAGCCACAAATGTTCACTAGAAGCAACTTTAAAATCATGGGTTATGGGGAAGTAATAAAAGTTGTAACTTGCAACCACTTTTCCCACCATTTCTCCCCTAGTCTCTTCCTTGATGTAGATCGACCATAGACAAAAGGCCTATAAGTACATAAGCAGCTGCATTTTCAATGATCAAATCTACGACAGACTGAACGAGAAAACCTGCATATTCATGTTCAAAACCCACTTTCATATTCATCAGGCATGTGCCCAGCAAAACCGGATTAATGATGTTGCAAATAGACAGGAAATCATCCAAAAACTATTCAAGAAATAGTCAACAAGTACTCAACATATGGCAAGATACACACTCTTGCTTCATCTTCACATGGTAGTACCCTTCTACTTTCCCAAGATCTTAAATTATGAGAAGAAACATTCATACTGGAGGTCAACCATGTGTTGTTGAATCAGAGCTCTAAAAAATCTATGATTCCAGCATCATAACTGTGGGAAAATTGGGAATTTGCGGGAAGAAAAAAAAAATCATATAATTGATTTTTTTTTTTGGAGTGGGAAGGGGAAATTTCTTGAGTAAACAACAGTATATGTGGTAAATCTGTACTATGAAAATGTCCCCCATGTAATTGTGTGATGAAAAGTACATTACATTGCAAAAGAGAGAAGTATATAGAGATGTATTCACTACATTAATATTATTTATGTCACGATTTTTCGCGGGAATATTTTTGACATCTTTATTCAGATCCATGGATAATTTTTAAGAACCATGGATATTAATTCCAACTCAGACCCAGAGTTAGGGTCAGAGTCCAGGGCCAGTAGGGTAGTGGTGGCTAATGGCAGTGATGATAATTATCATAATAATAATAAGAATTAACCAATAATCTTTGTCAGACAGCAACATGAAAACTAAAAATAGATTACCCTCTGATGCACCAGCCCTCAGATATCCATCCAGGAGGGGCAAAACTTTATGCAAATGAGGATGAATGATGTCAGCATCTATTTTACTGATCCACTGCTCCAGCGCCTTCAGTCCTGCTTCAGCTAATGGCAAATAGCTCAAACCGATCTTGAACGTAGTCTAGCAGAATAAACAAAGACAAAATCAATCTGAGTGGAAGATCTTCAGATAGGGTCAAATTCATTTCAAGTCATAAACTTAATGGACAACCACTTTTTTACAAATATACAAAACAAAGGCAACATGATATTCTATTGGACAAACTTAAAGGATTAGTTCAGTGGTCAAGCAAGTCCATCTTATATGAAAGAGGACTTCAAAAGAAACAAAAGAGTGAAGAAAGCATTCAAAAGTCTTATTCCGACAAGGAGATGATTAAGTTTAAAGTTTGGTATCATTTGTGTAGAAATGACTGAAATCAGCCTAAATGTGATGTCATAGCCTCAGATTCCTCAAAGTCTTTATGTATTCTATTATATTTTGTCCTGCAATTTTGTGGCTTAGAAACCATGTGGATATGTTAAAAAAGTAGTAAAACTAAACGAGTATTAAAAAAATCTTGTGTTTTTACAAATTTGTATCTTACTGTTCCAATAGTCATATTTGTGATAATTACGCAACGAAATGTGGCAACAGTTCCTGACTATTCTGTCATTTCAAATACAATAATTTTACATGACATATGAAAACTCACTTGTAGCGCCGGGGTCAAAGTTGATATCTCCAGCTCTACAATCTCAACAGGTAAGGCAAGAATCATGAATAAACATGAGGCCAAAAGGTCATCTTTGTACTGAGTAAGTCTGATGGTGACTTCTTTGGTAAACTTTGTGAATAGAACAAAACATGCTTGCCGATCTGACAGAGGGGTCGAAGAGCTGAGGTCAGGATCAACTTCCATTGCATCATTGTTAATCTTGGCTGCTGTGTTTTGACTTACATTCTGTTTGCATTAAAAAGAGCAAATGAACACAAAAAAATTTTAAGACTCATTTCTCCAACCCATACATACCACTACATACAGACCTCTGCCCCCATTGCAATTCCAACATGCCTAGAATAATTGTAGAGTTCATTTGATCCCCATACCCAAATAATCTACCTTAAAAATCCTAGGCCCACCAAGATTCATCAAGATTCATCAGTTTTGATCTGTAGTTATTATTTGCATTCTGAACACTTGAAGATTATCTTCTGACTGGATTTATTTCGAGGCCATGGTATTGTTTTCAGTTTTATTCAGGCAGGACAGTCATTTTTTGAGTTTATTTTATTTAAGATCTACTTTCCATCAGTTTCCATTCAGGGCCAAAAACAATTTTCTTTTATTCCAGACCACTTCATTTATGTATCTTTGGGTCTAGAAAATTTATTGTTGGATTTCTTTTCATCGTATGAATTCATTATTCATCACATAACACTGGAGAGTTTAAAACTATGTCTTGACAGAACTTACCCTAAACATCCCCACCCCTCAATTTCTGCCCATCCCTTGTATCAATACATCCCAAACTTTAATTACTTGTTCCTTAAGCAATAACAAAACCACACATCAAATTAAATCCAAATCCAATCATCAGTTTTTGGGATATTCTAATGACAGACTAACTCATCTTAAAATGTCCCCACCCCTCCATTTGCACCCTTCCCGTTCCAATACGTCCCAAATTTTAATCACTTCTTCCTAAAGCAGAAACAAAACCACACACCAAATTTAATCCAAATTCAGTCATCAGTTCTTAGATATCTTGATGGCAAACAGACAAATGCAGACGAAATATAACCTCCAACCAACTTTGTTGGCAGAGGTAATAACTGTCTTTTAAGTGAAAATTTATTTTTCTCTGAGTTAGAGTGTAAAATACATGGGCAGATGCACAAAGCATGTTCTTGTAAAGTGCATGTTATACCCATCTCAATAATTAAACCAAAAAAATTACCAATGATTTAAAAAGTAGCAATTCATTTTCAAAGAAGTTATGATATCATATTTTACACTGTAAGGCCACTTTTCAATACAGTAGTGAAGGCCACTTTTCAATACAGCAGTGAGGGCCACTTTTCAATACAGTAGTGAAGGCCACTTTTCAATACAGTAGTGAAGGCCACTTTTTAATACAGTAGTGAAGGCCACTTTTCAATACAGTAGTGAAGGCCACTTTTCAATACAGTAGTGAAGGCCACTTTTCAATACAGTAGTGAAGGCCACTATCAATACAGTAGTGAAGGCCACTTTTCAATACAATAGTGAAGGCCACTTTCCAATACAGTAGTGAAGGCCACTTTTCAATACAATAGTGAAGGCCACTTTCCAATACAATAGTGAAGGCCACTTTCCAATACAGTAGTGAAGGCCACTTTTCAATACAGTAGTGAAGGCCACTTTTCAATACAGTAGTGAAGGCCACTTTTCAATACAGTAATAAGGCCACTTTTCAATACAGTAGTGAAGGCCACTTTTCAATACAATAGTGAAGGCCACTTTTCAATACAGTAGTGAAGGCCACTTTTCAATACAGTAGTGAAGGCCACTTTTCAATACAGTAATAAGGCCACTTTTCAATACAGTAGTGAAGGCCACTTTTCAATACAATAGTGAAGGCCACTTTTCAATACAGTAGTGAAGGCCACTTTTCAATACAGTAGTGAAGGCCACTTTCCAATACAATAGTGAAGGCCACTTTCCAATACAGTAGTGAAGGCCACTTTTCAATACAGTAGTGAAGGCCACTTTTCAATACAATAGTGAAGGCCACTTTTCAATACAGTAGTGAAGGCCACTTTTCAATACAGTAGTGAAGGCCACTTTTTAATACAGTAGTGAAGGCCACTTTCCAATACAATAGTGAAGGCCACTTTCCAATACAATAGTGAAGGCCACTTTTCAATACAGTAATAAGGCCACTTTTCAATACAGTAGTGAAGGCCACTTTTCAATACAATAGTGAAGGCCACTTTTCAATACAGTAGTGAAGGCCACTTTTCAATACAGTAGTGAAGGCCACTTTTCAATACAGTAATAAGGCCACTTTTCAATACAGTAGTGAAGGCCACTTTTCAATACAATAGTGAAGGCCACTTTTCAATACAGTAGTGAAGGCCACTTTCCAATACAGTAGTGAAGGCCACTTTCCAATACAATAGTGAAGGCCACTTTTCAATACAATAGTGAAGGCCACTTTCCAATACAGTAGTGAAGGCCACTTTTTAATACAGTAGTGAAGGCCACTTTCCAATACAGTAGTGAAGGCCACTTTTCAATACAGTAGAGAAGGCCACTTTTCAATACAGTAGTGAAGGCCACTTTTCAATACAGTAGTGAAGGCCACTTTTCAATACAATAGTGAAGGCCACTTTCCAATACAGTAGTGAAGGCCACTTTTTAATACAGTAGTGAAGGCCACTTTCCAATACAGTAGTGAAGGCCACTTTTCAATACAGTAGTGAAGGCCACTTTTCAATACAATAGTGAAGGCCACTTTTCAATACAATAGTGAAGGCCACTTTCCAATACAGTAGTGAAGGCCACTTTTCAATACAATAGTGAAGGCCACTTTCCAATACAGTAGTGAAGGCCACTTTCCAATACAGTAGTGAAGGCCACTTTTCAATACAGTAGTGAAGGCCACTTTTTAATACAGTAGTGAAGGCCACTTTTTAATACAGTAGTGAAGGCCACTTTCCAATACAGTAGTGAAGGCCACTTTTCAATACAGTAGAGAAGGCCACTTTTCAATACAGTAGTGAAGGCCACTTTTCAATACAGTAGTGAAGGCCACTTTTCAATACAATAGTGAAGGCCACTTTCCAATACAGTAGTGAAGGCCACTTTTTAATACAGTAGTGAAGGCCACTTTCCAATACAGTAGTGAAGGCCACTTTTCAATACAGTAGTGAAGGCCACTTTTCAATACAATAGTGAAGGCCACTTTTCAATACAATAGTGAAGGCCACTTTCCAATACAGTAGTGAAGGCCACTTTTCAATACAATAGTGAAGGCCACTTTCCAATACAGTAGTGAAGGCCACTTTCCAATACAGTAGTGAAGGCCACTTTTCAATACAGTAGTGAAGGCCACTTTTCAATACAGTAGTGAAGGCCACTTTTCAATACAGTAGTGAAGGCCACTTTTCAATACAGTAGTGAAGGCCACTTTTCAATACAGTAGTGAAGGCCACTTTTCAATACAGTAGTGAAGGCCACTTTTCAATACAGTAGTGAAGGCCACTTTTCAATACAGTAGAGAAGGCCACTTTTCAATACAGTAGTGAAGGCCACTTTTTAATACAGTAGTGAAGGCCACTTTTCAATACAGTGGTGAAATCTTTGAAAGGTAATAACTCTTAAACATAATAAGAAATCAACAGGTGTTTTTTCCCTAATGTTTTTCTTCAATAGTCCTGTATCATACATTTCAAATGACAATCATAGCAATAATCCTTGAATAAAATTTAAGAAATTATAGTATGTTTTCAAGCAGGTCTTACCTTGAAGTATCCAATCTGTTCGCTGACTGACATACACATGGCAAGGAGCTTATAAAACCCACTGACCAAAGGCAGTCTTGTGGAAAGCAGAATCAATTCATGACCAAAATGGAACACCCAAGGCTCAAAGAAAGACAGCTGATGTTGAGGCAAAAGCTCTCTGTGGAAGGGTAGAAATCAATCAATAGTAGGAAAATAACTTTTGGGAGCAATAGTTCAGTAAAATACATTATCTAATTGGAATATTTGGAGGGAGAAAAAATTGTTTATTTCTTGTATTATCATAATAATTTTTCATTCAATTCCAACATAACTCAAGGAGAATTTTGTTGTTGCTAATTTATGGAAATTTTAATATTATACAAGGCAGACCAGCACTTCTTCTTCCAAAATTGGAAAGACCACTGCTAAATGATAATAATGCGTCATGCTTATATAGCGCTTACAAAGCAGAACCCTCACAAAGCGCTTTGCAAAGAAACCAACTGTCCATACAAACCAAGATCGTACTCAAGTCCCCAGGACTATGCTCTGCGAGACTTCGCCCCTGTGCAAGCACTTTAGGCGCGACATGTCACCAACCAGGACTATGCTCAGCAGGACTTCGCCCCGGTGCAACCATTTACGGCGCGACATGTCACCAACCAGGATTATGGTCAGTGGGACTTCGCCCCAGTGCATCCACTTACGGCGCGACATGTCACCAACCAGGACTATGCTCAGCAGGACTTCGCCCCAGTGCATCCACTTACGGCGCGACATGTCACCAACCAGGACTATGCTCAGCAGGACTTCGCCCCAGTGCATCCACTTACGGCGCGACATGTCACCAACCAGGACTATGCTCAGCAGGACTTCGCCCCAGTGCATCCACTTACGGCGCGACATGTTACCAACCAGGACTATGCTCAGTGGGACTTCGCCCCAGTGCATCCACTTACGGCGCGACATGTCACCAACCAGGACTATGCTTAGCAGGACTTCGCCCCAGTGCAACCATTTACGGCGCGACATGTCACCAACCAGGATTATGGTCAGTGGGACTTCGCCCCAGTGCATCCACTTACGGCGCGACATGTTACCAACCAGGACTATGCTCAGTGGGACTTCGCCCCAGTGCATCCACTTACGGCGCGACATGTCACCAACCAGGACTATGCTTAGCAGGACTTCGCCCCAGTGCATCCACTTACGGCGCGACATGTCACCAACCAGGACTATGCTCAGCAGGACTTCGCCCCAGTGCATCCACTTACGGCGCGACATGTCACCAACCAGGATTATGGTCAGCAGGACTTTGCCCTGGCACAACCACTAAAGACGCGACATGTCACCAACCAGGATTATGGTCAGCAGGACTTTACCCCGGTGCAACCACTTAAGGCGCAACATGTCACCAACCAGGACTATGCTCAGCAGGACTTCGCCCCGGTGCATCCACTTACGGCGCGACATGTCACCAACCAGGACTATGCTCAGCAGGACTTCGCCCCAGTGCATCCACTTACGGCGCGACATGTCACCAACCAGGATTATGGTCAGCAGGACTTCGCCCCAGTGCATCCACTTACGGCGCGACATGTCACCAACCAGGATTATGGTCAGCAGGACTTTACCCCGGTGCATCCACTTACGGCGCGACATGTCACCAACCAGGACTATGCTCAGCAGGACTTCGCCCCAGTGCATCCACTTAAGGCGCAACATGTCACCAAGCAGGACTATGCTCAGCAGGACTTCGCCCCGGTGCAACCATTTACGGCGCGACATGTCACCAACCAGGATTATGGTCAGTGGGACTTCGCCCCAGTGCATCCACTTACGGCGCGACATGTCACCAACCAGGACTATGCTCAGCAGGACTTCGCCCCAGTGCATCCACTTACGGCGCGACATGTTACCAACCAGGACTATGCTCAGTGGGACTTCGCCCCAGTGCATCCACTTACGGCGCGACATGTCACCAACCAGGACTATGCTCAGCAGGACTTCGCCCCAGTGCATCCACTTACGGCGCGACATGTTACCAACCAGGACTATGCTCAGTGGGACTTCGCCCCAGTGCATCCACTTACGGCGCGACATGTCACCAACCAGGACTATGCTTAGCAGGACTTCGCCCCCGTGCAACCATTTACGGCGCGACATGTCACCAACCAGGATTATGGTCAGTGGGACTTCGCCCCAGTGCATCCACTTACGGCGCGACATGTTACCAACCAGGACTATGCTCAGTGGGACTTCGCCCCAGTGCATCCACTTACGGCGCGACATGTCACCAACCAGGACTATGCTTAGCAGGACTTCGCCCCAGTGCATCCACTTACGGCGCGACATGTCACCAACCAGGACTATGCTCAGCAGGACTTCGCCCCAGTGCATCCACTTACGGCGCGATATGTCACCAACCAGGATTATGGTCAGCAGGACTTTGCCCTGGCGCAACCACTAAAGACGCGACATGTCACCAACCAGGATTATGGTCAGCAGGACTTTACCCCGGTGCAACCACTTAACTATGCTCAGCGAGACTTCGCCCAGGTTGAACCACTTAAGCCGCGATTGTCACCAACCAGAACTATGCTCAGCGAGACTTTGCCCCGGTGCAACCACTTAAGGCCCGACATGTTACCAACCAGGACTATGCTCAGTGGGATTTCGCCCCAGTGCAACCATTTAAGGGGCGACATGTCACCAACCAGGACTATGCTCAGTGAGATTTCGCCCCGGTGCAACCACTGAAGGCGCAACATGTCACCAACCACATTATTACCCTTCCCAGTGTCCTATTAATGTCAAGCGCCAGACAAAGAAACAGCAGGTCTCTTTTTTAAAGTCTTTGGTATGACCTGACTCAGGAACAAACCCAAGCCTCCCGGCTGAAAGGCAAAAGCTCTACCAATTGAGCCAACCAGTCTGTCCAAAGTGTATAATCGTACAGTGTGCAAGTAGGGTAAAATATAAACAGTGCAGACTAAAAGGTTAAAAAGAGAAGGCAGGACTAACACAGTAGAGTAGGCTGCATCTGAAGCTTAAACCGGTATGCAAGATCTTTGCTTTAGCACAGTTTAATAGACATTCAACTGGTTATTATATTTACAAACCATACGTAGCAAATGGCAGTAATCTTGAGTGTATCATAAGAGTAAACAATCACCTGGCGGCTCAATAACGTTTCTAATGATGAAGGTCAATCGCGGCCAAAAATAGTTGGGACAGATCCTCACTCCACTTAATCCATGTTGGAAGTCGCATTCATCTATGCTTCTTGCAAAGCACACGTCACTGGAAGGGAGAGGTGGGGAGAGGTGGGGAGACGTGGGGAGAGGAAGGGGGATACTGCTGTAATTTTTGAAGAGTTTGATCCTAACAATTTTGGCCACAATTGTATGCATTTATAAACTGCAAGTTTAACATGATTTCTTAAACGAGACTAAGTCTGATACAATCCTTACTACCAAAAACGCAAGTCAAAATCTTTTCCTATCTCAAGTTATTCATGTTTAAGTCAACAGGAGGCTCCCATTTCATTTGCTATTTCCCCAACAAGGACGTAAGAATTATAATGTATTTCTTTTTCAATTTTATTAAAGTTTTTATTCCTAAATGATGTTGCATAAAGTTTTAACAGAATATTCTGACATGTGTAAACACAAATGTCTTTGACCCTTACAAAAGGAAAACAGTTTTTCATCAGGTAAAAAACTTAATATAGAATTTGAAGAAATACAAAGCATTCCAAAAACTTGTTGGATTGATGACATCATTTTCTGCAGAAGCTCCCATATTAGTAGCATTAAAGTTTTTAATAAATTACACAAAGTGTGTTACACTCTGGAGGTATGAAACTTCGTCTGAAGATCTGTTATTTTTAATTCTATCATATGCAATAAAGATTGCCAGACTTTACGACTCCTTTAATGACTTTCATTTAACGAGCAATAGTGTTCGCATCATCCATACTCAACTAATTTTGTAAGTTATCACAAAGAATCGTTAGATTGCACATTCGTGAACTTGATTAGAACTGATTCACAGACCTGCAAAACTCAACAAGGTTGATGAATATTATAAAGTCCTTTGGTTTGGTTGCCTGCAGACCGTACACCGGGTCAGATGACATGTCAGCTGACAGGCCAGTGGAAGGTGAATCATCAGCCTGGGTGAAAAACAAAAGGAATTTAAAAATAGCCTTCATTACAGAATAAACTTTTTTGGTGGAATATATTGTACCTGATACGTATGTAGTTCAAAAACTAGTGACATGGAGGCAACATTAGCTGAAATGTTGATCTACATACCAAAAATTACGAAAACAGCAATAAATCTTATTAAAATGGATCCTTTTAAAATTTATTGGCCTAATCAGTCAAGACCTGTTGCATCAAGACCTCCAAAGGATTTAAATGTGTCACCGTGGTTACCTGTGCATTCCTACAGTACCAATGCACACATACTACATGGAGATAAGAAGTATATGTAAAAGTTTATAAATTGATTAAAAGAAAAGAATATTGAAATGTAAACAAATCAGTTTTTGAATTTTGAAAATAGCACAGGTCATTTGTGAAGTGCAGTGGCTCAGTGTTTCAGGAGTCATGTGAAAGGTACTGGGTACAACTTCCGTTGCTAGCGCTGTGTTGTTCCTTGGCTCGGATGTAAATGAGTCCTAGCACTGCCTTTATTGTTAACCTGTGTTGGACTGGTGTCGTGTCAAGGAGGATCTATGTGCCCTCATCTATCCACCGAAGCCAAAGGAACCAGGGATAAGCACCATGTGTCATTATTTGTGAAGTGACAATATGTGAGAGATGACATCATATCATGGGTGTAGCCAGGGGGGGTCGACTGGCTCATCTGACCCTCCCCCCACCCCATGGATTAAAAAAGGTGAAAATGTGCAGACAAATTTGCTAAAAGGTCCAGATTTGTAGGTAATGACCGTTTTTGTTCCTCAACCTCCCACCCCACCCCCCCAAAAAAAAATGCATATATCACTTTAGTAGTTTATGTCAATTGTCAGTTTATGTTTATTGTCAAGTGCCAAACCTCTGAAGGGGTGTGGTCCACCTCCCTGTTAGAGGTCAGGTCAAGCTTTTCCAAGACTTTCAGGATGGCCAGGATTAACTCGTTGTAAAAGCTGATGTGGATCTTCTTCCTCTCAGCATAAAGCATCCCCATGGCATTGACTGGCTGTAATCAACGAAGAAACAGGCAATACCATGACTATCTAGAATGCGTGATGTCATAAACACCAAAATATTCAGTTTGAGAAAACACATTTTAGTTGTTGAGTAATCGCTGATCAATTTTAAATGTATGCCAAATTTGTGATGTATTTATGAATGAGCAAACAGTGCAAAATTTTTATATGACTTTTACAATTTCTTTCAAAAATCCCAATTTACAATTTCTTTGAAAAATACAAAGTGCAACCCTGTCATAAGTCGACTCGGGTCATGGTAAACACTCAAAAAAACTCTTAGGTAGAATTTGCCGAGCTACTTTTAAGAAATATGATACCCAATTGAAAAACGCAGGATTTACATAAGAATATACCATGGTTACACATCACAAATCTGCATTCTGATGCATGAGATCTCAAAATACAGTAAAACAAGTCACATTTTAACAGATTTTGATGAATCTTTTTTGCTACTTATGAAGTTGATTATAGATTTTAGAGCAATTTAGTTGAAGTCTCAAAACATCCACATACTTTCTACAGCTGCATGAACTTTGCACTGACCATGGTCCCCGAAACCATCCATATTTTGACCATGGACCCCGAGAACATACCTTGACTTTATGGCTGTCCAGGAGGCTAGCCCACAGGTCCAGATAGCTCCGAAAGCTCACTCTTCTGGAATCTAGCGATATGTCTTCAAGGTCACCTTCAGCTCCTGCATCGTCTGGCTGAGCCTGGAAACAAATGAATATTCATAACAATAACAATAACAAAAGTAATAAATAGGTCTTATAATGTACGGAATGGAATGATAGGCTGTTCAAATCTCTTGGAAATGAAATAAACAAATCACAAAATTGCCCTAATAAGCCATTTACATCTTAAATTCAAGTTTGAAAAATGGCTGTTTATTATGTATAAAGATAGGTGGCCCCTGTAAGATGAAGTTTGAAAAAAATGGCAACATGTTTGTTCTTGTTTTGACTTACAAAATCAATGGCCTATGGACATGTAGCAGTTTATATATTGGTTAAAAGAGTATTAAGATCTGAGCAGATCAGTTTTTAAATTTTAATGATTGCTCTTTCAGTTTTTGAGTTGAGGCTGATGAAAGGTTGGTAAATGTATTTCTTTAGATTTGCCTCCTAAATCTCAGTCTTTGGAAACAATGGAAAAGTTTATAGCTGCTAGAATTTGATTGGGGGTATGGTAAAGATTTCAAAACGTCCAGTCAGAATTTCCTGCAACACACCAAACAATTATTATAGACGTCTTGAAAATACAAGATTTACAAACGAAAAAACAAGGCCGCACTATAATTAACCTCTCTGCGTTAGATGATTGACAGCTTTTTCAACCAATCATCACACAAATTTACCTAGCAACAAAATCTGCAAAACCAAGTGGGGGCAAAAATCCTACGCGGTACTGGTACAGTACATTTAGCTTGCAGTGAGCACTCATGCAGTCAATGCAATATACTGCACAAAGCAAAATTACTGCACACAGAGTGACAACAAAATGGTGAACAAAACTTGGGCTTACATGCTTTGTAAATCACAATTCTCGTTACCCAGAATGGTCAGCAAATGGAATTTTGTTTTTTTCTTTTGCTAAATTGTTTATTTGTTTGTTTGATGAGGGCTTAACGGCAACATGACAGCGAGGGTCAAATTGTGCCTGAGAGGTTAGATCATTCCAGAGGTAGGAAGAAAAGAAAATTGGAGTCTGAGAGAAGTACGGTAGCTAAGAGCCAGATAGCTGGGATCGAAAAAGGAAGTGCAGGGTGTAAAAAAAAGGGGTAAAAGTAGGTAAGAGGGGGTGGGAGAGGAGAACTAAATATGGATGTAGAGGGAGGCATGATGAAGGAAGGAGATAATTTTATCCGGGTTTTTTTCTGGAAGTTTGTTTGTTTGATGAGAGTTTAACGGCACCACAACAGCAAGGATTAAATTGTGCCTGAGAGGTCAGATCATTCCAGAGGTAGAAAGAAGAGTAAACAGGGGGAGATTGAGAGAAACAAAAAGCCAGAAAGCTGGGATCAAGAGAGGTGTATGGGTGGAAAAATAATGTAGAGAGAGAGGGGGTGGGGAAAGAGGAGTAAATATGGTTGTAGAGGCAAGCATGATAAAGGAAGGAGATAATTCTATCTGGAGGTTTTTTTGGAAGAGCTCGGCTACTGAGTTGTGGGCAGCAAGGAAAGCTCTGGGAAAGTTGTACAGGGGGCAAGCAAGAAGAATGTGGTGGACTGTGAGGGGGAAATGGCAATTGTTGCAGAGGAGCTGGGGGAGCCAGTAAGGAAGTGGGAGTGAGTGAGGTGGGTGTGACCAATTCTAAGGCAGGTAATGTGGATGTTGTCGATACGGAAGAGATTGTGGGTGGTGAGTTTGGTCGGAATGGTGGGCTGGATGTTGTGGGATTTGCTATTAATTTGGGAGTCCCATGAAGTTTGCCAGCGGTCACGAACAAGGGAAGCGATAAGTGGTTTGATGTCAGAAAGGATTTTGGGAAAAGGGGAAGGGGGAGGTTGAGGGCAAGCTTAGCAACTGAATCAGCTCTTGTCATTGCCGGGGATGCCAACATGGCAGGGTATTCAGAAGAAAAGAATACTTTTCCTGCAGAGAGGGAGGAGGGGGGGGCAAAAGGAGTTTACGGAGGAGGTGGGAGGGATGTGGGGTTATCCCACTAAAGGTTGAGTAAAAAAGGACAGACTAGTAGTCTGAGAAGATGGCAAAGTGGCTGAGCGGGGAGTACTTAGTATAGTTGAGGGTGGGCAGGACGGCCTTAGCCACGGCCAAGAAGATGGATGAGTAGTTAAGAAGCCTGCTACTGAGGGTGATCTTGAATAACGGCAGCAGTAGCTGTCTTGTCGTCTTTCTTGAAGCCATCAGTATAGATGGAGGTGTAGTTGAAGAGTTGGTCTTTTATTTGGTTGTGGAGGTTGATGAAGCAGTTGGGGTGGGTTTGGGTTTTGTAACGAGTGAAGAGGCCTAGGTGGATGGAAGGGAGGGGTGGCCCAGGGAGGAAAAGTGGGCAAGGAAAAGGTGCCAAGAGTGGCAGGGTTGATGCCAAGATGGTGGTCTTTAAAAACCCTTAAGGTCCAGAGAAGTCCCAAAAATGGATCAAAAACGTACGGCAGGCACATCTAAATAAATGTCAATGCATTGGTCATGCATGATTGGTGTATTTGAGGTGTGTTTGCCACACCTAGTTACCGCATTGCTATAGTGGGTGTGGCTTATTTTCTCAGAGATGTCATATAATCTCAAATTTACAATAAAAAAATGCACATTGATGCCTGAGATTTCAAAACATTGTAAAACGGTTATGTTCTAGCCAATTGTGATAAATTTTGTTTCTTTTTAATCAATTTTAAAGCAATTTTGCTAACGTCACCTCTACAGATCCATATACCTTTATATCAATAAATACACCTATTGTGAATGGATACTAAAAGTGAGTTAAGAGTCTCCCTAGCATTGAAATGAAAATGAAATGATATAGTGATTCATATTGTATACATTTCCAAAATGTTTACTGCTGGTATCTGGTATAAAAGATATTTAAACAATTTGTTTCTTCAAAAGATACTTTGAAATATTCTATCTGTTAATAAAAAGAAAACTAGAATGATAAATACCGTCATGGTTCGCATGCCTATGCAAATTGACACTCATATCATATGACCAGACCAATTATAAAAATGGCATCTCACACTAAGTCCCACATGGCATCCCTCCCTATGTCCATATGCAATCACATCCTGTCACACTCCCTGACTAAGCATACTAAATAAAAAAGTCTGGTCAGTTCATATACTGTAGCAACTTTATGCAAATGACCACAATAATAAAGGCAGAGTTTAATAATCATGCCTGATACAACTGTTGGTGCCCAAATATTTAAAAGAATTTAAAGGATTTTAAATCTCAAGTGATATAAGAGAGACGCTTGAGGATCTCTGAAGAATATTGGAAAATTATATCATTTTACAGTTATCTTTTTTTTTTTAAATTCAAATGTTTTGTAGACTTTTTAAGGAAACTAGTCTTCAATCCTGTCTTAAGTGTCTCTGAAAAACTTTAACATTTTATAAGGAAATTCTGATTTTCCAAAAGAATATCTGAAGAAACTTTAAGTTTTTCTGAGGAACTCTGAAGAAACTTTAACATTTTCTGAGGAATTCTCAAAACTTTAACATTTCTGAGGAAATCTCAGGAAAAACTGTGGCCGGCCAACGACCAGACAGACAAAACCACAATTCGATAGGTTTGCATTATGATTATGCTTCGCATGCGAACCAAAAATAAGTCGGTGTTTCTTACCATGTCCAAAGGCACTGGATGAGAGCATGTGCAGATGAGGGCCTGAAAGACTGAAAAATAAAACCAAACAGATAGTGTTTTAAAAAGTCATTAGACGTATTGACATAAGATGGTTGCATGATTGTGCTCAATTTTCAGATTCTCATCAATTTAGAAACTCATTAACTTAACCAGATTCTTTAAAAAAAAAAGATCTTCTGGTGGACAGACTACTATTTAAATTTTTAGAACTCACTCCTGATTGGTCCTTTTTGACAACGACAAGAAAATAATATTGTCAAAACTTCTATCAACCTATTCAAACTGATTTTAGCCAAACATGAATTCTTGGACCAATCAACTGCTGTGGGGATTTTCCCTTTGTTAGCCAACCAATCAACTGCTGTGGGAATTTTCCCTTTGTTACCCGACCAATCAACTGCTGTGGGAATTTGCCCTTGTTAGCCGACCAATCAACTGCTGTGGGAATTTGCCCTTTGTTAGCCAACCAATCAACTGCTGTGGAAATTTTCCCTTTGTTAGCCAACCAATTAACTGCTGTGGGAATTTGCCCTTTGTTAGCCAACCAATCATCTGCTGTGAGAATTTTCCCTTTGTTAGCCAACCAATCAACTGCTGTGGGAATTTGCCCTTTGTTAGCCAACCAATCAACTGTTGTGGGAATTTGCCCTTTGTTAGCCAACCAATCAACTGCTGTGGAAATTTTCCCTATGTTAGCCAACCAATCAACTGCTGTGGGAATTTTCACTTTGTTAGCCAACCAATCAACTGCTGTGGGGATTTTCCCTTTGTTAGCCAACCAATCAACTGCTGTAGGAATTTTCCCTTTGTTACTCAACCAATCAACTGCTGTGGGAATTTTCCCTTTGTTACCCAACCAATCAACTGCTGTGGAAATGTCCCCTTTGTTACCCAACCAATCAAGTGCTGTGGGAATTTTCCCTTTGTTAGACGACCAATCAACTGCTGAGGAAATTTTTATTTTCTTACCAAACCAATCAGCTGCACTTGCTTGAGGAAAAGTTGTAAGCGACAATGGGTGTGTGTATTACCTTCATGTATACCGCATGTATGATTAGTGTTGAAAGGATTTTTTTCATACACTTAGTCCCATACCGTGAAAGAATTGTGCAGACAGCCAAGAATTGCTTGTAATTGATTGGTTCATAAGATTCCCCCAATATATGATTGGTCCATTATGGATATATGAATTCGGCCATGTGACATTAATAATAAGTTTTTGGGAAATTGTTGAATCAGATTTGAAAAGGTCTACAGCTTCGTATATGGACCAATGTCTGCTGAGGTCCAAGAGGTTATATTGTAATATCTGTAATAATACACAATACTTTGATGTACACACTAGTTTGCAACCAAACAAAAATGTCTAGAAAAGCAAGCATGTTCCAGTATGTCTTTTCATATTCTATCTCTGGCATGGCATGGAAAAAAATACAATTTCAAAATGGCCAAGTCATTAGTTTGTTTGTTTGTTTGTTTGATGATGGCTTAATGGCACCACAACAACTAAGGTCAAAGTCATTAAATGATGAATAATGTTAATGAAATTCTTGATTAATACTAAATACTATATTAAACAAATTTTTAATAGCTTTTGAGAAATCATAAAACTCAGTTCTTCATGCTCTTGAATAATATTTTTTTTAAATGATATTATCAAAAAACAAATAATATACATAGGAATTTTACTATTACTACTGATTATGGAAACTGGCAAAGTTTGCAATATAATCAGATACTGTACAGTCCATAAGAATTCTTAATGGCTTCTAAACAATCATAGAAATTAAAGACATTCTTATTGGTTGATGAATAATCATAAAAAAGGCTTTTATTTAATCATAAACACTTGGATAAATTCCTAATGACTACTTAAACATCATAATAATTCTTATTTGATACTGATTATCTGTACAAATATTTCCAACTTTCCGAAACCTTACCAACATTAGAGAGAAAATCCTGCAAGTTTGTTCTCTTCGGGTGCAGAGCAAGAAAGACTCTAAATATAGCTCCATGGCAGAGGAACTTGTACTTGTAGGCAATCATTGGGTAGCAGCTGAAAGCGACGATGGTTAATCTCTCCAAAGACGTCATAAATGCCTCGGGAATCTGTTGAGCAGGACAAAAAATGATTTAGTCCTGAAGTTTAGTGTATGAAAATATACAAATCCATTACAAACTAGAACTATCAGAAGGACAGTATGCTCGACTATTTAAGCTAGTGTAGAGAATGGGCTTATAGAGGGAAGTATATACAGAAAAAGGGTAGCAGGGGCAGATGATTTCAAATTACTTGAGGTTTGAAAGATGCACTTACATTTTCATTTGCACTACAAGCTTCAAAATATCTTTCGAGTTTTTCAAGATATTTTAAGACAAAAAAGTTCAAGCTTACCTCACCCAGTAACTTAGAAAACATGTAAAACCTAGCAGTCTTTAGGATTACAACACCCCCACCTCTCTCTCCCCCCTTCCCCTACCCTTACTGCATATGACAGTCATCTTGTTTTAAACCCAAAACTTTGAAGTCACATTGGATATTGTACTTTGAAGCAGATTTTTATATTCATATCTTACATTGTTGAGGGGGAAGCAGCAAATTCATTACTATAGGGACAGACCCAAAAATAATATACTCAGTCAGTGTCCGAGTGCTCTTTCAAATACTGTCAAAACTAAAGAATTTGTCATAAAAATGAAAAAATTTCAGAAAAAATCATTTTCTTGAATACCGACCTGACCGATGCTTGATTTGTTTGTTTGGTGAGGTGTATCACACCACGAAAGCAAAGGTCAAATTGTGCCCGAGAGGTTAGATTATATCAGAGGTAGGAAAAAAAGGTAAGAGGAATTATCTGAGAAAAGGTTGAGAGTCAATAGACATGAAGCTATGATCATAAAAGGAAGTGCAATGGGGTAAACAAATATTATTAATAAGATATGGAAGCAGCAGGAAGGAAGGAGAAAAAGAGTAAATATAGTGGTAGAGGAAGGTATGATAAGGAAAGGGGATCATCTTATCCGAGACTGTTTGCCAGAAGAGCTTGGCAATGGAATTATAAGTAAGAAGTGAAGGAAGCTCTAGGGAGGTTGTGTAGTCAATTAGGACATGATAGGACAGTGATGGGCAATGACAGTTATTGCAGAGGGTAGATGGAGCCACTTAGAAGGTGAAAGTGTGTTAGGCGGGTGTAGCCGATCCTGAGGCAAGTAATGTGGGCATTGTTACGAAAAAGATTGTAAAATGTGGGTTCGGTCAAAATGGTGGGCTGGAAATTGAGGAGTTTGTTATCCATTACAAGTTCATTGTAATTTGTAGTTTGCTATGGTTCATACTTAAAAAATGAAAATTTTGAGAAATAAATATTTTCTTGAATACCTATGCTTGGTACTTGAAATAACTAAAAATGTTTGTCCAACTTTTAAGTAATTTTGATGGAATTAGTTGCATATGTTTAATCTTTGATTATTCACTAGCAATGTCGGTCATAGATCTTCAGCATCCAACTCTTAAAACAAAACACTAAACTGCTCAAATGAGGAAAAAAGATTTATGCCAAAAAAAATTACCTCATCCAACTCTGAAATGATGCTTGCCATAGCTTCCAGGAAATGTGGCATCTGGCTTATTCGATCCTCTGAAATCCTGCCTTCGCTGTAAATATTCAAGAGATTAAAATAGGTACTAGGTAGATTAGGTATTCAACATCCCCTTTTTCAAAGTATGGATATATAGAGATGTCCACTTTTAATAAACCAGTTTGAAGCACTGGTGAATAAAAGGTCCCGTTTAATAAACCAGTTTGAAGCACTGGTGAATTAAAGACCCGTTTAATAAACCAGTTTGAAGCATGGGTGAATAAAAGACCCCGTTTAATAAACCAGTTTAAAGCACTGGTGAATAAAAGGCCCCGTTTAATAAACCAGTTTAAAGCACTGGTGAATAAAAGGCCCCGTTTAATAAACCAGTTTAAGGACTGGTGAATAAAAGGCCCCATGGCCCCATTTAATAAACCAGTTTGAAGCACTGGTGAATAAAAGGCCCCATTTAATAAACCAGTTTAAAGCACTGGTGAATAAAAGATCCATTTAATAAACCACTTTGTAGCACTGGTGAAAAAAGGACCCAACAGGCCATCAGCTTGACAAGCTGATGACTGCTAGACCATGGCAATTTTAACTGACATTTTCTGTATTTCTCATAATTTTTACCAGACTTACAAACAAATTCAGCTACTTTTAGGTCCATATCAAATTTCAGGCACCTAATAGTATCCTTACAACTTGCCCAAAACTTCCCTTTAATGCAATATCAATTTAATATAAAAATTGCTACATCCAACTAACACCAAAGTCTTATTGACAGTGTGCCCCCTTTTCAACAGGTCAATCTAATAACAAATGTACGACTCACTGTAAAAAGAGTTGTTCGCTCCTTTGAACCATTTCACTGAACATGAATTTGACGTCGCCTTCTGGCATAAACACTTTGCAAGGCTGCGGGAAAATAATTGATCAATTTAAATTGATAAGAATTTAATAATACTATTCAAAAAAGTGAATTAAAACAACTAAAATATTTTCTATGAAACAGTATCATGATCGCAACAAAGTTAAAGACGACAAAAATTATGTTAATCAAAGGAGTTTTAAATCACAGGGGTATAGAGACATGTAAAGGCAACATTAATTAAACTGCATTCAAATCTAGTAGTAGAATATCATCAAAATTCATTAAAATTTGACCACTTTACAGCATTTTGAATTTTCAGTCACCAATGCGATTTCATCACGCGACTCTAATTCAGCTGGACCCCATTTTGCAGGGCAGCGGCATCGTTGCATTTCACCCGTCTTCACACAGCTCAGTCACATCACACATAAAACAAACATACTACATGCTAACCTACCAGTACAAAATCTGCAAATTTGACTAATTGCAGTTCGCTTCCGATTTTATTTCATATTTTCCCTAAGTTTTATATATTCACCGAGTATACGAAGACTAACTTTATTGTTAACGCCATCTGATTGTTCGTTATACTCAGACAAAGCCTACATACCTGATAAAAAGTGCTCGCTGCAAATCCTAGTGTGAATCATAGGTTTAAAGCCATCGCATCCTACAGCAGAAAGCAACGTCGATCAAAATCAGATGGAAATCGAGGAAATGTCTTTTTTTTTATTCCCCTGCACACATCTATTAGTGCAACCAACAGCACAGCAAGATTCCTGCATAATCGTCTTGCAAAAATAATCTGATATAACAACATGCAAACTTATGTAGGTCTAATTAAGTGTACAGCAATCGATAGTGTTCCTGCCTGACAAAATGGCGATGTAAAGAAAGTCATGTGACTTTATGAAGTCAGCTGAAACACCCTTATATGCCAATTTTTATGCTAATTTGTGATGCATTACAGGGCAACCTTATTATTTTCTAAAGAAAATTGTTAACTGTTTAATTTTGTAATTGTAAATCATAATTTCTTCAATTCCCTTTTAACTTCTCGCATCACAAAAAAGGCAAATTTAATTAAAAATTGATCAAAACTTCGATAAGACATGACTCAAAGGGTAAAAGTGCAATTCTAAACAAATTTGATCTGCTTAGACTTTAAAACTCTTTCAACCAATCTAAGAAATTACAACATATCCATAACCCATTAATAATTAGATAATACTTTCATCCTTAAAGACATAAGAGATAAATTGTTTTCACATATTAACTGAATATTTAATAATTTACCTACCGCTGCAAAAAAGCCATACCCTCTAATGGCAGAGGACAAAGACCTGAAGTCACTCTCAGCATTGTCAATGGTGCTACGGAAACGTCTGATGAAGAACTGCCAGAATTCAAAAAACATCATAAATGATTTTTTTTGATGATGAGGAATAATGCACGTTGTTTAATAATTGAATTATTTTTCCTTCAAACTTTTTTCAGATGGTTGATTATATTTACCTTACTAAATTCTGTTTCCCGAAGGTTTTTATGCTGTGAAACCCCAAGAGGAAAAAACAATAGAATACATAAAGAATGAGGGGTGTGAGAATATGATGTCACAAATTATTTTCATTTCTTTCTACACAAATGATACCAAACTTTAAACTTTAATATCCCCTTGACAGAATAAGATTTTTGAATGCTTTCTTCACTATTTTGAAGTCCTCTTTCATATAAGATGGACTTGCTGAAATAATCCTTTAATGTAAAATGACCCATTTCTGACCCATGTTTGGTAATTACTACAAGTCATAATTAACCTTTCTGTGTTTAATGATTGACAGCTTGTTTTAACCAATCACCGCACAAATTTGCCTAGCGACAAAATCTGCATAACTAAGTGGGGGAAAACATCCTATGCGCTACTGATACAGTACAGCTAGCTAACGACATGCGCTCATGTAGTCAATGCAACTTACTGTACAAAACAATTTTCTGCACACACAGACTGAGTGCTGGCAAAATGGTGGAACAAAAATTGCACTTACGGGCCCACTGTGGGCTTTGTAAATCTGATTGCTGTTACCCAGAATAGTTATTTGTTTATCCTGTTTGCTAAACTCTAAAAATCCAGAAGTATTATAAATGAATAAAAGCTTGCAGCAGGCCTCTAGAACATCTAAATGTCAAAGCATTGGTAATGCACGATTGCGGATATGAGGTTGTTTGCCCCATATAGTTACTGCATTGCTATGGTGGGCGTGGCCTATTTGGAAACCAGGAAAAAGTTTATTGTGTTTTAGTCCAAGCAGTGCCAATATTGACGAGATTCAATACACCAGCATTAGACCAGAGTTGAAATTAATTATAAAAATTTCCCTGTTTTAAATAAAGGTGTCAAAAACTTTCCCTTAAAAATCATGACAGTAAAAATATTAATGTAGTAAATACATCTTTATCAATTTCCCTCTTTCGCAATTTAATGCACCATTCATTGCACAATTACATTGGGGACATTTTTCGAGCACATATTTACCACATGTGCTGTTGCTTACTGGATAAATCTAAAAAAATAAAGAAGAACAGATTTCATCCCCGCATTTCCTGTTTTTCCCGCAGTTATAACCACAAAAAAAAGAAGCTAAAGCTAAACCCTTTCGAGCCATTAGGCTCATAGGGCCGGTGCTTATCCCTGGTTTCAAAGGCGCAAGCGGATGAGAGTACATGACTCGCTCTGGACGGGATGCCAGTCCATCACAGATTAAATCCCCAACAATGCTTGTACTCATTTTACAGCTGAGTTGACTGAATGAAGCAAGTAGAGTAAAGTGTCTTGCTCAAGGACACAATGCAGCGCTCATGACAAGAATCTAACTCGGTACCTCTCGAATATGAGCATAACTCCATAACCACTAAGCCACAGCATGACTCCTTAACCACTGAGCCACAGCATGACTCCTTAACCACTGAGCCACAGCATGACTCCTTAACCACTAAGCCACAGCATGACTCCTTAACCACTAAGCCACACCATGACTCCTTAACCACTGAGCCACAGCATGACTCCTTAACTACTGAGCCACAGCATGACTCCTTAACCACTGAGCCACACCATGACTCATTAACCACTGAGCCACAGCATGACTCATTAACCACTGAGCCACAGCATGACTCATTAACCACTGAGCCACACCATGACTCATTAACCACTGAGCCACAGCATGACTCCTTAACCACGAAGCCACAACATGACTCCTTAACCACTGAGCCACAGCACACTTCTGAGCCACAGCACCACTCTATCTGCTGAAACTGTAGATTTTTTCCAGGTCTGCATAAGACAAACAATTTTTTTCTCATATAGATTAATTAACGTCTCCAAGTACAAAATAAGCCACACCCACCACAGCAACCCGATTACTAGGTGGGGGGGCAAACAAACCTCAAATCCGCAATCGTGCATGACCAATGCATTGACATGTAGATGCTCACGAGGCCTGCTGCAAGGTTTGATCCATTTATGGCACTTCTCCAGATCTTTAGAGTTTTTAGCAAAGGGATCAACAAAATTCAGTTTGCTAAGTGTTCTGGGTAACAGAAATCAAATTTACAAAACTGGTGAGCCCAATTTTTGTTCACCATTTTGCCGTCACTCAGTATGTGTGTGCAGAAATTTGTTTTGCACAGTAAATTGCATTGACTACATGAGCGTGCGCCGCTAGCTAGTTGTACTGTACCAGTGCCACGTAAGATGTTTGCCCCACATAGTTACGCAGATTTTGTTGCTAGGAAAATTCATGCAGTGATTGGTTGAAAAAGCTGTCAATCATCTAACTCAGACAGGTTGATTGATCGATTGATGCAACTTGTCATTAGAAGTTGACAGCAAAGGACAACTAGTACCCAAGAGTTCAACTTTTATCAAATAAAACTAAAAAGAAATATATAAATAAAATTACACTCAGTGGTGCAAAATTACAGCAAGTTATAAAATAGGGAGAAGGGCATGGAAATGACTGGGGTGGAAAATATAGCAGACCATGGCACCAATGTTCCCAGAACTTTTTCTTTCAGATCTCCCGAAAGAAAAAGAAAAGAAAAAAGGACAGGAAAAGGCAAGAAAAAAAAGGGAAACATTAAAAAAATGTTGAAAAAATGGGAAGGAAAGGGGAGAAAAGATGTAAAAAAAAAAAAACAGTAAAAGAGAGAAAAACTCACCATAAAATTTAAAAGACTTTCTATGGTCCCAGGAAGTAAAATGTTTTTTTACCCCTGGGAAATGGGAGTTCTCATTTAGGCAGTGCCTTACCTTGAAATACCGCAGCATCTGATGCACTTTTCTTTGATGCGTTCTCCACCAACTGGTCGGAGATCTGTCTGAGGAATGCTTCCAGGGCAGCGAATCCGGCTTTCCGCATGTTTGAATTGTTATGCCCACTCCAGTTGCTGAACTTACGAAACATTGACTGGATTGGACAAAAGGTGGTGAATTGATTAATTTGAACTTTGGAAGTTTTCTTTTTTAAAAATAAATACACGAAAGGTTTGAACATGCTCTGGACTAAGTTTTAATAATGATAGCAATCTTTTGGGAATCCCTTTCACTCACAAAAAATATGTTTGCCGACATAATTTTTACTGTTTATGGCCCCAAATGGTGAAACAGTCTCCCATGCAATGTCAGATATAGTAATAATAAATTCAAATTTACAAAACAATTTTTAAAACCCAACCTTTTTACTAGAGAATATATTTTAAGTATCTTTACTTGTTAACATATTTGTATATAACTAGCATTTTGAAATTGATCATCAGTTAAGTATTATCTGTACATATTGATCTTTTTAGATTTTCATAATATTTTACAATTTTAGGCATAATCTATTTTTTATACAATTACATATCTATTTACTACATTCGATTGAATTTGATGTAAAGCACATTCATTACATTAATATTTGATATCTGTAATGTGCTATTATGAAATTAATAACAATAATACAACACTTATTAAAAATTGTTAAAAAAGAATGATACTCTGTAAAACTCCTGATCATTACCTCATTTGACTATTCAAATAACTATTCAAGATTTAAAGAAAATCACAGCAAAATTTCCTGTGGTTTGCAGAAAATTATCATAAATATAAATTCAAGCATTCTACCAGTTGTTAATGGAGCTAGAGTGAGTGCATACAAACCTCTTCCATACAATTCACAGCCACCCCCTCCCCCCTCTCCCCCCTTCCTTCCCACCTCAAACCTCCAGGGGTTACAACCAATAGGCTGTACTGCAGAATGGCAATTAGTTTCCATATACATTTTATCAAACAAAATCAAAATAAAACCATGTTAAAGGAAATCATATCTTTAACCTGTCTATTAATTACAGTATGCTGCATGAGAGGGCTCTACAGTCTTGGCAGGAGCGGATTAAGCTTTTATGGCCCTTAGGCCGAGTCTGTCCCTTTTGTAAACTTTTAATTTTTATGAATTATTGACTTCTTATGACTTTTACTGAAAGCCCTGATCTCAAGAACAACCTGAGGTCAAGAACAACCTGAGGTCAAAAACAACCTAAGTTCAAGAACAATCTGAGGTCAAGAACAACCTGAGGTCAAAAACAACCTGAGGTCAAAAACAACCTGAGGTCAAAAACAACCTGATCTCAAGAACAACCTGAGGTCAAAAACAACCTAAGGTCAAGAAAAACCTGAGGTCAAGAACAACCTGAGGTCAAGAACAACCTGAGGTCAAAAACAACCTGATCTCAAGAACAACCTGAGGTCAAAAACAACCTAAGGTCAAGAAAAATCTGAGGTCAAGAACACCTGAGGTCAAGAACAACCTGAGGTCAAAAACAACCTGAGGTCAAAAACAACCTGATCTCAAGAACAACCTGAGGTCAAAAACAACCTAAGGTCAAGAAAAACCTGAGGTCAAGAACAACCTGAGGTCAAGAACAACCTGAGGTCAAAAACAACCTAAGGTCAAGAAAAACCTGAGGTCAAGAACAACCTGAGGTCAAAAACAACCTGAGGTCAAAAACAACCTGAGGTCAAGAATGAAATATGACAAGTTGAACTACTTATCTTTGATGTGCATCGAGTCAGATCATTAGCGCAAACTTGACTGTCAGGAAATTATTCATGGCTTGGCAGGCCAAAAATGTCACAAATTGCATAAATTTGAATTGTATTTCTCTCATGATTATTTTAACTTCTCTTTTTCAAAAATCAATACCCCGGGCCTAAGGCTTTACCCACCCCTAAATCTTGGACAAAACTCAATGGAACACTTTGTTAAAATTTGCACTCTTTGTACACTTTTAAATTCTTTACTATTCCAACGTCCATGTATGATAATATTGACACTTTTTCTTAGCTATTCTTTCTATCCATATTCTGTTATTCTTATTTGGTAGTTTTTAGTTAAAAATCAAGGAAATAATAAAGAATCACAACAACAACAGTTTTGTCCAATATTATAGCTGTAAACTTGCCTCATAATCCCTGTAAAGGAATGGTTTGAACTGTGGTGCATGTCTGCTGAAAAGGCGGAGTCCGGCCTCAGGTACGGCATACCGAGTCATCTGCAGGCTACTGTCAGTTGCTATCCCAGCGAATTTGTATATGTCATTTGTGTGCTTTGCGTCTGTAAATAGTTATTATCATTTGAATTTTTTACCAAAAACTACTTCATTTTTTTCTAACACTTTTTTTCACATACGTACTTAAAGTGAATATACCTTTCGTGCAACGGTCTCACAAATTGAAATTGTTCTGTAGTCTCCGGCGACTATAGCAATAGACCTTTTTAAACCGAGTTTAGCCGAACGTGATTTCTTCAGTCCTTCGACCAATCAAATGCTGGGGGAACCTTTCCTTTGTTTCCCAACAAATCAGGTGCAGGTTTGAGGGGGAAAAAATGTAAGCAGCAATACACACGCGTATGTCCTTCATGTATAACATACGTATGATATGTGCGCTTGAAAACATTTTTTCGTACGCTTGGTCCCATACCGTGCTAAATTTTTCTGACAGCCAGGATTCACCCAGTACTTTATTAGTCAATAAGATTCCTCCAGTATACGATTGGTCCATTATAGACATGTGAATCTCGGCCATGTGACATTATTTGAATTAGTTATCCGGAAATTGCCGATTCAGATTTTGAAATTGCCGATACATGCAACCAATCCTTGAAGCTTTTTTTTTTAAATCATATATCAACTGTAGGGCTATACTATATGTCTAGGTTCCTTTAAATCATATATCAACTGTAGGGCTAGACTATATAACTAGGTTCCTTTAAATCATATATCAACTGTAGGGCTATACTATATGTCTAGGTTCCTTTAAATCATATATCAACTGTAGGGCTATACTATATGTCTAGGTTCCTTTAAATCCTATATCAACTGTAGGGCTATACTATATGTCTAGGTTCCTTTAAATCATATATCAACTGTAGGGCTATACTATATGTCTAGGTTCCTTTAAATCATATATCAACTGTAGGGCTAGACTATATGTCTAGGTTCCTTTAAATCATATATCAACTGTAGGGCTATACTATATGTCTAGGTTCCTTTAAATCATAAATCAACTGTAGGGCTATACTATATGTCTAGGTTCCTTTAAATCATATATCAACTGTAGGGCTATACTATATGTCTAGGTTCCTTTAAATCATATATCAACTGTAGGGCTATACTATATGTCTAGGTTCCTTTAAATCATATATCAACTGTAGGGCTATACTATAGGTCTAGGTTCCTTTAAATCATATATGAACTGTAGGGCTATACTATATGTCTAGGTTCCTTTAAATCATATATCAACTGTAGGGCTATACTATATGTCTAGGTTCCTTTAAATCATATATCAACTGTAGGGCTATACTATATGTCTAGGCTCCTTTAAATCATATATCAACTGTGGGGCTATACTATATGTCTAGGTTCCTTTAAATCATATATCAACTGTAGGGCTATACTATATGTCTAGGTTCCTTTAAATCATATATCAACTGTAGGGCTATACTATATGTCTAGGTTCCTTTAAATCATATATCAACTGTAGGGCTATACTATATGTCTAGGTTCCTTTAAATCATATATCAACTGTAGGGCTATACTATATGTCTGGGTTCCTTTAAATCATATAGCAACTGTAGGGCTATACTATATGTCTAGGTTCCTTTAAATCATATATCAACTGTAGGGCTATACTATATGTCTAGGTTCCTTTAAAACATATATCAACTGTAGGGCTATACTATATGTCTAGGTTCCTTTAAATCATATATCAACTGTAGGGCTATACTATATGTCTAGGTTCCTTTAAATCCTATATCAACTGTAGGGCTATACTATATGTCTAGGTTCCTTTAAATCATATATCAACTGTAGGGCTATACTATATGTCTAGGTTCCTTTAAACCATATATCAACTGTAGGGCTATACTATATGTCTAGGTTCCTTTAAATCCTATATCAACTGTAGGGCTATACTATATGTCTAGGTTCCTTTAAATCATATATCAACTGTAGGGCTATACTATATGTCTAGGTTCCTTTAAATCATATATCAACTGTAGGGCTATACTATATGTCTAGGTTCCTTTAAATCATATATCAACTGTAGGGCTATACTATATGTCTAGGTTCCTTTAAATCATATATCAACTGTAGGGCTATACTATATGTCTAGGTTCCTTTAAATCATATATCAACTGTAGGGCTATACTATATGTCTAGGTTCCTTTAAATCATATATCAACTGTAGGGCTATACTATATGTCTAGGTTCCTTTAAAGGAATTTTCCTGTGAAATTTCATTTCCGCATATACAATACAGGACTATGAAAGAAACAAATTAGTCAGATAATCATGTTGATATCTTATTCTGTTTAGGAGTTATTACATTTCAAAGAGTTCACCAGTTTGTTAAAAGTGACCTTGCAGATACTTGCAGATCCAAGATAATTATTTATTTATTTCTATAAAGAATGATTTTGTTTCATTCTTTTACTTAGAGTGCAAGGTGCATAAGGTGATGGGCAAAGATTGTTCTTGTAAAGTACATGTCATACCCCATCTCAATAATTAATCAAAAAATGTTTCCAATCATTAAGAGAGAGGGAATTCATTTTCATAAAAATACATAAACATTGTGTGGGATCTGCCTTTATGACATCACATTTTACACTGTAAGGTCACTTTTCGACACACTTGCACAATATTTGAAATGCGATAACTTCTGAAGGCAAAAAGATATCAACATTTTTGTTTACACCAAATTGTTTTTTTATAGTCCTGCATCATATTTGAAAATGAAAATTCACGGGAATATTCCGTTAAAGCTTTAACTCAAGAGTTTGAAAAGCATACCTTCCTCCACGAACTGGGTGAAATTAACGAGCATGTGTGACAGTCCAATCAGGCAGCCTGCAATGGAGGTCATTTCTGGTTTCTTTGTCTTCGAGGTCATCTGTAACAATCAAAACAAAAGGAAAATATACCGAGTGGTCACACATGTCAGCTTCATATGAAAGAGGACATATAAACAGAACAAAATGGTAAAGTAAGTATTCCACCAGAACGCAAAGTGGTTTGAGGTTCTATTGCTTTACAATGTAGATAAATTACAGAATTGTGTCTCTAAGCTATTTTAAAGGGTAAATTTAGCTGCATTCAAGTTCATCTGAAATGATAGAAAACAATAAAAGGAACAAAGATGGTGAATCATATTCTAATAATGAAATGAAATGCTTCAAGGATTAGTTCAGCGGTCAAGCAAGTTTATCTTATATGAAAGAGGTCTTCAAAGGAAACAAAATGGTGAAGAAAGCGTTTAAAATCTTATTCCGTTGAGGATATATGCAAGTTTAAAGCGCTGTCTTATCTGTGTAGAAATGACTGATGTAGTAAGTCTACTTTAAAAGGTTGGCGTCTTCATCATTACATTCTTAACAATTGTTAGTTAATGTATTTTAAAGAAAGTTTATTTAATTTTCTCACTATTTAGAATATTTTTTCTTGTAATTTCTTCAGGTGGTATATTATAAATACCCTTCCTAGAGATTCAGTTCTACTACTTTTTTGACATATCCCATGGTTTTTAAGTCACAAAATACCAGAACATAATATGATAGAATACGTAAAAACATTGAAGAATATGAGGCTATGGCATCGCAGCTAGTCTGACACATGATAGCAAAATTTAAACTTAGATATCTTCTTAATGGAATAAGATTTTTGAATGCTTTCTTCACGATTTTGTTTCTTTTGAAGTCCTCTTTCATATAAGATAGACTTGCTTGACCCCTGAACTAATCCTTTAAGTTATGGATGTCAGAAAAAAATATATAAAAAAAAGTTTATGAAGACACTATGATTAAGAAATTTGAAAAGATGTTTTCAATCAAGAAAAAAGAATACAAGTCTCGTGGGTCAAACAAGTAGGCTTTATATGAAAGAAACAAAATGGTAAAGAAAGTTCAAAAAGTTTTTAAGTTCTTTCATATTTAGATCGAAAAGACCTAAATCAAATGAAATGTGACACCACAACAAACAGCAAAAACCATGTAGTGCATTTTATGGAAGTATCCTCTGAAATTTTGTGACTTATAAACCATGAAGATAAAACTGGACATAAACCTGTGATTTTCCATAAGAAGAAATTTTAAGAAAAAAAGAATATTACGCAGAAAATCCCTCAAAAAGAAATTTCAGAGACAAAGTATGCTGTCATGCACAAAAAGTGGGCATGGCGTGATGAGCACAAATGAAGAAAAATCAATTGTTCACTTTTAAAATTTGACTTGGATGACTGTTTCAGAATCCACTGTTTTTTTTAGTTTATACGATGTCGAACAAATGATGCACGAGGTAGATAGGTTTGGGTATTTTACATCCGTTTCTCAACACCTACAGTTATTTAGTTAGAGATGTCCACGGCCAGTTGATAAACCAGTTGTAAAGCACTGGTGAATAAAGGACCACCAGGAATTTAACCCAACACCACTTAGCATGCCAAGCAGATCCTACCGGCCATGGAGGTCTATTTCAGATTTTTTTTTATTACTAATTAAACATTACCTGCTGCTTCAATGTAGTTACAAAAATATTTGTAATCTTATCGGCATATGGCAGCATGTCTTCAGGATAAAATTCACCAATAATGCCCAACAGCTCAAACAAACCAGCTTTCACTGTATATAACAAAAATGAATGAAAAATACACTTTTTTAAAGATGTGTGAACAAAAACAATAGAGGCAAGGACTAACAACAAGAACTAGGACTTATAACAAGAACAAGGACTTATAACAAGGACAAGGACTTATAACAAGGACAAGGACTCATAACAAGGACTTATAAGAAGGACAAGGACTTATAACAAGGACAAGGACTTATAACAAGGACAAGCACTTATAACAAGGACAAGGACTTATAACAAGCACTTATAACAAGGACAAGGACTTATAACAAGCACTTATAACAAGGACAAGCACTTATAACAAGCACTTATAACAAGGACAAGCACTTATAACAAGCACTTATAACAAGGACAAGGACTCATAACAAGGACAAGCACTTATAACAAGGACAAGGACTTATAACAAGGACAAGCACTTATAACAAGGACAAGGACTTATAACAAGGACAAGCACTTATAACAAGGACAAGCACTTATAACAAGGACAAGCACTTATAACAAGCACTTATAACAAGGACAAGCACTTATAACAAGCACTTATAACAAGGACAAGGACTCATAACAAGGACAAGCACTTATAACAAGGACAAGGACTTATAACAAGGACAAGCACTTATAACAAGGACAAGGACTTATAACAAGGACAAGCACTTATAACAAGGACAAGCACTTATAACAAGGACAAGCACTTATAACAAGGACAAGCACTTATAACAAGGACTTATAACAAGGACAAGGACTTATAACAAGGACAAGCACTTATAACAAGGACAAGCACTTATAACAAGGACAAGCACTTATAACAAGGACTTATAACAAGGACAAGGACTTATAACAAGGACAAGCACTTATAACAAGGACAAGCACTTATAACAAGGACTTATAACAAGGACAAGGACTTATAACAAGGACAAGGACTTATAACAAGGACAAGGACTTATAACAAGGACAAGGACTTATAACAAGGACAAGGACTCATAACAAGAACAAGGACTTATAACAAGGACAAGGACTTATAACAAGGACAAGGACTTATAACAAGAACAAGGACTTATAACAAGGACAAGGACTTATAACAAGGACAAGGACTCCTAACAATTAACAGGTTCTAAAATTGACGCTTACAATACTCCAATAAAATTTAAGAAACACTGGTAGAAAAGTTTAAATGGCAACGATGACGAGGACAACGATGATGATGATGATGATGATGATGATGATGATGATGATGATGATGATGATGATGATGATGATGATGATGATGAGGACAACGAGGATGATGATGATGATGATGATGATGATGACGACGAGGACAACGATGATGATGATGATGACGACGACGAGGACAACGATGATGATGATGATGATGATGATGATGATGATGATGATGATGATGATGATGATGATGATGATGATGATGATGATGATGATGATGATGATGATGATAATGATGATGATGATGATGATAATGATGATGATGATGATGATGATAATGATGATGATGATGACGACGACGACGACGATGATGACGATGACGAGGACTATGAGGATGATGATACTAATAATACTAATACTAATACTAATACTGATACTGTTGTTCTTATGTAGCGTTGAATACATGCAAGCTGCATGCTCAAGTACTAAGAATAGAACAAGGCGGCTGCCACACATGATGCACAAGCTATTACCCTGCTCAGATCCCTTATGCTGAGCAAGAGGGCAGCAGATGCCATTTATCAAGTCGTTGTTATACCTTGACCGGGAATTGAACCCTTGACCTTCCGGCTGGAAAGTGGGCACTTTACCAATAGAGCTAACCAGCTGATAGAAAATAACATTTAAGATACATCTTTGTCATCATAAGAAATATTTTTACTCTTACACTCTGTCATGTAAGTCTGGTATATTTGAATTAATTCCCAAGTATTCCCCTAATCCCAGTTTTCTTCTGAAGTTATTATCCATATAATCATTTTGATTATTGCAGATAATTGAGTGATGATTGATGGCTAGTCACAAAAAAGCACGTCACAAAATTTGAAAATTTGTCACGTCTCAAGTGTTGCATAATTTTTGGCATCTTTTGCACAGAATGTCGCATCAGTTTTGTCACATTTGATTGGCATAGATTCACACATCATGACCAGTTGACAGGTGATACTCATAGAAAGGATCATTTGGTTGTCTGTTTCATGAAAAATGGAATCCACCACTAAAATGCAACATCAAATTACCAATGAGTGTGAGTGAAAGGGTAAAATATGTCACAAAATGTCAGACAAATTTTAATACATCTGTTTATGTTCATTTTGTCACAAAATTTTCAAAATGTCACAGATTTTTAAACAATAAAATTTTGTCACAAAATGTCACCATTCTCTGTTATTGCTATTTTTCCTTTAATGTTTCTTTCTTTTCATGTAAAGTAAGTTCTAAATATTTGTGTACATATGTATTTTCTGGGGATTCTACCTCGGCAAGGAATTAAGCAGAAGAAACCCCTTTATTTCTGCTGAAATATGTCTACCCGTGTAAAATATAAATAATCTCTTCCTTTCGTTGAAATCTAGATGTATAGGCAAGCAGTGAAATAAAGTGTGCTTCAATCAATCTGTTTGAAACCATAGAAAAACTTCTCTCATCAGCAAATACTCAAAAAAACTATATATGTTTTTTTTCATCATTTCAAGACTATCCCACTAGAGATTTTTTTTAAGAAACCATGAACAAACATTTTTCTGCTGTCAATGTATTTTTAAATGAAAACAAAGCATGGAAAAACGCTGCAAATCCCCTCGCCACTAATAATATACCTTGCACACACATATTACTATCAATAAAGCTTCATGTAGAAAACCTAAGAAAAGAGCCTTTATCTTATGTTTCATCTCTAAGCAAGTCAGCAAGTCTTAATAATTCAAAAAAGCTTGTACCCACCTGTTTGGGACAATCTTGAAGATTGCATCGCATCTGATAAGAACCTCTTGAGGATCTTGCCCACCTCAAGTTTAGCTGCCTCCTCAGGTGTCCCTGCTGCTAACCGTAGCACCTATGTGAGTACAAAGAGGGGCTTTGATATTAGGACTTATTAATGCAAAATTATTGCCTTTGGTACATGACCACTAAACTCCCTTCCATTAATTTGATTAATTATTTGATTAATTATATATATTAATAACAAAACTGCTAATGGTATTCTCACACAGAGCAAACCAGCTCAAAGCCCATGTCTAGATTTTTTATTTTTTTATATTTTTTATTTTACTATTATTATTTTTTTTTTTTTGAGGGGGGGACATAAGCCTCCAAAAACCCAAACCCAAAGAAAAACATTACCCTCTTTCCTTTCTATGTTGAGCCTCACACGTCTGCCTCTCTCTTATGGAGGTTGGGGGGGAGGGGAATGGTTATTTTATTTCAGGGGTTATGCTACTGTTTTAGTGGATAAGCCCCTAAGTAGTAAAAACTATAATAACATCAATTATGATTTAAAGCCTTTCTGGAAGATCATGAGTTTTTTGTAGTCTTTTTATATAAAATAAGTTCTTAATAAGACAATTAATTCAATACATCTTAAAGTCACAGAGGAGAAATCAGAGAAACTTTTTTCGCTATATTATAAATTTGCGCTAATTGTTAAGTTTAAATGTACCACCCCTTTATCTCATTTTCAAATACCTTAGGCTTCTAACCTGTGCCAAATTTCAGGGGCTTACAACAATCCTAACTAAAAATTATACACCAAGCTTATTAATCATCTGTGAATGCTATACCTGCAGATTACAGACAGGTAACAAAAAAATGGTGTTTCAAACTTTTTTGATACTTAAAGGAGACATAAAGTCTACTACTATAGGAGCTGCCATTTTTATTTTAAAATATGCAGCAAATGATGTCATCAGACCAGCAGGTTGGAAAGCTTTGTATCTCTTATAACTTATCTCAAGTTTTCTGGCTGATGTAAAATTGCTTTCCTTTTGTAAGGGTCAATGACATTTTTGTGTACACATGAAATTTTCAAAACATGCTGTTAAAACTTTGTGTCACATCATTTTGCAATATGAATGAGGAATAACAGTTTATGGACAGTGTCACTCGCCTGTAGTACAGCGAGACCCCAAGGGTGACCATATTTTGTAATAAAAACTTTTACCAAATTTATACAAAAATACATTCTATGTTATTGTTGAGAAATTTATGTCATCATGCACAAGATTTTAATGAAAACATGAATAACTTGAGATAGGAATAAAATTGTGACTCACTGATTTTGGTAGTTGGTCAAGATTTTAGTACTCTGTCATATGAAATAATCATTATCAGACTTTATGTCTCCTTTGAAAAGGCTTAAAAACATCTTTAACACTGCTTAAAAATCCTACCTTTATCAAGACATCAAATGTTTTGGCTTTGACCTTTGCCCCTTTGTCTCGCACATATAGGGACATGCAAATGTCTTTGATGCTGCCTGCATGGCTCAAGAGCTGCAAGTGACCCTTGTCCATAAATCCATGGATCAATTTCAGACATTCTTCTTTGCTCCCGTTAAACTGGGGGCAAAAAATACAAATCGTTCAAATAAAATATAGAACATTACAAAATGTTTGACATAAAAATGGAGAAGAAGAGTATACTCCTTCTCAAATTTGAATTGCTGCATGGAAAAGAGTCGAAACCTTTAGGTCCTAATTTCCTGAAGCCCTCCTAGGAATTGTGCTGGATTATTAAAAAAAGGATTTACAAAAGAAAATACCAAGGCTTTCCAGTCATGCATCACAAACCAGACATCGCAAACGATACAAAACCCCTCGCAGCTAATAACATGCTTTCCAGCCTCTGTCACACCTGCCATCCTACTCTCATGTTCCACATGCCATAACATACTACTTCCCCCCCTACAAGGATTCATACATGAAAATCAAGATGTCATTCCACCACATGTCCAATGTTTCCCCCTTGTGTCATTTTTGGGGGAATTTAAAAAAAGGGGGAATTTCTTTACCATCCCATTTCCCAAGATAATTATTCATCTATTATCCCCCCATTCACCTAACATCCCCTATCCCAATTCCATTCAGTCTTCAGATCTATTATTCAACTTTTTTTCATCCCAGAACAAATCCTTTAATTGCTGCTATAGAAGTCTGGAATGCATGTTCTCCTTTATATAAATTTCTTTTCATAAAAAATAGTTGGAATTCCTTTTCGAGGGCAGCAATCTTTTGTTCCATAGTAGTTGAACAATGCATGAGGCCGGACGGACAATAGATGTGGACGGACGGACAATAGATGTGGACGGACGGACAGACGGTAAAGATGCTATATCCCTCTTCACCTACTTTATTGAAGAGGAGATCATAAGCATATTGCTGCCTGAAAATTCAACTTTCATAGTTTTTAGTAGATTTTGAAGCAATTTACATCTACACATGTAAACAATTTACATCTACACATGTAAACAATTTACATCTACACATGTAAACATTTTACATCTACACATGTAAACAATTTACATCTACACATGTAAACAATTTACATCTACACATGTAAACAATTTACATCTACACATGTAAACAATTTACATCTACACATGTAAACAATTTACATCTACACATGCAAACAATTTACATCTACACATGTAAACAATTTATATCTACACATGTAAACAATTTACATCTACACATGTATACAATTTACATCCACACATGTAAACAATTTACATCTACACATGTAAACAATTTACATCTACACATGTAAACAATTTACATCTACACATGTAAACAATCTACATCTACACATGTAAACAATTTACATCTACACATGTAAACAATTTACATCTACACATGTAAACAATTTACATCTACACATGTAAACAATTTACATCTACACATGTAAACAATTTACATCTACACATGTAAACAATTTACATCTACACATGTAAACAATTTTTAAAAGCCATTTCCTATAAAAGAGACCTCTGACCAACACGAGGTAGGTAGGTTTGGGTATTTTACGTCCCTTTCTAGACAGCTAAGGATAATGTCCACGGCGGTTGGATAAACCAATTGTGAGGTACTGGTGAATGAAGACCCACTGGAAATTGAGCCCATGATGATGAGGATGAATTTAATCTGGCAATTATTCATATGAATATCCGATTTCTAGTAGATTATCATTCAAACATCCATAAAGAAACTTAATTTTCATGAATTTCTGACAATTCCTTTTTTGAACTCACCTCTTCCTTTGAAACAGTCTTCTTCAAGAAAGCCAGTAAGCCAGTCTCTTTGTTAAAAACTTCTGAAGTGCAAAAAGCTGCAAGATAATATAAAATGTATTCAACACAAAGAACCTTACAAAAATCTCTACCTTTCTGATAAAATACAAAGAACTACTGTACCAGAGGTGTCAGAGAGTATTTAAGGTTTAACTCTGAGTATAAGGTATGATGGGGATCTAGTTTGTTTGTTTGTTTAATGAGGGCTTAACGGCACCACGACAACGAGGGTCAAATTGTGCCTGAGAGGTCAGATTTTTCTAGAGGTAGGAAGGAAAGGAAACAGGGGGAGAATGAGAGAAATTCAAGAACAAAAAGTCAGAAAGCTGTGATCGAGAGAGGAGGTGCATGGGTGAAACAAAAACCAAGTAGAGAGAAGGGGTGGAAGAGGAGAATTAAATATGGTTGTGGAGGGAAGCATGATGAAGGAAAGAGATCATTTTATCCAGAGGATATTCTGGAAGAACTCAGCAATTGAGTTATGGGGAGCGAGGTAAGCTCTGGGAAGGTTGTACAGGGGGCAAGCAAGGAGAACGTGATGGATTGTGAGGGTGCAATGGCAATTGTTGCAAAGGGGTTGGGGGGGAGCTAATAAGGAGGTGGGAGTGAGTGAGGTGAGTGTGACCTATTCTGAGATGGCTAATATAGACGTTGTCGATACGAGAGAGGTTTCTGATGGTGGGTTTGATCGAAATGGTGGGCTGGATGATGAGGAGTTTGTTATCAATTTGGGAGTTATATGAGGTTTGCCAGCGGTCACGAACAAGGGAAGCGAAAGTGGGGATCTAGGAACAAAAACTCATCAGAAGAATATACAGGCCATGGGCTGCAATGCAGGGGACAGGTGGCTCAGTTGGTAGAGTGCACGGCTGCGATACAACAGGTCCTAGGGTAAAGTCTCATGTGATTCAACTCAGAGCTTTTTCCACAGCCTTGCAGGCAAATACCGGGATCGCTCCGGCTCGGGATCGCTCCGGCTCGGGATCGCTCCGGCTCGGGATCGCTCCGGCTCGGGATCGCTCCGGCCCGGGATCGCCCCGGCCCGGGATCGCCCCGGCCCGGGACCGCCCCGGCTCCGGACCGCCCCGGCTCCGGACCGCCCCGGCTCCGGACCGCCCCGGCTCCGGACCGCCCCGGCTCCGGACCGCCCCCGGCTCCGGACCGCCCCGGCTCCGGACCGCCCCCGGCTCCGGACCGCCCCGGCTCCGGACCGCCCCCGGCTCCGGACCGCCCCCGGCTCCGGACCGCCCCCGGCTCCGGACCGCCCCCGGCTCCGGACCGCCCCGGCTCCGGACCGCCCCGGCTCCGGACCGCCCCGGCTCCGGACCGCCCCGGCTCCGGACCGCCCCGGCTCCGGACCGCCCCGGCTCCGGACCGCCCCGGCTCCGGACCGCCCCGGCTCCGGACCGCCCCGGCTCCGGACCGCCCCGGCTCCGGACCGCCCCGGCTCCGGACCGCCCCGGCTCCGACCGCCCCGGCTCCGGACCGCCCCGGCTCCGGACCGCCCCGGCTCCGACCGCCCCGGCTCCGACCGCCCCGGCTCCGACCGCCCCGGCTCCGGACCGCCCCGGCTCCGGACCGCCCCGGCTCCGGACCGCCCAGGACCGCCCCGGCTCCGGACCGCCCCGGCTCCGACCGCCCCGGCTCCGACCGCCCCGGCTCCGGACCGCCCCGGCTCCGGACCGCCCCGGCTCCGGACCGCCCCGGCTCCGGACCGCCCCGGCTCCGGACCGCCCCGGCTCCGACCGCCCCGGCTCCGGACCGCCCCGGCTCCGGACCGCCCCGGCTCCGGACCGCCCCGGCTCCGGACCGCCCCGGCTCCGGACCGCCCCGGCTCCGGACCGCCCCGGCTCCGGACCGCCCCGGCTCCGACCGCCCCGGCTCCGGACCGCCCCGGCTCCGACCGCCCCGGCTCCGGACCGCCCCGGCTCCGGACCGCCCCGGCTCCGGACCGCCCCGGCTCCGACCGCCCCGGCTCCGGACCGCCCCGGCTCCGACCGCCCCGGCTCCGACCGCCCCGGCTCCGGACCGCCCCGGCTCCGGACCGCCCCGGCTCCAGACCGCCCCGGCTCCGGACCGCCCCGGCTCCGGACCGCCCCGGCTCCGGACCGCCCCGGCTCCGGACCGCCCCGGCTCCGGACCGCCCCGGCTCCGGACCGCCCCGGCTCCGACCGCCCCAGCTCCGACCGCCCCGGCTCCGGACCGCCCCGGCTCCGACCGCCCCGGCTCCGGACCGCCCCGGCTCCGACCGCCCCGGCTCCGGACCGCCCCGGCTCCGACCGCCCCGGCTCCGGACCGCCCCGGCTCCGACCGCCCCGGCTCCGGACCGCCCCGGCTCCGACCGCCCCGGCTCCGGACCGCCCCGGCTCCGACCGCCCCGGCTCCGGACCGCCCCGGCTCCGACCGCCCCGGCTCCGACCGCCCCGGCTCCGGACCGCCCCGGCTCCGACCGCCCCGGCTCCGACCGCCCCGGCTCCGACCGCCCCGGCTCCGGACCGCCCCGGCTCCGGACCGCCCCGGCTCCGGACCGCCCCGGCTCCAGATTTGCCCCGGCTCCAGATTTGCCCCGGCTCCAGATTTGCCCCGGCTCCAGATTTGCCCCGGCTCCAGATTTGCCCCGGCTCCAGATTTGCCCCGGCTCCAGATTTGCTCCGCTCCAGATTTGCCCGCTCCAGATTTGCTCCGCTCCAGATTTGCTCCGCCCAGATTTGCTCCGCTCCAGATTTGCTCCGGCTCCAGATTTGCTCCGGCTCCAGATTTGCTCCGGCTCCAGATTTGCTCCGGCTCCAGATTTGCTCCGGCTCCAGATTTGCTCCGGCTCCAGATTTGCTCCGGCTCCAGATTTGCTCCGGCTCCAGATTTGCTCCGGCTCCAGATTTGCTCCGGCTCCAGATTTGCTCCGGCTCCAGATTTGCTCCGGCTCCAGATTTGCTTTAGTTTTGAATTGACACCATTGGAGCAAATATCATTGCTCACAAATTACATTCTAAAAAAAACATTATTTTGATAACAGAGATTCATCTTAATCTTAAATAAAACAAACATACTTTCAAATCGATTTTACCTTAAAACTGGATTTTTTGCCGAAAACCTAGGACAATCTGTAAGAAACTTGTTCGATGAAAATGGCCTTTTTTTTAAGAAAGACTTAATTTGAACAAAACGGTAGTCTTTTAGAAACAACCGTAACTCATAATAGACTCACATTGTTAATGAATTAATTTCATATTTCTCACAGAGGTCTATATTCAACAGCTAATATATGACATTGAAAGTTAGCATAGACACTGATTGGCTATTGTCACATTACGTTGTTGATGGTTTTGACAAACTGTGTATGTACGATCACTTACGAAAACTTCTCTGAGAACTTGATTCTGGTTGGTTGATTGGTGACAAAATACTTTATTTTTGGGAAATTTACTTTGATCATAATTGCTTTTGTGTAGATTTATAGAAAGTAAACTTCTCTAAGCAGACATTCATATGATTTCCATGTGAATAGAGAATTTCCAATATGAGTATTTTGTTACAAAAAATGTCTCTATCTTAGGTCCATGTTGACCTCAAAATTCTGTACACTTTTCCACTACAACAAGTGTATATGCTCAGACCCTACAGGACTCTGACTGTGTGGTAGGGTGGCTAGGACCTAATAACAAAAAATGCAAAATGTCCAAAACTCAAAAATGCGATGAAAATGGATGCCAAACCCACTATCAGAGGATCACAGACTAAGAAATACCCCTGAAATCTTGGGCACAAGTATGTCATCTGCATTACCTGCTTTTCATCTAGCAGCATGAATATTCATGCCCAAATCACAGAGTGACCCAAATCCTATGGATTTGGGCATGAATGCACATGCATTGAAAAATTCCAACAACACACTGAAACAAAAGTCAATGGGCTACAACAGGTGTCCAAAAACATTTGCTAGTGCAACTTAATTTGAGATATGAAAACTCATTTTAAGATACGTAAATTCAAGTTCTGTTCAACTTGGCCATTTTAATTTGCCATTGGATTGCATAGGGTATGCTGCATAGGATTGCATAGGGTATGCTGCCTAGGATTGCATAGGGTATGCTGCCTAGGATTGCATAGGGTATGCTGCCTAAGATTGCATAGGGTATGCTGCCTAGGATTGCTTAGGGTATGCTGCCTAGGATTGCATAGGGTATGCTGCCTAAGATTGCATAGGGTATGCTGCCTAGGATATGCTGCCTAGGATTGCACAGAGTATGCTGCCTAGGATTACATAGGGTATGCTACCTAGGATTGCATAGGGTATGCTGCCTAGGATTGCATAGGGTATGCTGCCTAAGATTGCAAAGGGTATGCTGCATAGGATTGCATAGGGTATGCTGCCCAGGATTGCATAGGGTATGCTGCCTAAGATTGCATAGGGTATGCTGCCTAGGATTGCATAGGTTATGCTGCATAGGATTGCATAGGGTATGCTGCCTAGGATTGCATAGGGTATGCTACCTAGGATTGCATAGGGTATGCTACCTAGGATTGCATAGGGTATGCTGCCTAGTATTGCATAGGGTATGTTGTCTAGGATTGCATAGGGCATGCTGCCTAGCTCCTTTTCATTCAGCCTTTAGGAGAAGCGGAAAATGGTTGGATGGCTCTCACCACCGAGATTGGGTCATTCAATGTCGGTCCCAATAGCAGGACATTTACCCCTTGCCTGGTTCTCGGAACACTTTTCGAGAAGAATAGCGTGCAAATGTTTCATTACCTTCCCGTCCCAGTCAGTTAAACTTGAAAGTTCCATCAGGCTGTTGATGTTATGAAAGATTTGGTTTGGTTTGTTGATGTTTAATGGCACCGCGACAGTCAAAGTCAAATGTGCAATGAGGGTGTTAATAAATTATTGTGTAAGATATAGGATAATGAGGAAAGGAAGGTTTGTAAAAAAGAAAAGGGAATAAAACAGAAAAAAAGGAGTTAAGTAAGGTTAGGTATAGAAAGGGGGAAATTAAATGTAGTGGAAAGGGTTGTTGTTGCGGAGGAAGTTGATGATGTTTGAGGAAGAATTGTTTTAGAAAAGGTCAGAGATTGAGGATAGTGAGGTGAGAAGAGATCTGGAGTTCTGGTATAAGGGACAGATTAAGAAGGTATGCTTGATGGAGAGATCGGTGTTAGAAGTGGGGCAGAGAGTTGTAGGGGAGCCAAAAGAGATGGGAGTGAGTGAGAGAGGAGTGGCCAAAGCGGGTGCGGGTGACAACGATGTCTTCCCTACAGCTGTGACTGTGCAAAGGGGTGTTGGCACTGACTTTGGGTTTGATGGTGTGGAGTTTGTAACTGGCTTCGTGATTCCAGGAGTGTTGCCCGTTTTGTTTTTTTGTAGTTGGAGATAGAGAGACGGAGGTCTGAGTGTGGAATAGGAAAAAGAAAGGCAATGTTTGACAGAGCTTTGTTGGTAACTCTGACGGCTCTCTCATTGCCAGGGATGCTGACATGGCTGGGAATCCAGAAGAAGATAATATTCTTTCCTAAAAAGGAGAGCGTGTGGAGTTTGTTGAGGATTTGTAGAATGAGAGGGTTGGGCCAGAGCATGTTGAGGATGCCAGTGAGGACGGATTTAGAGTCAGAGAATATGATGAAACGGGGGCGGAAAGAGAGCTCTATGAAGTTTAGGGTAGGAGGATGGCTTTCGCCTCGGCAGAGTAGATAGAGGTGCCATTGGGTAGCCTTGAGGAGAGGGTGAGGCCGGGACAGGCGGCGGTGGCTGCAGAAGAGCCTTCCCGTGTGAAGCCGTCGGTGAAAAGAAAGGAGTAGTCACGGAAATGTCTACTGAGTTGGCAGTATTTGGAGTTATGTAAGATTTCAGAACAAGAAGTTGCAATCAAATGGCTACATGTGCCAGGAGTGTGAGGTTCAGAAACCCATTTAAAGTTCCACCTGGGAAATATCTGCCATTCTTCCTCAGGGGTGAAATGGAACTCTCCCCAATTTGAAGTTGGTCCACAAGGTTTTGAAGCTCACAATTATATGAATTAATAATGAAAAAAGCCACCTGAACATAACTAGGACCACATCCACTGCAGCTAAAGAAACTGCACATAAAAAGGAAAGTTAGTTGTTCCATTGATCCTGTCTTCTTCCCCTTAAAATAGAGTGGAAAAACTGTCTTTACCTTTATCTCCAAACTATTTATTTAAATTGCCTGAGGACAGTTATTGAGCTTGTTAAACTTCCTGAAACCCTATATATATATATATAAATATATATGTATAAATATAGGTATATATATATATATATAGATATTTATATATATATATATGTATACATACATACATACATACATACGTACGTACATACATACATATGTACATACGTACATTTATATACATATTTTTTTTAAATTATTATTATTATTTTTATTTTTTTGTGGTGGTGGTGTTAGTTTGGGCTTTTCATGGGGTGACAAACCCTCCTTAGCCCGTAATCTTGTTATCTTAGGTTATACTCAAATGCATTGAAAAGAGGGTTAATTCTAACTCTCTCTCTTCCATATATGGCTGTATACAAAAGGAAGCTATATCACGAGTATATATATATATATATATATATATATAGAGAGAGAGACAGAGAGAGAGAGAGTTTCTAAGAATTAAGGGAACAAAATAGATATATATTTTGGATAGACAATTTCAACAAACTAAATAACTGTCCCGAAGGGAATAAAAAAGATCTATTTTTAGATATGACAAGGTAAAGACAGCTTGCGCGGCCATTGATATTAGCAAGGGGAATGAGGGGTAGGTGGAATTTAAAGTCGGAATAACGTTCATTTTAGAGTTTCTGAAAGTGGGTTGGGCGAACTTTCCCCTCTTACATATATGCTTGTACACAAAACGAGGCTATATCACGAGTATATATAAAGAGTTTCTAAGAATTTCAACCAACTTAATACTTGGGTTGTTTCAACTCTCCATGGCTATACAGAAAAGGGGATTATCAATACTCTCCCCTCTTTCACGGCAAACACAATAATTTTTATAACGATTGTGTTGATGTGTATAAACAAGACATCAATGATGTTATAGCTTAATCCATAATAGTGCAAAAACCATATAATTGGTTTTATTTTATAAGCAATTTTATTTTTTGTCATATCTGATATTGGAGTAACTGTAGAATACCAATTCATACTGACTTCTGTGAGGAACTAGTTAGTGCTTTGTCCTCTTACCCGCATGTCCAGGGTTTATATCTTGGTTATCAAAGGCCGTGGCTGTCTTGATATAATGTCCAGCAGTTGCTGCTTTCGGGACGTTAAACCTTGCTACGCTATGCTATACCCCGCTGTTCCAGAAGTATACCGTGGTCTTAATCCCATTATTGCTCATCAATCAGAATTTTAACAATGTCCGTAACTTTTTCAAACCAGAGTTATATCTACAACAGGTGGAGTCAAATAATTATGCCTGATATAGCCCTTGGTGTATACAACATGGTAAATATTAAATCATATGTCCTTCATGGCCCCATCCATGTCCCACATGGCATCCCTCCTTATGTTTATATGCAATCACATCCTGTCACACTTCCTGACTAAGCATAATAAATAAAAAAAATCTGGTCAAGTCATAATACTGTAGCAACTTTATGCAAATGAGCACAATAATAAAGGTGGAGTTTAAAAAATCATGCCTGATACAACTGTTGGTGCCCAAATATTTTAAAGAACTTTAAGGATTTTAAATCTCAAGTACTACAAGAGAGACTTGAAGATCTCTGAAGAAAATTGGAAAATTATATCATTTTACAATTATCTTCTAAGAAAATATCAAATGTATTGTAGACTTTTTAAGGAACTAGTCGTCAATCCTATCTTAAGTATCTCTGAGAAACCTTAACATTTTATAAGGATATTCTAACCTTCCATAAGGATATCTGAAGAAACTTTAACATTTTCTGAGGAATTCTCAAAAAACTTTAATATTCCTGAGGAATTCTCAGGACAAATCTGTGGACTGCCCGACAGATGTAATCGCCATTGCATAGGTTCGCATAATGCTACGCATGCGAACCAAAAAGGATGACCACATTTTGCCATGCAACTATAAGCCAGTGAGTCTCACTAGTGTTGTGTGTAAAGTCATGGAGTCCATTGTTAAGCATGTTGTACTAGATCATTTACTGGTCAATGATTTGTTGAATTTATCCCAGCATGGCTTTTTACCTATTAAAGAGGTCTTGTGTTTCTAATTCATTGGAGTTTCTTGATGATGTTACTAAACAAGTTGATTCTGGTCATAATGTAGATGTTGTCTGTTTAGATTTCCAAAAAGCATTTGATAAGGTTCTATTAGGAAGGCTCACGATGAAAACAAGAGCACTTGGTATGGAGGGAAAGTGTGCCACTTAGATATATTCTTGGTTAGTTGACAGGTCACAAAGAGTTGTTGTTAATGGTGAAGTATCTCCATGGAAGAAGGTTAAAAGTAGTGTTTCTCAGGGTTCTGTATTAGGTTCGCTTCTTTTCTTAATCTTCATATTGATGTTTCCCTTGGCTCCAGGATTTGTCAATTTGTTGATGACACTAAGCTGTACAGGATTGTTGATGATGTTACGAATTCTTCACTTTTGCCAACTGATCTGCATTATTTAGATTCTTGGTCCCAAACATGGCAGATGTCATTCAATGTTGATAAATGCAAAGTTTTTCATTTTGGTCAGAACTATTTGGCTCTTGATTACTGCAATGAATAATTCAAATCTTGGTTGTGTTGATTAAAAAAGGGATCTAGGTGTTGTCATTATTAGCAATCTGAAGCCTTCTAAACAGTGTGCTTTAGCAGCTGCAAGGGCAAATAGGATGCTTGGTTTGATTAGAAGTAATTTGTGTTTTCTTGGTAGAGAGGTTGTTCTTAATTTGCATAAGCAGTTAGTCAGGCCACAGGCTTGGAGTCCCTTTTGGAGCAGTTCATTTTGGAGCAGGTTCAGCTAAGAGCCACTAGACTGTATTCCCAAAGTTAAGAATCTCTCTTATGAATCTAGGTTGCAAATTCTTGGTTTGACCACACTTGAGTTGAGAGGAGTACGTGGCGGAATGATTCAGGTTTGTAGTTTCTATCTGGTAGTGATGCTTTGACTTCCTGTTATTTCTTGCATGTCAGCTAATCCTCATATGACATGGGCTAACAGTTTGAAGTTGACCAAAGAGTTCTCACGGATAGTAGAGCTGTGAACGTTTAGGGATTTTAGTAAACGTGTACACGCCAAAAAAAGCGAGCGTGTATCGTGTACACGAGTTTAGTACCGTAATTTTCGGAAATACACCAAAATTGCTCCAAAACTACGGGGCGAAGTAAAAAAATCGCGCAACCAGTATGGCAAAAGTACTAAATGCATCGCCCAAATAGACGCTGAGTTTTGCTTTCCAAATCGTAAAAAGTTTACTTGTACAGTATAAATCATCATTTTTATGGAAAGTATGCATGGAAATTCAGTTTAGAAAGAACAGATAACTTCCTTTCAATGTCATTTAAACTCAAGATCGCGTAACTTTTTTCCCTATTCGCTACGGCTTTCAAAGTTCTGTGAAAACCTTGCATACTGAGGCCTACGATATACCTCGCCGTAAAACATTTCAAAACTACGCCACCACCAGTCGGGAATCTGCCCTCTCCCTGAGACCGTTAATGAGTAATTTTCATTTTGCGGACGCCGTGACCTAAGAAACACTTCCGGTTTTGTAAAAAGGCTGGCTTACGAGCTAAAATCTGTCACTCATTTTTGCAAATGAGATTATGAATATTTATATTTAGGCAAGAAGCCGCAAATTTTAACAAATTGCTCCTATATATGGGAACTATTATCTGACGTATCAAAAGAAGCCCCGCCTGCTTGTCGATCAATTTTCTTGTGGATTTCCCAACTTGGAATTGTAGGCTCAAGAATTTGGCCGAAACCAAACAGGTAATTTTCTATTTAAAACTTTGGCGTATTAAAATTCGGATGATCAATTGAATATTTTTGTCGTGTTAGAAAGGGTTTGAAATTATATATATACGAAATCCATCCATCTTCATGAATAAGAAAGTACTTAATTTGAAGTCTGATCTCGACCTTGATTTTACATGAGAAAAAAACCCCTAAACAAAGCCTAATGTTATCGTTAACGTTAAAGGGTTACGGTAGGCTGTTAGGCCTACAAGATTTTGTCAGTGACTTACTGTGCACTGTTTGCAGTAGGTCCTCTGTGACTTCAGAGTATTTTGCACCGATCATGGAAGTTGTAAACACTTCAGAAACAATAATCGGCATGGTCCTTATCAGTTTAAAACTTATACTAGTCCAAGACCAACCCTGATAAATCATTAATTGGATTATTCTAAATTTAGGCCGGCCTATATATTTTTTATTTATTTATGCAGCTTACAACTTATACAAGTGTATATGAATTATGATACTAGTAATTACTATGAAGCTGGGCAGCCGTAACAAATAATATAAACTGGGCATACCCTAACTAAACCCACACAATTTTCATGGCTGGCTTGAGTCACTGATGGTCCTACTCATTATTACTGAAAAGTTTGTTTCCTCATTTATGCCAAAGATTTACGCCACACCAGATATTCTAGCTTAATTTACTGTATTGCTTTTGTCAACTTTTAAAGCCCAATTAGGTTGAAGCATTTAAAAACTGCCCATGCATGCTCTACGCCGAGTCGCCAAAGATTTTTGGTGTAATGCACTTGTCAATTGTATGACCCACCCCACTACCCACGGCATGGGTGAGTCAAAGGTGGGTCACTGCATTCCAAATTTTGTCCCACATGTGCATCACTGTGAAGGTTTGGTCAGTCATATGTGTGACTGGGGTGCGTCATGGTCAGTCATTTTTCCACTGATGTGAGTCACTTAAATGACCAAGGATTGGGTCACTCACGGTAAGTCATCAGGCAACACCTAACACAGTATGTGCGTCATTTTCCATTGTATGTCTGTCATTTTTTTTACTGTCATGTGCGTCAATTGTGCATCAGTTATTTGACTGTGGTGTGGGTCATTTATATATGCAAGTCTTTGTCAGCCACCGAAGTGACTAAGGGGTGCGTCAAATCCACGTTTTGCATAGGCAAAAATGGTCAATGACGCACCCTGTCTTGGGGTAGTGGGGTGGGTCATACAAGTGACAAGTGCATAAGCTACAGTACATGTTTTTAGTATGGGCTTGAGAATACTGTGTGGTTTTTCGCAGGACTGCCCTGTGAATAAAATCACTCTTACTTTCATCCTCTAGTGACAACGAGCATGTTGATGAGACAGAACAGTACGTCATTATTGATGAAGATGATTTAAATGCTTTAGTTGGAGCATGTGTACCTCATGATAATGATTCCGATGATGATTACTTGTAGTTGTATAATATAGGGCTGTCACGATATGGAATTAAAGGTATGCAGACAATTGTATGAGCTACAAATTAGCTTACAATTGCAAATTTTACGATTTTTTGTTGAATAAAACAAGCCATGAAAATGATAAAGAAATTGCATCAAAATAAGTTTCACCATTTTAGACCAATTTCTACTAAGGAAACAATATTCACATATTTATACATTCCCTAAGAATTCCAGAAAACAATGATTATTGTTTATGTTAAAGGACCCTTGTATCATAAGTCTAGCGGTTTAGTCTAAATTTATAATTTGTGCTGCTTGGTATATTCATGAAGGGAAAAATTTGAAGACTGACTGGCCATAACATCCCTTTTTCTTGGGGGATTTTTTTGTTTTCAGAATATAAGTTGTGAAATGTTTAATGCTAAGAATGGCAATCTCATCTCAAGCAGAAAACTTGTAGTCTGTATATACTGATATTGATTATGGGATGAAAATGTATTGTAATAATCTTAAATCACAATCTTCAACAAATGGTGATATAGGAAATATGTCCACTCAAACATCTGGCATAAACTCAAAATATAAAGGACACACAATTACTCAAAGTATCAAGCACTTTTCAATTATTGGTTCATTCAACGTTCACACAACGTCCTTAAATAATAAAGTTCATTTCTAAAAAAGCATATTTAAATATAAAAAAATGCTGTGATACTTTAACAATTTATTTTTGTTTGTTTAGGAAAGAAATATAGCAGTAATTATTCAATATTGTGACAGCCCTAGCCTATTTTATGTTTATGAGACATTTGTTGTATTAATATGAGACATTTGCTGTATTAATCATACAATAAATCTTTTCATTCACAGGTTGCTCGATACAGGTGTGGTCAATCTTGCTTCATATTTAACATATAAGTAGGCGATTTCATGCCAAAAAGATCAAAATGAATATCTTGTGTCTCTTGTGAGAAGCCTACCATATAATTGAAAGAAAAAATAACCTTTCTGTTATTCTTAATTATTACAAGTTGTATGAACATACCCATCCATTTTGTTTTATAATTGTCTGAAAATGTATTTAAATACAAAATACAAACACTGTATGTTAAATATGAAGTTCTGAAGACAGCTTTCGCCTCTGTCACTATAAAAAAAAACTCTCTTAAATTGGTTTGTATAGTGTAAGGTTTGTATGTATCACATGCTTTCTGAGTTCTAAATTTAACTTGAACTCTTCAAACACTATCCTGAACCTCCTTCATAACACTAAAACGTGCCTCTAACTCAACATCTACCACTCTTCACTTTCTTCTTAATCCCAAGCCACTCCACTTTCAATGAAATAATATTTAAGCATCCTTTCATAGATCGTAGAAAAACTTCAAGAAACAGCTTGGTGCAAAAAAAAAATTCCATTCAAAATTAATAGTTTAAATAATGATATGAAAATATAGAATTGTTTTAAAAAACACCTTGAATTTTAACTCTGTGATTTATATAATCATTTCCATTCAAATTCTTTGCTACTTTCTTTTTTACTAAATACATTGTTTTTGCTTTAAATGGCATTTTTGTGGATGCATGATTGCAGGTAAAGGGTGATATGTAGGTAAGTGCCAACATAATTCATAAATCAAGCTTTTTTCACCTCTTTCAATCTGTTTTTCTACTCCACCATAACAAAAAATGAAAATCTATGAGATCATCTTCTTAACCCCATTCCCTTAAAGCACCCTTTATTCATCAAAGATCATACTTCTTAAACTCACTCCTTTTCCATCATCATCGTCATCCTCCTTCTTCCCCTCCCATGTGTTGGTGATTATTATGAGCCATTTCAATCAGTTAGGCTTGGCTCAGCATTCCTTTTGTATCCCCAAAGTATATTGAATGTAAAAAGGAAGTCCATTGAAAACCAGCTTTCATTTTATTATGTCTTGATACATAGAGGACATATGCAAATTACATGCTCTGGTCAGACAAGGGAAGCACATGCCTGGCCCCTATGAACCTAATTTACCAAAGCGTTGATGTTTTTTTCCAATTTTTAGGTAACCCATGAGGGCCATGACTCACTTTCATGCAAGATCTTCACATTACATGTATGACTCATGTGCTAATTACACCAGAGTTGTATCAAGTCTCCATTCGGGTCCCAATTTACAAAACTGAGTGAGCAACTCCAGTCACAAAATCAGTTACTTGTTTACAACTCTTGAATAAAACCCACTTATCCTTATTGAAAATCTCATTAAATCTGCATCCTGCATCACAGTTTATTGGACACATCACACTGACTGTTTAAGTGCTGTTTATCACATATAAACTAACAAACAAGCAACTTCACTATCACTCAAAGATTGAACATTTACAAAAATGTATGCTGCTTATTGTGCAATAGAGTTTGGCATAAACGAGTGAATGGGGGTTTGCAATGGAAATCTTGAAGTAACAGTAAATAAACATCTCATGTGTGGAAAACATGAATGGTGTGTTTTATATTCTGTACAATACATGCAGTATTTGTTGATATGGTTTGGAATAAGTATTTTGTTCAACTTTTGTTTTTCACATAAGATAAAGAGTGAGTGAATTGGGAGCCTAAAAAACTTGTTTTCTGCTTCTATTACACATTCCATATGTAATTATGCTTGCCTGCATGCGCTTTTAGCTTGCCTATTTTTCTCATTATTATTTTGTAAGTCAAACTGTGCAACTCAATTTCATTACAACTAGACTAGATCAATTTTCTATGGCAGATAGTGTTTTATTGTGAACATAAGTGTCAAATTTAGAAAGAGGGTATAAGCTTTAGTATTTTTTTTGTGTGTGATTTTAAATTAAAATTTTATCGTAAGGGTGAAATGGTGTTGGAAGTTTAATTTTGCCATGAACTTTCCTCTTGTTTGGTGCAATTAAAATAAACATAATATATGATGTAATTACTTTAAACAGAAAATGTTTACAACAATGACAATACTTTGACAAGAAATTATTGCATTGTTAAGTGTTCTCTTGCATGCTTTAAATTGGCTGTTAAAGCAAATGTGGTACATTCCACTTTAAACATATGTGCCAACGGATTTATTCAATATTGATTGATTAAAATGTATTCTAGTATGCTGATCAATATATATTTATCGCATTGTTATTGAAAGGTCTTTGGAAGATATTTTTTTTCCTGAATATTCCAAATATTCCTGAATATACAAACAAACAAACATTCCAAGAACTATGCAATCACAATGATTTAATCATCCTTTGTCCTTTTGATGTCAAAGGAGTATCTTGCACATTGATGTGTGCGAAATTACGTGAGAGTTTGATTTTATGTTTTTATTATTCATGAAGGATAGAGCTGTTAACAAATGTGTATATATTTATTTGTAAATATTTTGAGTTTCTATTGTGTATTGTTATCCATCAAGTACATGTATATAAACTTACATGTTAACTTTTGAATTTGAGTATAAAATATTAAGTTTTGTTGCATACTCGCAACCCAAGAATGTTGTTTGATTAGAGGCTAGAAGCTTTGTATTCAATGTCACCTTGCTGAAATTCAATAATGTGTATCAAATCAGGGATGTGTTTTAAATCAGGGATGTATTTCAAATCAGGGATGTATTTCAAATCAGGGATGTATTTCAAATCAGGGATGCATTTCAAACCAGGCATAGAATTATGTGTAGAGTAGAAGCATATGCTTTTGTTTGCCATACTTGAAAATATGACGGTTGTCTTTCACTATATTTAATTTTGCTAATATTCACATTGTTTGTACCAAGTTGTTAAACTTTTGAAATAAGTTACCTGTGGGTATTTATTCAATTTTGTTTATTTATATTTAAATCTTCCTTGAGAAAGTCACACCTTTATAAGATTTTTAATATAATCAATGTTGGATGTAAATATTTAGGAAGGCCCAGGGTTGTATGGGCACAGTTCATACATGTATATTGATAAATGTATTCAATATAAATGTTGTAAAAGAGGTAGAAGATTCCATCATGCACCTATTTTTGTGTATATATTGAAGTTAGCATAGTTTCCTGTAAGTTTGTTGTATCTTTCCTTGATAGATTCTTATTAAGATGCATGTTTATATTTTTATGTGCTAAGCAAATCATCCTGTATCCAACAGGAAGGTATGAGGCTGTACATATATAAGTTTGTTTAAATGCATATGTTTTAGTGCAGTTGTTTAAAAATATGATTTTAGTTCATTTGAAACAAGCAAATGTTTTATGTATATATTAAATTCAATGTTTAAGTGAAGAAAATTTTAAAAGGAAAAAAATTGTGTTTGTTCTTTTTTTGTCTGTTACTTTTCCCCCTCCTTGTTATGAAGCTCAATTTGTTTGTATGAGTCAGATTCAGAATAATCATCAGTGCAGATGCTGCAGAAACAATAGACTTGCAGGGTCGCCCAATTATTTGATATTGACCAAAGATGAAGATGGCAGTGCAAATTATCTGTTAACACCTGCATATGATGGTAGTGAATACAGTGGTTAAGGAGTAGGGTTCCTGGATTTTATTTCCAGCAGAGCATCTGTGATGGGTCCTTAGGCATGCCACCTTATCTTGGTTGTCTCTGCTCCACCCAAACTGTGATAATGGATGAGTGAATCTGTGATGGTTTAATGTACCATCCTACAGCCCACCATTGGCTCCTATCCACTTGCATCATTTGAACCGGGAAAAAGCGTTGGCTAATGTCACTGATGAAATTTACTTTGAGTGGTACCATCAAGAAAGAAGATTATGGAGTATTGTGTTCTTAGGATGCTTACTGAGTAGGCAGCACTCCCATCCCAAGTGAACATAAACCCCTTGACCTTAAACATTCATCGTCGTTGATGTTATTAAAGAAATATTCCAGTGAAATTTCATCATTATATATTTGATGGAGGACAATAAGAGAACATTGGTGAAAACCCCGTCATGTCCATAATAATTCCTACAAGAAATAAGGACACACAAACTATTTTTCTTGCACATCGAAAAGTGACTGTTCTATGAAGTCTAAGCGACTCTTACAACTAACGCCAGAAGTTGTTAAAAACCTTGTTTATTTATCTAAATTTTAAAGTCCTAGTTTTTATATGATCTGAGAAAATTTTCTGAAGATTTTTAAGGAATCATCAAAATATTATCAAATTTTTTTTTTTTCATTTAACATTTGAACTATAATTGTGCAAAATATAAACAAAGCAGAGGGGTCAAATTTCTATAAGAGAAATCCACATTTGATTGCCAGTGGAGTGGAAGTGATGTGTGTGGGGCACTTCTACAAGTTCAAGAATTGGATTTTGTGCTGTAATATTTGAATAAGCTAAAAACAGGGTTTTTACCAATCTGCTTCCTCTTTTGTTTATCACATATGTAAGCATGAAATTTGAGTGGGATATTCCTTTAATGCAGGGGTGGCGCCAGGATTTGGCCTACGGGTGGCTAGGCTCCTCGGCGGGGGTCTAAGTATTCTAATTTTTCACCTATGTACTAAAACATTAAGACCAGTTCCCAACGTATGCCCCAAAAAAATTCCCACAGGTGGGCTACAGGTCCCGAGAGTGGGGGGATCAGAACCCCAGAGAGGATTGCTGACCAGGGGCTGGGCCTGGGAAAAAATGAGTGTAACCGGGCCGCTTTATATTGGATTTTAACGTTGTAAATATTTTTTGGACCCCCAAATTGCTCCAGGCCGCAGTACATTTGTAACCCCTGCCCCCCTGTCGGCGGCCTCGGGAAGATGAACCCCCGCCTGGCACCACCCCTGCTTATGTCAAGAAGTGGTAAGCAGGTCTTTAATATTTGATATTAGTTCATTTTTCAATAAAAAAAAGGGGGGCAGTGTCCATGACCTTGTTCTGGTCAGGCTGACATTGAGTGTATAGGTGCATCCACAATGCTTGCTTGACCCCCAATTAATTTTGTTCCTCTTAACCTTTTTTTTTTTTTTTTTTTTTTTTTAATTCGATTAAAAATGATTTTTGTCTCCACTTTCATCATTAAACTAATTAAAGATATAATTTAATTTATATACTTTTAATTTAATTTCCGCATTTTGTTCAAAATAGGCCATGCTCATCGACTTCCCCTAGAAAATCCATAATTTTACATTGTAGTAAGACTATGAAGGAAGATATGCAAATTAAGCACATGTACCGTATTTGGTTGTACTACGTCATCTTCCTCATGCATATTCATTAATTCTGTGACGTTTTGACCTACAGGCTGACCCCAAACAAAATGGCCGCCGTTCGCCGTAAAATTGGAAATAAAACATCTGGTACAGGTCGTATTAGTAAATATCATATTGCAGATTCCCTGTTAATTTGTTTATATATGTAGTAATATCAAGTGTGGAAAAACTCACTTACTTTCACAAATGTGGAATACGATTTTGACTTAATTTTTGTCTACCGGAAGAAGTTATTGTTCAAGGAAATTGTATGGACTATCGCCGTAACGAAAAGAATTATTCGTTACTACGGCAAAATGATATAAATATGTTCCGATCAGGTCTACAATGAAACCTTAACCTATATTCTGTCGTAAATCCGAGGCTTGTTTTGAAAAGGAAGTTTCGGAAATTAGCGATCAATTTTCAAGTCTGTGTTTAGGTCAGGAAGGTTCTAAATTCAAATTTTCGATTGCGCAATAATTGTTGAAAATTCGAGAGATCGCGAGGTCAGATTCCCGACTGCCACCACCAGGAAGTTCTGAAATATCAGTCCTCTCCAAAAAATGGCCGCCATCTTTGCGAAGCATGCAGAAATTCAGCTCTGCTAAAACCTTTTTCTGTTTATTTATTATGCAATATTTTTTCTTTCTTGCAAAATTTATTTGACTCATCAGGTAATATTTACATGTAAATGTACTGATTGTCACGATTCAAGTGTTTTTTTATTGATGAAACGGGGCCTTGATTGCGTGGGATTTAAAGCCTTATGGCCTAACGTTAGGCCTATTGTTAGTTTCACTGTTTACTGCTGCACATTCGCGGTGCATTTTACGAGTTAGATTACTCAGATTTCGGCGAAATCAAAGTGCATAATATTCCCATTCATTGGTGATTACTGCGCATTTGTGATTCGCACATTTAAAAAGGATTATGCTAATCGGGTTAACAGTTTGTAAAAATTCATTGATTGGAATTTTGTTAGCCGAATGTGTGTGTGATTTGAATCATGAATATTGATTTTCAACGGCAAGACACTAGGCCTATAATGTATGAAAAACGATTACTCGCAATGAAATTTTAGTAAACGTTTACAAGATTTGCGAGCGTGTAGCGTGTACACGCTAAACGGTCACAGCTCTAACGGATAGATATTCAGCATTTAGGCTCTTCGCAAAGAGTTGTTAATGAGTGGAATGGTTAGCCTGAGTGAGTAGTTAGCTCCAATTCTCTTCAGTTTCAAAGTCAACATTGATAAGCTCTTTACTAACTCTGGGCAACTTTTATTTATTATTACTTATTTGTTTGTGGTGGTGTAAGGTTTGGGCTTTTTATATGAGGTGACTAAACTTTCTTAGCCCGTAATCCTGTTTTGAAGTTATGTTAGTCTCATGACTGCAATTATTAAACTTACAATAAAATCTTGACACAATATCAAAATTACAATGTTATACAGAAAACATACTTGCACTTCTTCTTGTTATAAAGAAAAACTATAAGCAAAGGTTTCTGAATAGTTATGAGTAAACAGAGTATGGCTAACGTTAGAAAAATCACCCTCTGCATTACAACAAATTTCTTAAATAGTTCAATGAAATCAATATTGATGCAATATTACACTTAGCATGAATAAATAGGTGGAAAGCAGTAGATTTTACCAATTTTCGGTGGTATTGGTAATTTTTATAGGAACACGGAAATGTTGTGAACGTTTTCCTTGAACCTGGTCTTTTCGCTCAACTAGTCCACATACTGTAAGACTAAGCCTACCCACTTACCAAGTTCATTTTCCGATAAGGGTCTCAAAAGCGAGTGTCCGATATCAACGAGTAGATTCTGTGCCTCTTCTGTTGAGCTAGCAATTCCTGGACCTGCAAGAGTCTCGTGCAAGTCTTTTAATTTAGCTGAAATTTCAGCAACAGCCATTCTGCTTCAACATTTAATTTCAGGACCTCATTTAGTCATTTCAGTGCAGAATATACTCAGCGCGGGAGCACCTACCTGAAGTTAGCCTCAGATTCAGATTCATATTCGCATTCGGATTTGACCTATCATACGATGCCGGTGGAGCGGGTATGCATGTACTCAGCCTCAGATTCAAACTCAGATTCGTATTCGGATTTGACCTACCATACGATGCCGGTGGAGCGGGTATGCATGTACTTAGATGAGGTCTGTGGAGATTCATATTCAGCCTCAGATTCAAACTCGGATTTGACCTACCATACGATGCCGGTGGAGCGGGTATGCATGTACTTAGATGAGGTCTGTGCAGATTCATATTCAGCCTCAGACTCAGATTCATATTCGGACTTAGATGTTTAAACCTACCATGCGGAACCGGTGTAGCGTGTATACATGTACTTAGATGAACCAGCCTCAGACTCAGATTCATATTCGGACTTAGATGTTTAAACCTACCATGCGGAACCGGTGTAGCGTGTATACATGTACTTAGATGAGGTCTGTGCAATGCTTCTATTAAATGCGGATATTTTCATGTTTCTTTTTCTTATCTTTTCTAGTTTCTCCTAGGAATATATACTAGCGACTCAGTGATATGATAAAGCAGTAGATTATGATTCCTATTGAATATAATGAGGAAAGATGACAATCAAAGGCAACAGCGAGCTGGTGTCTTCGTTGATGATTCTAAGCTGGTGCTCCTAAAGTAGCTCGTGAACCAACATATCCGCAAATACACGTTGGCCCTTAAGATCAGGGAAGTAGCTTGACATAAGTTACATATCTATTGAAGTCGTCAGGCACCCTTTAAAATGGGCCCAAATGGAATATTTTGACGAAATTTCAGGTTTTCCGCCCTCTGGTACCCGTGGGGCTTCTAAAATAGCTCGTGGACCAACATACCCGCATATACACGTTGGACCCTTTGCCCAGAGGTGTAATTTCATATAGGTCCCATGTCCATTGAAGCCGTCAGGCATACTAAAAAATGGGCCCAAATGACATATTACGTGGTGACTTGTTGAAATTGGTGTTTTTCGGCCCTTTGGTACCCTGGGGCTTCTAAAATAGCTCGTGGACCAACATACCCGCATATACACGTTGGACCCTTTGCCCAGAGGTGTAATTTCATATAGGTCCCATGTCCATTGAAGCCGTCAGGCATACTAAAAAATGGGCCCAAATGTAATATTACGTGGTGACTTGTTGAAATTGGTGTTTTTCGGCCCTTTGGTACCCGTGGGGCTTCTAAAATAGCTCGTGGACCAACATATTCGCATATACACGTTGGACCCTTTGCCCAGAGGTGTAATTTCATATAGGTCCCATGTCCATTGAAGCCGTCAGGCATACTGAAAATGGGCCCAAATGACATATTACGTGGTGACTTGTTGAAATTGGTGTTTTTCGGCCCTTTGGTACCCTGGGGCTTCTAAAATAGCTCGTGGACCAACATACCCGCATATACACGTTGGGCCCTAAGGTCAAAGGAATACTTTCATATAAGTCCCATATCCATTGAAGCCGTCAGGCATACTAAAAAAATGGGCCCACATGACATATTACGTAGTGACTTGTTGAAATTGGTGTTTTTCGGCCCTTTGGTACCCGTGGGGCTTCTAAAATAGCTCGTGGACCAACATACCCGCATATACACGTTGGGCCCTAAGGTTAAAGGAATACTTTCATATAGGTCCCATATCCATTGAAGCCGTCAGGCATACTAAAAAAATGGGCCCAAATGACATATTACGTGGCGACTTGTTGAAATTAGCGTTTTCGGCCCTTTGGTGGCCTGGGGCTTCCAAAATAGCTCGTGGACCAGCATACCCGCATATACACGTTGGGACCCAAGCTCAGAGGTGTACTTTCATATAGGTCTCATGTCCATTGAAGCCGTCAGGCATACCAAAAAAAATGGGCCCAAATGACATATTACGTGGCGACTTGTTGAAATTAGCGTTTTCGGCCCTTTGGTGGCCTGGGGCTTCTAAAATAGCTCGTGGACCAGCATACCCGCACATGCACGTTGAGCCCTAAGGTCAAAGGAATAGTTTTATATAAATCCCATATCCATTGAAGCCGTCAGGCATACTAAAAAATTGGGCCCAAAAGACATAATTTGATTAAATTAGCGTTTTTCGGTTCTTTGGTGGCCTGGGGCTTCCAAAATAGCTCGTGGACCAGCATACCCGCATATACACGTTGGGACCCAAGCTCAGAGGTGTACTTTCATATAGGTCTCATGTCCATTGAAGCCGTCAGGCATACTAAAAAATGGGCCCAAATGTAATATTACGTGGTGACTTGTTGAAATTGGTGTTTTTCGGCCCTTTGGTACCCGTGGGGCTTCTAAAATAGTTCGTGGACCAACATACCCGCATATACACGTTGGACCCTTTGCCCAGAGGTGTAATTTCATATAGGTCCCATGTCCATTAAAGCCGTCAGGCATACTAAAAAATTGGGCCCAAAAGACATAATTTGATGAAATTAGCGTTTTTCGGCCCTTTGGTGGCCTGGGGCTTCCAAAATAGCTCGTGGACCAGCATACCCGCATATACACGTCGGGCCCTAAGGTCAGAAAAATACTCTCATATAGGTCCCATATCCATTGAAGCCGTCAGGCATACTAAAAAATTGGGCCCAAAAGACATAAATTGACGAAATTTCAGGTTTTCGGCCTTTTGGTGACCTGGGGCTTCCAAAATAGCTCGTGGACCAACATACCCGCACATACACGTTGAGCCCTAAGGTCAAAGGAATAGTTTTATATAAGTCCCATATCCATTGAAGCCGTCAGGCATACTAAAAAATTGGGCCCAAAAGACATATTACGTGGCGACTTGATGAAATTAGCGTTTTTTGGCCCTTTGGTGGCCTGGGGCTTCCAAAATAGCTCGTGGACCAACATACCCGCATATACACGTTGGGCCCCAAGGTCAAAGAAATACTTTCATATAGGTCCCATATCCATTGAAGCCGTCAGGCATACTAAAAAAAGGGGCCCAAAAGACATAATTTGACGAAATTTCAAGTTTTCGGCCCTTTGGTGACCTGGGGCTTCCAAAATAGCTCGTGGACCAACATACCTGAATATATACGTTGGGCCCTAAGGTCAGAGGAATACTTTCATATAGGTCCCATATCCATTGAAGCCGTCAGGCATACCAAAAAAAATGGGCCCAAATGACATATTACGTGGCGACTTGTTGAAATTAGCGTTTTCGGCCCTTTGGTGGCCTGGGGCTTCCAAAATAGCTCGTGGACCAGCATACCCGCACATGCACGTTGAGCCCTAAGGTCAAAGGAATAGTTTTATATAAATCCCATATCCATTGAAGCCGTCAGGCATACTAAAAAATTGGGCCCAAAAGACATAATTTGATTAAATTAGCGTTTTTCGGTTCTTTGGTGGCCTGGGGCTTCCAAAATAGCTCGTGGACCAGCATACCCGCATATACACGTTGGGACCCAAGCTCAGAGGTGTACTTTCATATAGGTCTCATGTCTATTGAAGCCGTCAGGCATACTAAAAAATGGGCCCAAATGTAATATTACGTGGTGACTTGTTAAAATTGGTGTTTTTCGGCCCTTTGGTACCCGTGGGGCTTCTAAAATAGCTCGTGGACCAACATACCCGCATATACACGTTGGGCCCTTTGCCCAGAGGTGTAATTTCATATAGGTCCCATGTCCATTGAAGCCGTCAGGCATACTAAAAAATTGGGCCCAAAAGACATAATTTGATGAAATTAGCGTTTTTCGGCCCTTTGGTGGCCTGGGGCTTCCAAAATAGCTCGTGGACCAACATACCCGCATATACACGTCGGGCCCTAAGGTCAGAAAAATACTCTCATATAGGTCCCATATCCATTGAAGCCGTCAGGCATACCAAAAAAAAATGGGCCCAAATGACATATTACGTGGCGACTTGTTGAAATTAGCGTTTTTCGGCCCTTTGGTGGTGGTGGTGGTGTAAGGTTTGGGCTTTTTATATGAGGTGACTAAACTTTCTTAGCCCGTAATCCTGTTTTGAAGTTATGTTAGTCTCATGACTGCAATTATTAAACTTACAATAAAATCTTGACACAATATCAAAATTACAATGTTATACAGAAAACATACTTGCACTTCTTCTTGTTATAAAGAAAAACTATAAGCAAAGGTTTCTGAATAGTTATGAGTAAACAGAGTATGGCTAACGTTAGAAAAATCACCCTCTGCATTACAACAAATTTCTTAAATAGTTCAATGAAATCAATATTGATGCAATATTACACTTAGCATGAATAAATAGGTGGAAAGCAGTAGATTTTACCAATTTTCGGTGGTATTGGTAATTTTTATAGGAACACGGAAATGTTGTGAACGTTTTCCTTGAACCTGGTCTTTTCGCTCAACTAGTCCACATACTGTAAGACTAAGCCTACCCACTTACCAAGTTCATTTTCCGATAAGGGTCTCAAAAGCGAGTGTCCGATATCAACGAGTAGATTCTGTGCCTCTTCTGTTGAGCTAGCAATTCCTGGACCTGCAAGAGTCTCGTGCAAGTCTTTTAATTTAGCTGAAATTTCAGCAACAGCCATTCTGCTTCAACATTTAATTTCAGGACCTCATTTAGTCATTTCAGTGCAGAATATACTCAGCGCGGGAGCACCTACCTGAAGTTAGCCTCAGATTCAGATTCATATTCGCATTCGGATTTGACCTATCATACGATGCCGGTGGAGCGGGTATGCATGTACTCAGCCTCAGATTCAAACTCAGATTCGTATTCGGATTTGACCTACCATACGATGCCGGTGGAGCGGGTATGCATGTACTTAGATGAGGTCTGTGGAGATTCATATTCAGCCTCAGATTCAAACTCGGATTTGACCTACCATACGATGCCGGTGGAGCGGGTATGCATGTACTTAGATGAGGTCTGTGCAGATTCATATTCAGCCTCAGACTCAGATTCATATTCGGACTTAGATGTTTAAACCTACCATGCGGAACCGGTGTAGCGTGTATACATGTACTTAGATGAGGTCTGTGCAGATTCATATTCAGCCTCAGACTCAGATTCATATTCGGACTTAGATGTTTAAACCTACCATGCGGAACCGGTGTAGCGTGTATACATGTACTTAGATGAGGTCTGTGCAATGCTTCTATTAAATGCGGGATATTTTCATGTTTCTTTTTTCTTATCTTTTCTAGTTTCTCCTAGGAATATATACTAGCGACTCAGTGATATGATGGGGCAGCAGATTATGATTCCGATTGAATATAATGAGGAAAGATTGACAATCAAAGGCAACAGCGAGCTGGTGTCTTCGTTGATGGTTGTAAGCTGGTGCTCCTAAAGTGGCTCGTGGACCAACATATTCGCAAATACACGTTGGGCCTTAAGATCAGAGGAATACTTGACATAGGTCCCATGTCCATTGAAGCCGTCAGGTACCATACTAAAAAATGAGCCCAAATGAATATTTTGACTTGTTGAAATTTCAGTGTTTTTCGCCCTTTGGTACCCGTGGGGCTTCCAAAATAGCTCGTGGACCAACATACCCGCATATACACGTTGGGCCCTAAGGTCAGAGGAATACTCATATAGGTCCCATGTCCATTGAAGCCGTCAGGCATACTAAAAAATGGGCCCAAATGACATATTACGCGGTGACTTGTTGAAATTGGTGTTTTTCGGCCCTTTGGTACCCGTGGGGCTTCCAAAATAGCTCGTGGACCAACATACCCGCATATACACGTTGGGCCCTAAGGTCAGAGGAATACTCTCATATAGGTCCCATGTCCATTGAAGCCGTCAGGCATACTAAAAAATGGGCCCAAATGACATATTACGCGGTGACTTGTTGAAATTGGTGTTTTTCGGCCCTTTGGTACCCGTGGGGCTTCCAAAATAGCTCGTGGACCAACATACCCGCATATACACGTTGGACCCTTTGCCCAGAGGAATACTCTCATATAGGTCCCATGTCCATTGAAGCCGTCAGGCATACTAAAAAATGGGCCCAAATGACATATTACGCGGTGACTTGTTGAAATTGGTGTTTTTCGGCCCTTTGGTACCCGTGGGGCTTCCAAAATAGCTCGTGGACCAACATACCCGCATATACACGTTGGGCCCTAAGGTCAGAGGAATACTTTCATATAGGTCCCATGTCCATTGAAGCCGTCAGGCATACTAAAAAAATGGGCCCAAATGACATATTACGCGGTGACTTGTTGAAATTGGTGTTTTTCGGCCCTTTGGTACCCGTGGGGCTTCCAAAATAGCTCGTGGACCAACATACCCGCATATACACGTTGGGCCCTAAGGTCAGAGGAATACTCTCATATAGGTCCCATGTCCATTGAAGCCGTCAGGCATACTAAAAAATGGGCCCAAATGACATATTACGCGGTGACTTGTTGAAATTGGTGTTTTTCGGCCCTTTGGTACCCGTGGGGCTTCCAAAATAGCTCGTGGACCAACATACCCGCATATACACGTTGGGCCCTAAGGTCAGAGGAATACTCTCATATAGGTCCCATGTCCATTGAAGCCGTCAGGCATACTAAAAAAATGGGCCCAAATGACATATTACGCGGTGACTTGTTGAAATTGGTGTTTTTCGGCCCTTTGGTACCTGGGGCTTCCAAAATAGCTCGTGGACCAACATACCCGCATATACACGTTGGCCCTAAGGTCAGAGGAATAGTTTTATATAAATCCCATGTCCATTGAAGCCGTCAGGCATACTAAAAAATGGGCCCAAATGACATATTACGCGGTGACTTGTTGAAATTGGTGTTTTTCGGCCCTTTGGTACCTGGGGGCTTCCAAAATAGCTCGTGGACCAACATACCCGCATATACACGTTGGGCCCTAAGGTCAGAGGAATACTCTCATATAGGTCCCATGTCCATTGAAGCCGTCAGGCATACTAAAAAATGGGCCCAAATGACATATTACGCGGTGACTTGTTGAAATTGGTGTTTTTCGGCCCTTTGGTACCCGTGGGGCTTCCAAATAGCTCGTGGACCAACATACCCGCATATACACGTTGGGCCCTAAGGTCAGAGGAATACTTTCATATAGGTCCCATGTCCATTGAAGCCGTCAGGCATACTAAAAAATGGGCCCAAATGACATATTACGCGGTGACTTGTTGAAATTGGTGTTTTTCGGCCCTTTGGTACCCGTGGGGCTTCCAAAATAGCTCGTGGACCAACATACCCGCATATACACGTTGGGCCCTAAGGTCAGAGGAATACTCTCATATAGGTCCCATGTCCATTGAAGCCGTCAGGCATACTAAAAAAATTGGGCCCAAATGACATAAACGCGGTGACTTGTTGAAATTGGTTTTTTCGGCCCTTTGGTACCCGTGGGGCTTCCAAAATAGCTCGTGGACCAACATACCCGCATATACACGTTGGGCCCTAAGGTCAGAGGAATACTTTTATATAGGTCCCATGTCCATTGAAGCCGTCAGGCATACTAAAAAATGGGCCCAAATGACATATTACGCGGTGACTTGTTGAAATTGGTGTTTTTCGGCCCTTTGGTACCCGTGGGGCTTCCAAAATAGCTCGTGGACCAACATACCCGCATATACACGTTGGGCCCTAAGGTCAGAGGAATACTCTCATATAGGTCCCATGTCCATTGAAGCCGTCAGGCATACTAAAAAATGGGCCCAAATGACATATTACGCGGTGACTTGTTGAAATTGGTGTTTTTCGGCCCTTTGGTACCCGTGGGGCTTCCAAAATAGCTCGTGGACCAACATACCCGCATATACACGTTGGGCCCTAAGGTCAGAGGAATACTCTCATATAGGTCCCATGTCCATTGAAGCCGTCAGGCATACTAAAAAAATGGGCCCAAATGACATATTACGCGGTGACTTGTTGAAATTGGTGTTTTTCGGCCCTTTGGTACCCTGGGGCTTCCAAAATAGCTCGTGGACCAACATACCCGCATATACACGTTGGGCCCTAAGGTCAGAGGAATACTCTTATATAAATCCCATGTCCATTGAAGCCGTCAGGCATACTAAAAAATGGGCCCAAATGACATATTACGCGGTGACTTGTTGAAATTGGTGTTTTTCGGCCCTTTGGTACCCGGGGGCTTCCAAAATAGCTCGTGGACCAACATACCCGCATATACACGTTGGGCCCTAAGGTCAGAGGAATACTCTCATATAGGTCCCATGTCCATTGAAGCCGTCAGGCATACTAAAAAATGGGCCCAAATGACATATTACGCGGTGACTTGTTGAAATTGGTGTTTTTCGGCCCTTTGGTACCCGTGGGGCTTCCAAAATAGCTCGTGGACCAACATACCCGCATATACACGTTGGGCCCTAAGGTCAGAGGAATACTCTCATATAGGTCCCATGTCCATTGAAGCCGTCAGGCATACTAAAAAATGGGCCCAAATGACATATTACGCGGTGACTTGTTGAAATTGGTGTTTTTCGGCCCTTTGGTACCCGTGGGGCTTCCAAAATAGCTCGTGGACCAACATACCCGCATATACACGTTGGGCCCTAAGGTCAGAGGAATACTCTCATATAGGTCCCATGTCCATTGAAGCCGTCAGGCATACTAAAAAAATGGGCCCAAATGACATATTACGCGGTGACTTGTTGAAATTGGTGTTTTCGGCCCTTTGGTACCCGTGGGGCTTCCAAAATAGCTCGTGGACCAACATACCCATGCATATAAACACAATTGGGCCCAAGGTCAAAATACTGTTATACAGGTCCCATGTCCATTGAAGCCGTCAGGCATATAAAAAAATGGGCCCAAATGAAATTTTCGGTGACTTGTTGAAATTGGTGTTTTTCAGGCCCTTTGGCTACCGTTAGAAAAATCACCAACATCTGCATTACAACAAATTTCTTAAATAGTTCAATGAATACTCAATATTGATCCAATATTACACGTTAGCATGGACATATTACGCGGTGACTTGTTGAAATTGGTGTTTTTCGGCCCTTTGGTACCCGTGGGGCTTCCAAAATAGCTCGTGGACCAACATACCCTTGAATATACACGTTGGGCCCAACTAAGGTCAGAGGAATACTCTCCCAAGATAGGTCCCATGTCCATTGAAGCCGTCAGGCATACTAAAAATGGGCCCAAATGACAGGCATATTTCGCGGTGACTTGTTGAAATTGGTGTTTTTCGGCCCTTTGGTACCCGTGGGGCTTCCAAAATAGCTCGTGGACCAACATACCCGCATATACACGTTGGGCCCTAAGGTCAGAGGAATACTCTCATATAGGTCCCATGTCCATTGAAGCCGTCAGGCATACTAAAAAATGGGCCCAAATGACATATTACGCGGTGACTTGTTGAAATTGGTGTTTTTCGGCCCTTTGGTACCCGTGGGGCTTCCAAAATAGCTCGTGGACCAACATACCCGCATATACACGTTGGGCCCTAAGGTCAGAGGAATACTCTCATATAGGTCCCATGTCCATTGAAGCCGTCAGGCATACTAAAAAATGGGCCCAAATGACATATTACGCGGTGACTTGTTGAAATTGGTGTTTTTCGGCCCTTTGGTACCCGTGGGGCTTCCAAAATAGCTCGTGGACCAACATACCCGCATATACACGTTGGGCCCTAAGGTCAGAGGAATACTCTCATATAGGTCCCATGTCCATTGAAGCCGTCAGGCATACTAAAAATGGGCCCAAATGACATATTACGCGGTGACTTGTTGAAATTGGTGTTTTTCGGCCCTTTGGTACCCGTGGGGCTTCCAAAATAGCTCGTGGACCAACATACCCGCATATACACGTTGGGCCCTAAGGTCAGAGGAATACTCTCATATAGGTCCCATGTCCATTGAAGCCGTCAGGCATACTAAAAAATGGGCCCAAATGACATATTACGCGGTGACTTGTTGAAATTGGTGTTTTTCGGCCCTTTGGTACCCGTGGGGCTTCCAAAATAGCTCGTGGACCAACATACCCGCATATACACGTTGGGCCCTAAGGTCAGAGGAATACTCTCATATAGGTCCCATGTCCATTGAAGCCGTCAGGCATACTAAAAAATGGGCCCAAATGACATATTACGCGGTGACTTGTTGAAATTGGTGTTTTTCGGCCCTTTGGTACCCGTGGGGCTTCCAAAATAGCTCGTGGACCAACATACCCGCATATACACGTTGGGCCCTAAGGTCAGAGGAATACTCTCATATAGGTCCCATGTCCATTGAAGCCGTCAGGCATACTAAAAAATGGGCCCAAATGACATATTACGCGGTGACTTGTTGAAATTGGTGTTTTTCGGCCCTTTGGTACCCGTGGGGCTTCCAAAATAGCTCGTGGACCAACATACCCGCATATACACGTTGGGCCCTAAGGTCAGAGGAATACTCTCATATAGGTCCCATGTCCATTGAAGCCGTCAGCATATACTAAAAAAATGGGCCCAAATGACATATTACGCGGTGACTTGTTGAAATTGGTGTTTTTCGGCCCTTTGGTACCCGTGGGGCTTCCAAAATAGCTCGTGGACCAACATACCCGCATATACACGTTGGGCCCTAAGGTCAGAGGAATACTCTCATATAGGTCCCATGTCCATTGAAGCCGTCAGGCATACTAAAAAAATGGGCCCAAATGACATATTACGCGGTGACTTGTTGAAATTGGTGTTTTTCGGCCCTTTGGTACCCGTGGGGCTTCCAAAATAGCTCGTGGACCAACATACCCGCATATACACGTTGGGCCCTAAGGTCAGAGGAATACTCTCATATAGGTCCCATGTCCATTGAAGCCGTCAGGCATACTAAAAAATGGGCCCAAATGACATATTACGCGGTGACTTGTTGAAATTGGTGTTTTTCGGCCCTTTGGTACCCGTGGGGCTTCCAAAATAGCTCGTGGACCAACATACCGCATATACACGTTGGGCCCTAAGGTCAGAGGAATACTCTCATATAGGTCCCATGTCCATTGAAGCCGTCAGGCATACTAAAAAAATGGGCCCAAATGACATATTACGCGGTGACTTGTTGAAATTGGTGTTTTTCGGCCCTTTGGTACCCGTGGGGCTTCCAAAATAGCTCGTGGACCAACATACCCGCATATACACGTTGGGCCCTAAGGTCAGAGGAATACTCTCATATAGGTCCCATGTCCATTGAAGCCGTCAGGCATACTAAAAAATGGGCCCAAATGACATATTACGCGGTGACTTGTTGAAATTGGTGTTTTTCGGCCCTTTGGTACCCGTGGGGCTTCCAAAATAGCTCGTGGACCAACATACCCGCATATACACGTTGGGCCCTAAGGTCAGAGGAATACTCTCATATAGGTCCCATGTCCATTGAAGCCGTCAGGCATACTAAAAATGGGCCCAAATGACATATTACGCGGTGACTTGTTGAAATTGGTGTTTTTCGGCCCTTTGGTACCCGTGGGGCTTCCAAAATAGCTCGTGGACCAACATACCCGCATATACACGTTGGGCCCTAAGGTCAGAGGAATACTCTCATATAGGTCCCATGTCCATTGAAGCCGTCAGGCATACTAAAAAATGGGCCCAAATGACATATTACGCGGTGACTTGTTGAAATTGGTGTTTTTCGGCCCTTTGGTACCCGTGGGGCTTCCAAAATAGCTCGTGGACCAACATACCCGCATATACACGTTGGGCCCTAAGGTCAGAGGAATACTCTCATATAGGTCCCATGTCCATTGAAGCCGTCAGGCATACTAAAAAATGGGCCCAAATGACATATTACGCGGTGACTTGTTGAAATTGGTGTTTTTCGGCCCTTTGGTACCCGTGGGGCTTCCAAAATAGCTCGTGGACCAACATACCCGCATATACACGTTGGGCCCTAAGGTCAGAGGAATACTCTCATATAGGTCCCATGTCCATTGAAGCCGTCAGGCATACTAAAAAATGGGCCCAAATGACATATTACGCGGTGACTTGTTGAAATTGGTGTTTTTCGGCCCTTTGGTACCCGTGGGGCTTCCAAAATAGCTCGTGGACCAACATACCCGCATATACACGTTGGGCCCTAAGGTCAGAGGAATACTCTCATATAGGTCCCATGTCCATTGAAGCCGTCAGGCATACTAAAAAATGGGCCCAAATGACATATTACGCGGTGACTTGTTGAAATTGGTGTTTTTCGGCCCTTTGGTACCCGTGGGGCTTCCAAAATAGCTCGTGGACCAACATACCCGCATATACACGTTGGGCCCTAAGGTCAGAGGAATACTCTCATATAGGTCCCATGTCCATTGAAGCCGTCAGGCATACTAAAAAATGGGCCCAAATGACATATTACGCGGTGACTTGTTGAAATTGGTGTTTTTCGGCCCTTTGGTACCCGTGGGGCTTCCAAAATAGCTCGTGGACCAACATACCCGCATATACACGTTGGGCCCTAAGGTCAGAGGAATACTCTCATATAGGTCCCATGTCCATTGAAGCCGTCAGGCATACTAAAAATGGGCCCAAATGACATATTACGCGGTGACTTGTTGAAATTGGTGTTTTTCGGCCCTTTGGTACCCGTGGGGCTTCCAAAATAGCTCGTGGACCAACATACCCGCATATACACGTTGGGCCCTAAGGTCAGAGGAATACTCTCATATAGGTCCCATGTCCATTGAAGCCGTCAGGCATACTAAAAAATGGGCCCAAATGACATATTACGCGGTGACTTGTTGAAATTGGTGTTTTTCGGCCCTTTGGTACCCGTGGGGCTTCCAAAATAGCTCGTGGACCAACATACCCGCATATACACGTTGGGCCCTAAGGTCAGAGGAATACTCTCATATAGGTCCCATGTCCATTGAAGCCGTCAGGCATACTAAAAAATGGGCCCAAATGACATATTACGCGGTGACTTGTTGAAATTGGTGTTTTTCGGCTGGTACCCGTGGGGCTTCTCGTGGACCAAAATAGCTCGTGGACCAAAAAATGGGCATGACCGCGGTGACTTGTTGAAATTGGTGTTTTTCGGCCCTTTGGTACCGTTGGGCTCGTGGACCAACATACCCGCATAAGTTGGGCAAGGTCAGAGGAATACTCTCATATAGGTCCCATGTCCATTGAAGCCGTCAGGCATACTAAAAAATGGGCCCAAATGACATATTACGCGGTGACTTGTTGAAATTGGTGTTTTTCGGCCCTTTGGTACCCGTGGGGCTTCCAAAATAGCTCGTGGACCAACATACCCGCATATACACGTTGGGCCCTAAGGTCAGAGGAATACTCTCATATAGGTCCCATGTCCATTGAAGCCGTCAGGCATACTAAAAATGGGCCCAAATGACATATTACGCGGTGACTTGTTGAAATTGGTGTTTTTCGGCCCTTTGGTACCCGTGGGGCTTCCAAAATAGCTCGTGGACCAACATACCCGCATATACACGTTGGGCCCTAAGGTCAGAGGAATACTCTCATATAGGTCCCATGTCCATTGAAGCCGTCAGGCATACTAAAAAATGGGCCCAAATGACATATTACGCGGTGACTTGTTGAAATTGGTGTTTTTCGGCCCTTTGGTACCCGTGGGGCTTCCAAAATAGCTCGTGGACCAACATACCCGCATATACACGTTGGGCCCTAAGGTCAGAGGAATACTCTCATATAGGTCCCATGTCCATTGAAGCCGTCAGGCATACTAAAAAATGGGCCCAAATGACATATTACGCGGTGACTTGTTGAAATTGGTGTTTTTCGGCCCTTTGGTACCCGTGGGGCTTCCAAAATAGCTCGTGGACCAACATACCCGCATATACACGTTGGGCCCTAAGGTCAGAGGAATACTCTCATATAGGTCCCATGTCCATTGAAGCCGTCAGGCATACTAAAAAATGGGCCCAAATGACATATTACGCGGTGACTTGTTGAAATTGGTGTTTTTCGGCCCTTTGGTACCCGTGGGGCTTCCAAAATAGCTCGTGGACCAACATACCCGCATATACACGTTGGGCCCTAAGGTCAGAGGAATACTCTCATATAGGTCCCATGTCCATTGAAGCCGTCAGGCATACTAAAAAATGGGCCCAAATGACATATTACGCGGTGACTTGTTGAAATTGGTGTTTTTCGGCCCTTTGGTACCCGTGGGGCTTCCAAAATAGCTCGTGGACCAACATACCCGCATATACACGTTGGGCCCTAAGGTCAGAGGAATACTCTCATATAGGTCCCATGTCCATTGAAGCCGTCAGGCATACTAAAAAATGGGCCCAAATGACATATTACGCGGTGACTTGTTGAAATTGGTGTTTTTCGGCCCTTTGGTACCCGTGGGGCTTCCAAAATAGCTCGTGGACCAACATACCCGCATATACACGTTGGGCCCTAAGGTCAGAGGAATACTCTCATATAGGTCCCATGTCCATTGAAGCCGTCAGGCATACTAAAAAATGGGCCCAAATGACATATTACGCGGTGACTTGTTGAAATTGGTGTTTTTCGGCCCTTTGGTACCCGTGGGGCTTCCAAAATAGCTCGTGGACCAACATACCCGCATATACACGTTGGGCCCTAAGGTCAGAGGAATACTCTCATATAGGTCCCATGTCCATTGAAGCCGTCAGGCATACTAAAAATGGGCCCAAATGACATATTACGCGGTGACTTGTTGAAATTGGTGTTTTTCGGCCCTTTGGTACCCGTGGGGCTTCCAAAATAGCTCGTGGACCAACATACCCGCATATACACGTTGGGCCCTAAGGTCAGAGGAATACTCTCATATAGGTCCCATGTCCATTGAAGCCGTCAGGCATACTAAAAAATGGGCCCAAATGACATATTACGCGGTGACTTGTTGAAATTGGTGTTTTTCGGCCCTTTGGTACCCGTGGGGCTTCCAAAATAGCTCGTGGACCAACATACCCGCATATACACGTTGGGCCCTAAGGTCAGAGGAATACTCTCATATAGGTCCCATGTCCATTGAAGCCGTCAGGCATACTAAAAAATGGGCCCAAATGACATATTACGCGGTGACTTGTTGAAATTGGTGTTTTTCGGCCCTTTGGTACCCGTGGGGCTTCCAAAATAGCTCGTGGACCAACATACCCGCATATACACGTTGGGCCCTAAGGTCAGAGGAATACTCTCATATAGGTCCCATGTCCATTGAAGCCGTCAGGCATACTAAAAAAATGGGCCCAAATGACATATTACGCGGTGACTTGTTGAAATTGGTGTTTTTCGGCCCTTTGGTACCCGTGGGGCTTCCAAAATAGCTCGTGGACCAACATACCCGCATATACACGTTGGGCCCTAAGGTCAGAGGAATACTCTCATATAGGTCCCATGTCCATTGAAGCCGTCGGCATACTAAAAAATGGGCCCAAATGACATATTACGCGGTGACTTGTTGAAATTGGTGTTTTTCGGCCCTTTGGTACCCGTGGGGCTTCCAAAATAGCTCGTGGACCAACATACCCGCATATACACGTTGGGCCCTAAGGTCAGAGGAATACTCTCATATAGGTCCCATGTCCATTGAAGCCGTCAGGCATACTAAAAAATGGGCCCAAATGACATATTACGCGGTGACTTGTTGAAATTGGTGTTTTTCGGCCCTTTGGTACCCGTGGGGCTTCCAAAATAGCTCGTGGACCAACATACCCGCATATACACGTTGGGCCCTAAGGTCAGAGGAATACTCTCATATAGGTCCCATGTCCATTGAAGCCGTCAGGCATACTAAAAAATGGGCCCAAATGACATATTACGCGGTGACTTGTTGAAATTGGTGTTTTTCGGCCCTTTGGTACCCGTGGGGCTTCCAAAATAGCTCGTGGACCAACATACCCGCATATACACGTTGGGCCCTAAGGTCAGAGGAATACTCTCATATAGGTCCCATGTCCATTGAAGCCGTCAGGCATACTAAAAATGGGCCCAAATGACATATTACGCGGTGACTTGTTGAAATTGGTGTTTTTCGGCCCTTTGGTACCCGTGGGGCTTCCAAAATAGCTCGTGGACCAACATACCCGCATATACACGTTGGGCCCTAAGGTCAGAGGAATACTCTCATATAGGTCCCATGTCCATTGAAGCCGTCAGGCATACTAAAAAATGGGCCCAAATGACATATTACGCGGTGACTTGTTGAAATTGGTGTTTTTCGGCCCTTTGGTACCCGTGGGGCTTCCAAAATAGCTCGTGGACCAACATACCCGCATATACACGTTGGGCCCTAAGGTCAGAGGAATACTCTCATATAGGTCCCATGTCCATTGAAGCCGTCAGGCATACTAAAAAATGGGCCCAAATGACATATTACGCGGTGACTTGTTGAAATTGGTGTTTTTCGGCCCTTTGGTACCCGTGGGGCTTCCAAAATAGCTCGTGGACCAACATACCCGCATATACACGTTGGGCCCTAAGGTCAGAGGAATACTCTCATATAGGTCCCATGTCCATTGAAGCCGTCAGGCATACTAAAAAATGGGCCCAAATGACATATTACGCGGTGACTTGTTGAAATTGGTGTTTTTCGGCCCTTTGGTACCCGTGGGGCTTCCAAAATAGCTCGTGGACCAACATACCCGCATATACACGTTGGGCCCTAAGGTCAGAGGAATACTCTCATATAGGTCCCATGTCCATTGAAGCCGTCAGGCATACTAAAAAATGGGCCCAAATGACATATTACGCGGTGACTTGTTGAAATTGGTGTTTTTCGGCCCTTTGGTACCCGTGGGGCTTCCAAAATAGCTCGTGGACCAACATACCCGCATATACACGTTGGGCCCTAAGGTCAGAGGAATACTCTCATATAGGTCCCATGTCCATTGAAGCCGTCAGGCATACTAAAAAAATGGGCCCAAATGACATATTACGCGGTGACTTGTTGAAATTGGTGTTTTTCGGCCCTTTGGTACCCGTGGGGCTTCCAAAATAGCTCGTGGACCAACATACCCGCATATACACGTTGGGCCCTAAGGTCAGAGGAATACTCTCATATAGGTCCCATGTCCATTGAAGCCGTCAGGCATACTAAAAAATGGGCCCAAATGACATATTACGCGGTGACTTGTTGAAATTGGTGTTTTTCGGCCCTTTGGTACCCGTGGGGCTTCCAAAATAGCTCGTGGACCAACATACCCGCATATACACGTTGGGCCCTAAGGTCAGAGGAATACTCTCATATAGGTCCCATGTCCATTGAAGCCGTCAGGCATACTAAAAATGGGCCCAAATGACATATTACGCGGTGACTTGTTGAAATTGGTGTTTTTCGGCCCTTTGGTACCCGTGGGGCTTCCAAAATAGCTCGTGGACCAACATACCCGCATATACACGTTGGGCCCTAAGGTCAGAGGAATACTCTCATATAGGTCCCATGTCCATTGAAGCCGTCAGGCATACTAAAAAATGGGCCCAAATGACATATTACGCGGTGACTTGTTGAAATTGGTGTTTTTCGGCCCTTTGGTACCCGTGGGGCTTCCAAAATAGCTCGTGGACCAACATACCCGCATATACACGTTGGGCCCTAAGGTCAGAGGAATACTCTCATATAGGTCCCATGTCCATTGAAGCCGTCAGGCATACTAAAAAATGGGCCCAAATGACATATTACGCGGTGACTTGTTGAAATTGGTGTTTTTCGGCCCTTTGGTACCCGTGGGGCTTCCAAAATAGCTCGTGGACCAACATACCCGCATATACACGTTGGGCCCTAAGGTCAGAGGAATACTCTCATATAGGTCCCATGTCCATTGAAGCCGTCAGGCATACTAAAAAATGGGCCCAAATGACATATTACGCGGTGACTTGTTGAAATTGGTGTTTTTCGGCCCTTTGGTACCCGTGGGGCTTCCAAAATAGCTCGTGGACCAACATACCCGCATATACACGTTGGGCCCTAAGGTCAGAGGAATACTCTCATATAGGTCCCATGTCCATTGAAGCCGTCAGGCATACTAAAAAATGGGCCCAAATGACATATTACGCGGTGACTTGTTGAAATTGGTGTTTTTCGGCCCTTTGGTACCCGTGGGGCTTCCAAAATAGCTCGTGGACCAACATACCCGCATATACACGTTGGGCCCTAAGGTCAGAGGAATACTCTCATATAGGTCCCATGTCCATTGAAGCCGTCAGGCATACTAAAAAATGGGCCCAAATGACATATTACGCGGTGACTTGTTGAAATTGGTGTTTTTCGGCCCTTTGGTACCCGTGGGGCTTCCAAAATAGCTCGTGGACCAACATACCCGCATATACACGTTGGGCCCTAAGGTCAGAGGAATACTCTCATATAGGTCCCATGTCCATTGAAGCCGTCAGGCATACTAAAAAAATGGGCCCAAATGACATATTACGCGGTGACTTGTTGAAATTGGTGTTTTTCGGCCCTTTGGTACCCGTGGGGCTTCCAAAATAGCTCGTGGACCAACATACCCGCATATACACGTTGGGCCCTAAGGTCAGAGGAATACTCTCATATAGGTCCCATGTCCATTGAAGCCGTCAGGCATACTAAAAAATGGGCCCAAATGACATATTACGCGGTGACTTGTTGAAATTGGTGTTTTTCGGCCCTTTGGTACCCGTGGGGCTTCCAAAATAGCTCGTGGACCAACATACCCGCATATACACGTTGGGCCCTAAGGTCAGAGGAATACTCTCATATAGGTCCCATGTCCATTGAAGCCGTCAGGCATACTAAAAATGGGCCCAAATGACATATTACGCGGTGACTTGTTGAAATTGGTGTTTTTCGGCCCTTTGGTACCCGTGGGGCTTCCAAAATAGCTCGTGGACCAACATACCCGCATATACACGTTGGGCCCTAAGGTCAGAGGAATACTCTCATATAGGTCCCATGTCCATTGAAGCCGTCAGGCATACTAAAAAAATGGGCCCAAATGACATATTACGCGGTGACTTGTTGAAATTGGTGTTTTTCGGCCCTTTGGTACCCGTGGGGCTTCCAAAATAGCTCGTGGACCAACATACCCGCATATACACGTTGGGCCCTAAGGTCAGAGGAATACTCTCATATAGGTCCCATGTCCATTGAAGCCGTCAGGCATACTAAAAAATGGGCCCAAATGACATATTACGCGGTGACTTGTTGAAATTGGTGTTTTTCGGCCCTTTGGTACCCGTGGGGCTTCCAAAATAGCTCGTGGACCAACATACCCGCATATACACGTTGGGCCCTAAGGTCAGAGGAATACTCTCATATAGGTCCCATGTCCATTGAAGCCGTCAGGCATACTAAAAAAAAATGGGCCCAAATGACATATTACGCGGTGACTTGTTGAAATTGGTGTTTTTCGGCCCTTTGGTACCCGTGGGGCTTCCAAAATAGCTCGTGGACCAACATACCCGCATATACACGTTGGGCCCTAAGGTCAGAGGAATACTCTCATATAGGTCCCATGTCCATTGAAGCCGTCAGGCATACTAAAAAAATGGGCCCAAATGACATATTACGCGGTGACTTGTTGAAATTGGTGTTTTTCGGCCCTTTGGTACCCGTGGGGCTTCCAAAATAGCTCGTGGACCAACATACCCGCATATACACGTTGGGCCCTAAGGTCAGAGGAATACTCTCATATAGGTCCCATGTCCATTGAAGCCGTCAGGCATACTAAAAAATGGGCCCAAATGACATATTACGCGGTGACTTGTTGAAATTGGTGTTTTTCGGCCCTTTGGTACCCGTGGGGCTTCCAAAATAGCTCGTGGACCAACATACCCGCATATACACGTTGGGCCCTAAGGTCAGAGGAATACTCTCATATAGGTCCCATGTCCATTGAAGCCGTCAGGCATACTAAAAAATGGGCCCAAATGACATATTACGCGGTGACTTGTTGAAATTGGTGTTTTTCGGCCCTTTGGTACCCGTGGGGCTTCCAAAATAGCTCGTGGACCAACATACCCGCATATACACGTTGGGCCCTAAGGTCAGAGGAATACTCTCATATAGGTCCCATGTCCATTGAAGCCGTCAGGCATACTAAAAAAATGGGCCCAAATGACATATTACGCGGTGACTTGTTGAAATTGGTGTTTTTCGGCCCTTTGGTACCCGTGGGGCTTCCAAAATAGCTCGTGGACCAACATACCCGCATATACACGTTGGGCCCTAAGGTCAGAGGAATACTCTCATATAGGTCCCATGTCCATTGAAGCCGTCAGGCATACTAAAAAATGGGCCCAAATGACATATTACGCGGTGACTTGTTGAAATTGGTGTTTTTCGGCCCTTTGGTACCCGTGGGGCTTCCAAAATAGCTCGTGGACCAACATACCCGCATATACACGTTGGGCCCTAAGGTCAGAGGAATACTCTCATATAGGTCCCATGTCCATTGAAGCCGTCAGGCATACTAAAAAAATGGGCCCAAATGACATATTACGCGGTGACTTGTTGAAATTGGTGTTTTTCGGCCCTTTGGTACCCGTGGGGCTTCCAAAATAGCTCGTGGACCAACATACCCGCATATACACGTTGGGCCCTAAGGTCAGAGGAATACTCTCATATAGGTCCCATGTCCATTGAAGCCGTCAGGCATACTAAAAAAATGGGCCCAAATGACATATTACGCGGTGACTTGTTGAAATTGGTGTTTTTCGGCCCTTTGGTACCCGTGGGGCTTCCAAAATAGCTCGTGGACCAACATACCCGCATATACACGTTGGGCCCTAAGGTCAGAGGAATACTCTCATATAGGTCCCATGTCCATTGAAGCCGTCAGGCATACTAAAAAATGGGCCCAAATGACATATTACGCGGTGACTTGTTGAAATTGGTGTTTTTCGGCCCTTTGGTACCCGTGGGGCTTCCAAAATAGCTCGTGGACCAACATACCCGCATATACACGTTGGGCCCTAAGGTCAGAGGAATACTCTCATATAGGTCCCATGTCCATTGAAGCCGTCAGGCATACTAAAAAAATGGGCCCAAATGACATATTACGCGGTGACTTGTTGAAATTGGTGTTTTTCGGCCCTTTGGTACCCGTGGGGCTTCCAAAATAGCTCGTGGACCAACATACCCGCATATACACGTTGGGCCCTAAGGTCAGAGGAATACTCTCATATAGGTCCCATGTCCATTGAAGCCGTCAGGCATACTAAAAAATGGGCCCAAATGACATATTACGCGGTGACTTGTTGAAATTGGTGTTTTTCGGCCCTTTGGTACCCGTGGGGCTTCCAAAATAGCTCGTGGACCAACATACCCGCATATACACGTTGGGCCCTAAGGTCAGAGGAATACTCTCATATAGGTCCCATGTCCATTGAAGCCGTCAGGCATACTAAAAAAATGGGCCCAAATGACATATTACGTGGTGACTTGTTGAAATTGGTGTTTTTCGGCCCTTTGGTACCCGTGGGGCTTCCAAAATAGCTCGTGGACCAACATACCCGCATATACACGTTGGGCCCTAAGGTCAGAGGAATACTCTCATATAGGTCCCATGTCCATTGAAGCCGTCAGGCATACTAAAAAATGGGCCCAAATGACATATTACGCGGTGACTTGTTGAAATTGGTGTTTTTCGGCCCTTTGGTACCCGTGGGGCTTCCAAAATAGCTCGTGGACCAACATACCCGCATATACACGTTGGGCCCTAAGGTCAGAGGAATACTCTCATATAGGTCCCATGTCCATTGAAGCCGTCAGGCATACTAAAAAATGGGCCCAAATGACATATTACGCGGTGACTTGTTGAAATTGGTGTTTTTCGGCCCTTTGGTACCCGTGGGGCTTCCAAAATAGCTCGTGGACCAACATACCCGCATATACACGTTGGGCCCTAAGGTCAGAGGAATACTCTCATATAGGTCCCATGTCCATTGAAGCCGTCAGGCATACTAAAAATGGGCCCAAATGACATATTACGCGGTGACTTGTTGAAATTGGTGTTTTTCGGCCCTTTGGTACCCGTGGGGCTTCCAAAATAGCTCGTGGACCAACATACCCGCATATACACGTTGGGCCCTAAGGTCAGAGGAATACTCTCATATAGGTCCCATGTCCATTGAAGCCGTCAGGCATACTAAAAAATGGGCCCAAATGACATATTACGCGGTGACTTGTTGAAATTGGTGTTTTTCGGCCCTTTGGTACCCGTGGGGCTTCCAAAATAGCTCGTGGACCAACATACCCGCATATACACGTTGGGCCCTAAGGTCAGAGGAATACTCTCATATAGGTCCCATGTCCATTGAAGCCGTCAGGCATACTAAAAATGGGCCCAAATGACATATTACGCGGTGACTTGTTGAAATTGGTGTTTTTCGGCCCTTTGGTACCCGTGGGGCTTCCAAAATAGCTCGTGGACCAACATACCCGCATATACACGTTGGGCCCTAAGGTCAGAGGAATACTCTCATATAGGTCCCATGTCCATTGAAGCCGTCAGGCATACTAAAAAATGGGCCCAAATGACATATTACGCGGTGACTTGTTGAAATTGGTGTTTTTCGGCCCTTTGGTACCCGTGGGGCTTCCAAAATAGCTCGTGGACCAACATACCCGCATATACACGTTGGGCCCTAAGGTCAGAGGAATACTCTCATATAGGTCCCATGTCCATTGAAGCCGTCAGGCATACTAAAAAAATGGGCCCAAATGACATATTACGCGGTGACTTGTTGAAATTGGTGTTTTTCGGCCCTTTGGTACCCGTGGGGCTTCCAAAATAGCTCGTGGACCAACATACCCGCATATACACGTTGGGCCCTAAGGTCAGAGGAATACTCTCATATAGGTCCCATGTCCATTGAAGCCGTCAGGCATACTAAAAATGGGCCCAAATGACATATTACGCGGTGACTTGTTGAAATTGGTGTTTTTCGGCCCTTTGGTACCCGTGGGGCTTCCAAAATAGCTCGTGGACCAACATACCCGCATATACACGTTGGGCCCTAAGGTCAGAGGAATACTCTCATATAGGTCCCATGTCCATTGAAGCCGTCAGGCATACTAAAAAATGGGCCCAAATGACATATTACGCGGTGACTTGTTGAAATTGGTGTTTTTCGGCCCTTTGGTACCCGTGGGGCTTCCAAAATAGCTCGTGGACCAACATACCCGCATATACACGTTGGGCCCTAAGGTCAGAGGAATACTCTCATATAGGTCCCATGTCCATTGAAGCCGTCAGGCATACTAAAAAATGGGCCCAAATGACATATTACGCGGTGACTTGTTGAAATTGGTGTTTTTCGGCCCTTTGGTACCCGTGGGGCTTCCAAAATAGCTCGTGGACCAACATACCCGCATATACACGTTGGGCCCTAAGGTCAGAGGAATACTCTCATATAGGTCCCATGTCCATTGAAGCCGTCAGGCATACTAAAAAATGGGCCCAAATGACATATTACGCGGTGACTTGTTGAAATTGGTGTTTTTCGGCCCTTTGGTACCCGTGGGGCTTCCAAAATAGCTCGTGGACCAACATACCCGCATATACACGTTGGGCCCTAAGGTCAGAGGAATACTCTCATATAGGTCCCATGTCCATTGAAGCCGTCAGGCATACTAAAAAATGGGCCCAAATGACATATTACGCGGTGACTTGTTGAAATTGGTGTTTTTCGGCCCTTTGGTACCCGTGGGGCTTCCAAAATAGCTCGTGGACCAACATACCCGCATATACACGTTGGGCCCTAAGGTCAGAGGAATACTCTCATATAGGTCCCATGTCCATTGAAGCCGTCAGGCATACTAAAAAATGGGCCCAAATGACATATTACGCGGTGACTTGTTGAAATTGGTGTTTTTCGGCCCTTTGGTACCCGTGGGGCTTCCAAAATAGCTCGTGGACCAACATACCCGCATATACACGTTGGGCCCTAAGGTCAGAGGAATACTCTCATATAGGTCCCATGTCCATTGAAGCCGTCAGGCATACTAAAAAATGGGCCCAAATGACATATTACGCGGTGACTTGTTGAAATTGGTGTTTTTCGGCCCTTTGGTACCCGTGGGGCTTCCAAAATAGCTCGTGGACCAACATACCCGCATATACACGTTGGGCCCTAAGGTCAGAGGAATACTCTCATATAGGTCCCATGTCCATTGAAGCCGTCAGGCATACTAAAAAATGGGCCCAAATGACATATTACGCGGTGACTTGTTGAAATTGGTGTTTTTCGGCCCTTTGGTACCCGTGGGGCTTCCAAAATAGCTCGTGGACCAACATACCCGCATATACACGTTGGGCCCTAAGGTCAGAGGAATACTCTCATATAGGTCCCATGTCCATTGAAGCCGTCAGGCATACTAAAAATGGGCCCAAATGACATATTACGCGGTGACTTGTTGAAATTGGTGTTTTTCGGCCCTTTGGTACCCGTGGGGCTTCCAAAATAGCTCGTGGACCAACATACCCGCATATACACGTTGGGCCCTAAGGTCAGAGGAATACTCTCATATAGGTCCCATGTCCATTGAAGCCGTCAGGCATACTAAAAAATGGGCCCAAATGACATATTACGCGGTGACTTGTTGAAATTGGTGTTTTTCGGCCCTTTGGTACCCGTGGGGCTTCCAAAATAGCTCGTGGACCAACATACCCGCATATACACGTTGGGCCCTAAGGTCAGAGGAATACTCTCATATAGGTCCCATGTCCATTGAAGCCGTCAGGCATACTAAAAATGGGCCCAAATGACATATTACGCGGTGACTTGTTGAAATTGGTGTTTTTCGGCCCTTTGGTACCCGTGGGGCTTCCAAAATAGCTCGTGGACCAACATACCCGCATATACACGTTGGGCCCTAAGGTCAGAGGAATACTCTCATATAGGTCCCATGTCCATTGAAGCCGTCAGGGCATACTAAAAAATGGGCCCAAATGACATATTACGCGGTGACTTGTTGAAATTGGTGTTTTTCGGCCCTTTGGTACCCGTGGGGCTTCCAAAATAGCTCGTGGACCAACATACCCGCATATACACGTTGGGCCCTAAGGTCAGAGGAATACTCTCATATAGGTCCCATGTCCATTGAAGCCGTCAGGCATACTAAAAATGGGCCCAAATGACATATTACGCGGTGACTTGTTGAAATTGGTGTTTTTCGGCCCTTTGGTACCCGTGGGGCTTCCAAAATAGCTCGTGGACCAACATACCCGCATATACACGTTGGGCCCTAAGGTCAGAGGAATACTCTCATATAGGTCCCATGTCCATTGAAGCCGTCAGGCATACTAAAAAATGGGCCCAAATGACATATTACGCGGTGACTTGTTGAAATTGGTGTTTTTCGGCCCTTTGGTACCCGTGGGGCTTCCAAAATAGCTCGTGGACCAACATACCCGCATATACACGTTGGGCCCTAAGGTCAGAGGAATACTCTCATATAGGTCCCATGTCCATTGAAGCCGTCAGGCATACTAAAAATGGGCCCAAATGACATATTACGCGGTGACTTGTTGAAATTGGTGTTTTTCGGCCCTTTGGTACCCGTGGGGCTTCCAAAATAGCTCGTGGACCAACATACCCGCATATACACGTTGGGCCCTAAGGTCAGAGGAATACTCTCATATAGGTCCCATGTCCATTGAAGCCGTCAGGCATACTAAAAAATGGGCCCAAATGACATATTACGCGGTGACTTGTTGAAATTGGTGTTTTTCGGCCCTTTGGTACCCGTGGGGCTTCCAAAATAGCTCGTGGACCAACATACCCAATACTGAGTCATAACATCATTCAGGAATGAATGCCCTATAACGCCAGGTTCTTAATACATGCATGTTCTCTAAACCATCTCGAAATCCGAAATATCATTCCTCTGTACATCAAGCATAACGGTGGGTGTTTTTCTCATTAACCAAGTTTGAGATATTTTGACTTTTCGGGCATAGGAGGGAGGGGGAAGGGGAGGGGGGAAACGTGCCCCATGACGGCGCTTATTAATGCTCCCGCTTGCATCCCCCCAAAATATACATCAAACATGTATTTGTTTCCTACTCGAATTAACTACCCACCAATAAAACCATGCTTGTAATCACCTCAAAATATATGTTGAAATGACTTAGCTGTGTGTGTCTGTGGGTGGGGGTACCTACGCCGCCCCTGCGCCCCTTCCTACGCAGCTCACTGCGCCCGTTCCTACGCAGCTCACTGCGCCCGTTCCTACGCCTATATAAATGCTAAACGGACAGCATTGTTGAACTTGATAGATGTCAAATACAATCTTTTGGGTTACCAGTGGCACAATTTCAAATGATTATATTTATCCTTAAACAAAAGATGGTATTGTACTAACTCTGCTGACTGCAAAGGGCGGTACTATATTCTGCGAAAGTTACGCAACACCATAGGCTCTGTATCTTATTCTGTTTACATTATTGCGGTAAACGTCTAGCATAATAATGGTCTTAAATATCCAAAGATAATCAAATATCTGATTTTTCGTGAACACTTTTTGGCGAACTCATTCTTAACTGCTGAAAAGTTTTTTATCTTGTTGACGCAACAATCATTGAAAGATATATGGACAAAATATAAGGGATGATAAGGAATAATGAACTTGAAATTATGAGAAAAATAGTACTTGATGAAAAAAGGAGTTAGATTTTGAATGATTGATGACGAATCAAAAGTTTTAGCGTGTAAAAGTTATTTGATGTATGTTTTGTTTTTTCAAAACTGATTTGATGTATCACTTGTAGGGTCTACACACGTGTGTGTGTATGTGTGTGGGTGTGTGTGTGTGGGGGGGGTGTATGGGTGTTTAGGTTGGGGTGTTTGGCGGGTATTTGGGTGGGTATTTAGGTGGGTGGTTAGGTGCTTTAGGTGGGTGGTTAGGTGCTTTGGGTGGGTGGGTGGGTGCTGGGTGGGTGGGTGGGTGGGTGGGTGGGTGGGTGGGTGGGTAAGTGGGTGGGTGGGTGGGTGGGTGGTTAGGTGGTTGGGTGGGTGGAGTGGTTGGTGTTTGGGTGGGGAGAAGCCATAACATATCCGGTTGTAGGGGACGAATTCCCAGAGTGGTTCCGACATCGCTGAACGTTGCAATGCTCTTGTGCAGTTGTTTTCACAGTCTAATGTTGTTTTTTTGTACGATGAATATAACTACTAGCTGACTAGTAGGCATAAATGGCAAGCTTATAAAAGAGTAGTGTTGAATCAAATGGAAGTGGGATGAAACTGAAAAGTTTCATCTACGAACTCACAGCTTTATTTTAATATTTTGGGAAAGAGTTCAAACAATAAGCAAACATATGCAAATTTAACGGTGTTCTCGTGTACACGACTTTACAAAATGTTGTGCAATGTGTAATTAAAGAAATGTTTGACACATTTTGATCATGAGACTTATCAGCTAGCTACCTTAGCTAATATTGCTACCTATATCAATATACCTTTAAGTGGTGGTTTATCTAAAAACACAAAACGTTTTTATAACATTTTGTTTGTGCTGTAATGTTTGAATAATATCAAAATGCGGTGCTCTAAACACATTATTATACAAAATTTCATATAATTTTATGCAAAATATGTTTTTATTATATAAATTTTATGTTTGATAAAAGTTTTTGGAAAAGAATGCCATAAAAACAATTTCTTAACACCACAAAATGAAAACAAACACATTTTCACAACTAGATTTGAAAAAATTGTTTACATGATGTTTTTAAAACATTAATGTATTTTACTGGTGAGTAATTGTCTTTTTGAGTATATGGCTATAAAATGCCAAAAAGCCTCTTGTGTGAAGCAGACCAGGAAGTTGGAATTCCAACTCCCTGGGCAGACGAACCCAACCAGTGGAAATTCTGGTGCCATTCAGAATATAAACAATCGATGTAACTAAGTGTGTATTTAGTGTATCCCATTAAGAAGCCATTTCCTTTCAGTGACCACAAACGCAGGAGGATGAAAGTACAGGCTTGTGGACGTTGTGGTTGGTTGTACCTGGGAGTTCCTAACAACTCCCTGGTTGTACCATGGAGCTATTAACTGACTAGCTCCATGATTGTACCAAATAGCTTTGCTGTTTTGAACTAGAGAGTACAATTACTGAGAGTGCAATGAAGCGTAAACCTCGTCACTCACTGAACTGAACAGAGATCAGAAGTACCTACTTTTGCGGATTGCGCCTTTGTGTAAACGGTGAAGCATATGGATGGACTGACATTCAAATTGACATCATTACATTAACCCTATTTCCAAGCATATGGATATGATTGCGCAAATATCAATGCACAGTGTGTAGAGTCAGAAATAACGGTTTGTATACGCCAGGCAAGTTATTCGCCTTCCGCTAGAGATAGGGGATTATGCGACTGGACCAGTTATAACTCGTCCTTTCGAGGGGTGGGGGTGACGTAATAAGATGAAGACCACGTCTGGTCGTGTGTAGCTTTATTTTAGGTGATTGGTGTGTTGGTGAGAGTTGCATGGGAGCAAATTAGAGGAAAAGAGGGTTGTGATCCGATGTTTTTTTCTAATATTTGAGGGTGGGGAGGGAAATGTCAATTATGGGTAGAAAGAGTATCAAAAAATGTAAAGGTCGCGCCATGTCCGAGAGTCGAAGGATGCGAAAATTTAAAGTTAAATTCCTCAGACCTTGGGGCCTAACGTGTATATGCGGGTATGTTGGTCCACGAGCTATTTTGGAAGCCCCAGGCCACCAAAGGGCCGAAAAACGTTAATTTCATCAAATCGCCACGTAATATGTCATTTGGGCCCAATTTTTTAGTATGCCTGACGGCTTCAATGAACATGGGACCTATATGAGAGTATTCCTCAGACCTTGGGGCCCAACGTGTATATGCGGGTATGTTGGTCCACGAGCTATTTTGGAAGCCCCAGGCCACCAAAGGGCCGAAAACGCTAATTTCAACAAGTCGCCACGTAATATGTCATTTGGGCCCAATTTTTTAGTATGCCTGACGGCTTCAATGGACATGGGACCTATATGAGAGTATTCCTCAGACCTTGGGGCCCAACGTGTATATGCGGGTATGTTGGTCCACGAGCTATTTTGGAAGCCCCAGGCCACCAAAGGGCCGAAAAACGTTAATTTCATCAAATCGCCACGTAATATGTCATTTGGGCCCAATTTTTTAGTATGCCTGACGGCTTCAATGGACATGGGACCTATATGAGAGTATTCCTCAGACCTTGGGGCCCAACGTGTATATGCGGGTATGTTGGTCCACGAGCTATTTTGAAGCCCCAGGCCACCAAAGGGCCGAAAAACGTTAATTTCATCAAATCGCCACGTAATATGTCATTTGGGCCCAATTTTTTAGTATGCCTGACGGCTTCAATGGACATGGGACCTATATGAGAGTATTCCTCAGACCTTTTGGGGCCCAACGTGTATATGCGGGTATGTTGGTCCACGAGTTATTTTGGAAGCCCCAGGCCACCAAAGGGCCGAAAAACGCTAAATTCATCAAATTATGTCTTTTGGTCCCATTTTTTTGGTATGCCTGACGGCTTCAATGGATATGGGACCTATATGAAACTCTTCTTATAATCTTAGGTCCCAGCGTGTATATGCGGGTATGTTGGTCCACGAGTTACTTTAGGAGTACCAGCTTAGAATCATCAACGAAGACACCAGTTCAATTATGCATTTGATTATCATCTTTCCTCCTTTATTCAATCGGACCATAATCTGCTGCTCCATCACATCACTGAGTCGCTAGTATATGTATTCCTAGAAAAATCTACAAAAGATTAGAAGAAAAGAAACGTTAAAAATATCCTGCATATAATGGAAGCATTGCACAGACCTCATTTAAGTACATGTATACACGCTACACCCTCAAATCCGAATATGAATCTGAGTTTGAATCTGAGGCTGAACAGAATTTGCACAGAGCTCCTGTAAGGACATGCATACCCGATCCACCGGCATCGCATTGTAGGTCAAATCCGAATATGAATCTGAGTTTGAATCTGAGGCTGAAGAGAATTTGCACAGAGCTCCTGTAAGTACACGACCTACCCGATCCACCGGCATCGTATTGTAGGTCAAATCCGAATATGAATCTGAGTTTGAATCTGAGGCTGAACAGAATTTGCACAGAGCTCCTGTAAGTACACGACCTACCCGATCCACCGGCATCGTACGGCAGGTCAAGTCCGAACACAAATCCGAATATGAATCTGAGGCTGAAGAGAATCTACACATAGCTCCAGTGAGTACATGCATACCCGAGCCACCGGCATCGTACAACAGGTCAAACCCGAACAAGAATCTGATATGAATCTGAATCTGAGGCTAACTTCAGGTAGGTCGCGGGAGCTGGCGCTGCAAACAAGTTGAAACACATGTTTTGCTTGAGTTTGTTTACCTGTGAAACGCCCTCTATTTCTGTTCATAAATTGAGGTCAACCTTTTTTGTACCAACAATGTTGGTATTTTGAGAGCGGCAGGGAGTAAAACATTCACCCCATATTTTTGCTGAGCGAAAAAATTTAAAGAAACATTAACTGAGACGTAACCTACACCCATAGGCTTCCCCAAAAAATATAAAAAGGCGGAGGCGGGGGTCGAATCACAAAATTATGGCGTCCTACTTTTTACATTTTTCCACGGGCAAAGCGCGAGATAATTAGCATTAGGTCCAGGGTCCCGTTTCAGGGCCCCTTGTTGGGTTCAGGGGCAAAGCTCCAATGGAGGTCCAGGGGGATAAGCCACGGATGCTCTGCGATTTTAGTCATTATGAGGGTCTAAAAGTGGATGGAATTTGACACGTTTTTATGTATCCTTGCATGCTTTTTTCTACACACCTGGGGTATGTGTAACTGAAAGTCCGTGGGAGTGGTGCTACAGCATTCAAAGGATTGCATCATTTCAGGAAGTTTTTCGTGCCACACATTTTATTTATATGCTTTATGTGAATATAATATAATTGCTGCTAGGATACCAGGGCATATATTTCATAGCCTAGGTTACTAACATATAGGTACAATCACGGGGGCTCAGGGACTGTGTTTAGAGCTGTGTACAGTACATCATACCATCATTGCATCTGCGTAATTTGTCGATGTAATAACGTATAGAAATACGTCAATTTTGGGGGTAGGCCTATTTCATAACTTCTTGAAGAAAATTCTGATAGGCGAGACCCACTGTTTTGGTGACGCATGTGACATATTAAAACACATTTATAAACATAACATTACATGCCGTTTTTTTTTTTTTTTTTTTTTTTTTTTTGTGGCGGTGGTGGTGGTGGTGTTAGTTTGGACTTTTGATGGGGTGACTAACCCTTCTTAGCCCGTAATCTTGTTTATGTTAAACACGTTACTACAATTAATCAAAATATCCGCCGTACGGGGATTTCAGAAAGCTCAATCCTGCATGTCAAAAACCACAATCATTTCTGAGATGTTAGCCCTTTCTAAACTTTCCGCTTTGCTGATTCAATGAAAGGATCTATTGTTAACCAGCTTCATCACACAAGTGCAGTGTATTTGCTTGCCATATTAGTTCAGGACCGTGGAGCAGAAAGCTTACTGAGCAACACTAGTTGGCTGCTGTTAATTGGCATTTATGCAGCATGAATGACTACCTTTAATAATGCAGTTAAGTTGTATAGATATTTTCAGCACATCGCCTAACGGCTGATGAAAACTTTCTTGAACGAAGAAAGGGGTCGTTCGCACCTTCAACCTCCTCTTGGTGACGCCTATGATCCCCCTCCCCGACTGATAATTGTATAAAATATGCTGTCACATTTCGATTATTTTGCTCCTCAAACGATTTTGTGCTCCTCGAAGATAAATAAAGAGGGAATCTCATCTCAGTAAAATTACGATGTACGTATCTCCACGTCACATCCGGCTCATTTCATATTAAGTACGTACTGTACGCTTTGCATATTTGCATCCGCGGCGGTTATTGGTATGTTGACGGTATTGTCGTTTGAAGCTGCCGAAGACGTTAACCTTCGGTTCATGGAATACTGTTTCATTCATAGAATCAATGGCAACAACTTTTTCTGTTTAGGATTGTTTTTGTGGATAGTCCCCTTTTGTACTTTTTGAAAGTTAAGTGACGAGATCTGTGAGCATTTATTTTGGGAAATGCGAAATATAGAGGGAGAGGGAAGGGGGGGGATTTGATAGAAGACTATAAAAGGAAGAAAAAAATTTAGTGAAAAACCATGTTGATATTTTATTTTATTCTTTTTAAGAGTTAATAGTAGGTGTACAGCATGTGGTTTATGTTCGCTATACCAAAAGTTATAAAATAGCAGATGGTTTTTTTCTTCAGTTTTTAATACTCATCTTCATTAATACAGCATGCAAGCTGTCAATGATGTTCGGTATAGGTCGTAAATTGAACTTGAACACATGGAACATGCCCTTTCAAGCATTGAACACATGGAACATGCCCTTTCAAGCATTGGACACATGGAACATGCCCTTTCAAGCATTGACACACGGAACATGCCCTTTCAAGCATTGAACACATGGAACATGCCCTTTCAAGCATTGAACACATGCAACATGTCGTTTCAAGCATTGGACACACGGAACATGCCCTTTCAAGCATTGAACACATGGAAAATGCCCTTTCAAGCATTGGACACACGGAACATGCCCTTTCAAGCATTGGACACATGGCACATGCCCTTTCAAGCATTGAATACATGGAACATGCCCTTTCAAGCATTGAACACATGCAACATGTCGTTTCAAGCATTGGACACACGGAACATGCCCTTTCAAGCATTGAACACATGCAACATATCGTTTCAAGCATTGAACACATGCAACATGTCGTTTCAAGCATTGAACACATGAAACATGTCGTTTCAAGCATTGAACACATGGAACATGCCCTTTGAAGCATTAAACACATGGAACATGCCCTTTCAAGCATTGAACACATGCAACATGCCATTTCAAGCATTGAACACATGGAACATGCCCTTTCAAGCATTGAACACATGCAACATGCCCTTTCAAGCACTGAACACATGCAACATGCCCTTTCAATCACTGAACACATGGAACATGCCCTTTCAAGCATTTAACACATATCTAATCTTTTCATTAAAGAAAGTAACACAAATATCTCCCTATATAAACGGCTAAAAATACTCAAATTATACATACACTATTCTGAATTTTACCTAAAAACAAAGTTGGGAGCCCAACAGCCATATTGCTTTTTCATACTTAAAAAGCTTTTGCCTCTGCCTACCTTTATTGCTTTCCCAGCTTATAATTTGTAAAAACTTTTTTAAATTAGGGCCTTTCTATAAGCGCACCGCCCAGGCTCCAAATTTTATTAGTGGGGCATCTTTAAAATGGGCCATGCGGCCCATGCAGGGTAAAACTTACTATTGTCATGACATAAACTGACGTACCCTCCCCCATTTTCTTTGTACAGTTTAAAAGATGCCCCTTTACCGGTTTACAGAGATAAAAAAGTGTTATTTAAAATATATAAATATACTTGAGTCCCCTTATTATGACTGATCTTTTCATTGACTGCAGATTCAAGAAAGTATACACAAACATCAAATAAAATACCCAAAATTTCACTCGTAGGGCGGCGCCTTTTATCTGAGTTCTGAGGAGAAGAAAACCCATACAATTGGGACCTTGCCACTGACTCACTGCGTGTGAATTTGGGCAATGTGGTTTTATTTACCCTGATATGCCGAGTTACATTTATTCTCAGGGCGAAAATGATGGCCCCCTGAATAATTCTAAGGACCCCATTTTCTTTACTTTTTGGAAATTTTTGGGGGGAGATTTCTGTTAACTGCCTGTTTAGAAAATGGTAACCCATTAAAAATGTTCTTCTTTTGATCAATTTTGGAGTTTTGTGTTGATTTTAAGCTACTTTGTGCAAACCTTGAACAAGATATATCTTCCTTCAGACCTGAAGGATTCACGCATGAGAGACTGCACAATTTTCAGCAGAAATTTACACCTCTGCCTGTTTAGAAATGGTAACGCTGTAATGCTTATCTGAGTGGATTTTAAGATCAGAATTTAAAATTGTCTTGTTATAAAAACTTGAATTTTCCCAATTTTGTCAGTCTGTGTTAATTTTCAGCCATTTTGGGGCATCAAAGACAAGAAATATTCCGGGGGCTTTGGCCTCCTAAACCCCATTCAAGATCTTAGATCACTACCCTTTCTCTGTCCCAGGACCTTGCAATTTTTCATTTAGATTTTGGGATATGTAATATGGACATTTTGGTCACGGTCAATCATATCCTCTTAACATGCCCTTACGAGCTTATACTTCAATTTCAGAACTTCTCTCATCCCCTTCATCTCCATCTCAGATCTCTTAGAGAAAATTCTTCCTCTCCCTTTCTCATTGTTACCTCCTTCCTCCCTTCTCCCATCTTCCCCTCATCATTCCTTTTCCCTCCTCTCAACTCTTCCTACCTATTCCTTACCTAAAACTCTTTTCTTTACTCTCTCTTTATTCTAGCATCAAGAATTTCTAAAGCCCTCTCGGCATTCACTCTTGACTTTCGCAATGCCGTTAAACCTCAACAAACAACATTTCGGGAAGTTTCAAGTTTACGGTTGATTTTAACTGAGTAGATTTTAGCATGAGAATTAAAAATTGTCATCTGACAGTCTTATTTACAGATCAATCACTTACATTTTCCAAACTGTGTCAGTTTGTATTAATTTTCAGCCATTTGGGGCATCAAAGACAAGAAATCTTCAGACCAAGGCTTCACCCATGAACACCTGCGCAATTTTGTCCCAATTTTCTTAATTTTCGGGGAAAATTGATCCTCTGCCCGTTTGGAAATGATATGCCTATAATGCTTATCTGAGTAGATTTTAGCATGAGAATTTCAAATCATACCTTAAAATTGTTTGAACTTTGTCACTTTGTGTTGATTTTCAGGCAGGGGCAGATCTAGAGGGGGGAGGTACCCTGAGATTTTTCCGATGATACTTTTTACCATAAGATAATTCTTTGTCACATTTTATGTAAATTTTCTTCAATTTGAGGGAAATTTCATTCAATGTTTGGGAAATCTCTTTCAATGCTTGGGAAATTTCCTTCATATGGTGGAATTTTTCAATGAATTTTGATAAATTTCTTTCAATGTTTGAGAAGTGTCTTTCAATTTTGGGCAATTTTCTTTACTTTTCGGAAAATGTACTTTATTTTGGGGAACATTTTCATCGCTTTTCGGTGAATTTATTTCAATTTTCTTAAATGTTTGGGAAATTTCCTCTATTTGGGGCAATTTTGCTTGGAATTTTCTTCAATTTTTTTCCAAGTTTGGGAAATTTCCTTCATTTTGGGACAATTTTTTTCAATTTTCGGGAAACTTTCATCAAATGTTTGGAAAATCACTTTTAGTCTTTGAGAATTTTCTTCATTCTGGTGCAATTTTTGAAAAAGCTCCTTCATTTTGGGGTAATTTTTCTTTAATTTCGGGAATTATTCGTCATTATTTGTGATAGGCCTACCCCTTTGGGAAATTTCTTTTATTCTCATGCAATTTCCTTTATTTTAGGTGCAATTTTTCTTTGATTTTTGGGAAATGTTTTATCAATTATCTAGAAATGTTGCCAAATTTTACCAAAATTTTCAAAGATTTAACCAAAATTTCTTCAAATTTTTTGTTAATAATTTCACAACCCCAAAAAACTTTTTAGGCAGTACTTTTCTCTCTGCTCCCCACTTATAAGACTGCACACTTGTCCCAATATGATTAATCATGACAAAACTGTTCATAAAACATGTTTATTACATCATCCTTGGCTTGGTTTAGTTTGGCTTGGCCCCCTGACATTTTATTCTGGTTCCACCCCTATTTTTAGGCATTTTGGGGCATTAAAGACTTTCAACTTTGCTTTGCCCTAGGATTCCACAATATTTCATTTTGTGAACTTGTGTTGATTTTAAGCCATATTGGGATATCAAAAACAAGAAATCTTCAGACGAAGGCTTCACCCATGAACGCAATTTTGCACAATTTTGCCCGAATTTTCTCAACTTTCAGGAGAAATTTCTTCTCAGCTTGTTTAGAAATGGTTACCTAAATTATAAAATGAGAATTTAAAATGGTCTTCTTTTTCATCAATTAACTTTTCGAACTTTAGGAGTTGATTTTCAGCCATTTGGAACATCAAAGACAAGAAATTTTCAGAACTTCTGGCAGCTTTACCCCTGGGCCCCTACCAAGATTTCGCCGCCATTAGGGTCCCTTTAGCGGGTACTTGCTGTTTTGCAGTTCCGCGTTTGGTAAAGCAAAAATGTCTGGTGATGCTAGTGGTTGGAAAGGGAAGAAGGGAGGGGGAGGTATGTTCCCAATTGTTTGATATTTTGTGATTGTAGACACATGTATATCATTTATAGGTAAGTCTGGCAAGTGCCAATGTTTTTGTTGGGCATTTGTGTCTTACACACCGGCCCCCTGTGCTCAGTCTACTTACCCCCCTGATTGTAGTCCGTGAGGTGAGAGTTGTAAAAAAGGTCAGTATTGTTGGGAATGTTTCTAAGGATCTTATATTATTAATTAGTTCTTATATAGAGCTCACTTCTACACAACAAATAAGCAACCAGTGGTACTTTACATACACCATATACTTACCTAAAATAACTTAATAGAAAAACATCCTGAAAAACATGAAAAAGATGAGTTTTTAGTTTCTTTTTGAAAATGTTAAAATTACTACAGGTTTGATTGTCTGTTGGTAGCTTCTTCCATTCCCTAGGCCCTCCCACAGAAATAACAGTCCCCACAAGTCTTCCTTTGTGTTGATATCACATGATACGTAGTTTTACACCTCAATGCATACTTAGTTTTGTTTTTATTACAGTAAGTTACCAAATAATTAGGAGCTAAGCCATTTGCACATTTGTAAAACATACATAATAATCTAAAAAGTATTCTTGAATTGATTGGAAGCCAATGCAATTCTTTCAAACATTCTGTTGTACTATCATATTTACTTCTATTTAAGATAAGTTTGGCAGCAAAATTTTGAACCTGTTGTTATTTCATTATGGATGAATTGGGGAGGCTGTATAATAATGTACTACGAGGGTTCAGTTGAGAGATGACCAAAGAAAGTACCAACTGTTCAAGGACTTTCTATCTAAATGGCTATGTAATACCCTTAAACAGTACAAATTGTACATAATACTTCTGCATTTTTCACTTCTATGTGGAAGGATAATTCTTTATCCAGCCATACTCCCAAATACTTAATACAATTGCTTTCATGTATGTGTACCAGGGTCCCTGTGTGTACATCATTGATATTAATACCCTTGGTAACTTATTTCTTAATTTGAGATTCACTGGCAAATTTAATATATTCAGTTTTACTATTGTTCAACTTAAGTCTATTTGCATTCATCTAATTTGAGATTGTTTTTGCAGTCTTCAAGAGCCTTAATACAGTTTCTCTCATTCTCAGGGCCATTTGCTTTGAAAGAGTCGTAGTATACATGGTCGTTAGCGTACCCAACAATGGCTACCTGCCTCACGTCTTCTCGAGTACTGGTGGCAATATATTCCTTTAATGTACTTGCATACAAATTGTATGCTACAGGGCCCGCACAGCTCCCTTGTGGGACAGAGAATGGGAGATCAAGCTCCACGGAAAAGGACTGATCTACCTGAACCTTTATTTTCCTCCCTTGCAAATAGCTACGGAACCAATCTAATGCCATTCCTTTTACCCCAAACTGATTCTGCAGTACACTTAGAAGGAAACTGTGATTGACAGTGTCAAAAGCAGCCGAAAGGTCGAGAGCTACTAATGGTGTAACTCTTTGCTTATCCATATTAAGCAGCAGATCATTTGTTATTTTTTTCCGTCATTTTATATTACGGCTTTGCGACATCTTCAGTTTAATTTGACTTTCTTTGTTTGAAAAGCAAAGTCAATGTAAAGTAATAATAATAACAACAACAACAACAACAATAATACTGAGTTCTTATATAGCGCGTTTCTACACTCGATGCGTACTCTAAGCACTTTACAATGACCAGTCACATTCTCTGGCAGCAGCTCGACATCAGCGCCATGAACTCGACTGGCATCACGGGTATAAGTACATTCCTCTGTGCTAGCAGCACATCCCATTTATTTTCCCTAAGTCACAGTTATATGCACACAGTTTGGGAAAAGGGGCAAGGGGGCTTTATTTTCCATAAGTCACAGCCATATGCATACAAGTTTGGAAAGGGGGAAAGGGGGCTTTATTTTTCTTAAGTCACAGTCATATGCATACAGGTTGGGAAAGGGGGCAAGGGGGCTTTATTTTCCTTAAGTCACAGTCATATGCATACAGGTTGGGAAAGGGGGCAAGGGGGCTTTATTTTCCTTAAGTCACAGCCATATGCATACAGGTTGGGAAAGGGGGCTTTATTTTCCTTAAGTCACAGTTATATGCACACAGGTTGGGAAAGGGGGCTAGGGGTCTTTATTTTCCTTAAGTCACAGTCATATGCATACAGCTTGGGGAAGGGGACAAGGGGGCTAATCACCCCAACAAGTTGTTATTTGGAAATAACAACTCCCTGATATCAACTCCTTGGTGAAACCAATGTTGGTATATTTTGGACCATTTTTTAAAGCTTTTTTTAACCTTTTGTTTGGTATTTTGATCATTTTGGTATTTTTTTAGCTGATTTTCTCATTGACTGTAATAATAAGGAGTATTGTTTCAGTGATCATTTAGTTTTTTGTAGTCTTAAACATTTTGTCACACAAATACGCCTCCATTTGGGCAAAAAAGGCCCCAAAGGTAAAAAGCAAACTAATGTCCTCTGCATAGGTTGCTAATTTTCGTACCAAAATCTGATGAAAAATGGCAAAAATATTTTCCCTACCTCCTCCCCTTATAAAATGTTGAGTATGTATGCATTTGCAGAATGTATACAACACAATTTTATTTTTCTATTTCATACAAATTAATTATAATTGATTAAGAATAAAAATTAAAATAAAAAGATATTAAGTATGGAGGAAAGGGTGGGGGTGAATATTCCCAAACCCGCCTATGATTAGAATTGTTTAAGGTTGATATGGACATTCATATCAAACTTGTTTTCCATTCCGTCATGCAAGAATTGTTTTTCTTAATATTCTTGAGACTCCAGATTAATATGCTGAGTGGTCCTTTATAAATACAGGTATATGGCCATTCTTGCTCTTCAAAGCTTTGTATTTCAAGTTCAAAAATAGAAAAATCAATGTTCCATACATATATTTTACATTTTTTCCTTTCTGAGAAAGAAAGCATGTTAAGTACAAAATGGAAAAATATGTTCACAAAAAATAATTTCTTGATAAATATAATTTTCTTTGATGGAATTCAATCATATTAGATATTACATGCAATTATAATATATGCAATCAAACTATTTGCATTCATACTATATGCAAATATGCTATATGCAATCATACTATTTGCAAACATACTATATGCAATCAAACTATATGCAATCATATTATATGCATTCACTATATGCATTCATATTATATGCAATCATACTATTTGCAAACATACCATGCAAACATACTATATGGAATCATACTATAGGCATTCATACTATATGCATTCATACTATATGTGATAGATTTACAGGTTAGACTTACACCTAATATACACTTTATTCCAACTTTTCGATTCAATAACTTTGTTAGAAGTATATACACCTGTTCAGGAAACGTTAGTTAAACTAAGAGTGGCAAAAAAAGTTCATTTAAACCGGCTCAAAATTAACCATTTTACCTCTACTTGCATTTTCAGGCATAAATATGATTAATTACAAAGTGAGATTGTGTAATTTCTAATGTAAATCCTTTCTTTGCTCAAGAGGAATCTTGTCCCTGATACATACCAGTGACATCACTTCGGCTGCACTTATTGATTCGCTTGCCGGTATTTGTGTTAACATCTCCACCAATCAAAAATTGTATTGGCATTATCCCCACATGAACATGATACATTAGAAATGACTTTGCTTAAAACCAAGAACATCCCAACCTGCCCTCAAATGGAGCAAGGCCGGTTGAAGAAAAAGTTATAAATTACTTTGTTTCCCAAACAACAAAACAGTTTCACCTCTCCAAGGCTCCTACAAGATAACAACTACTCCCACTGGTGTTACATGGTATTTTTAGTGACACACATCTGAATATAATGGCAATCCTCTGTAATATAAGTAGTAATCGTAATCAATGCTGGCATTGTTTGTCTTTGCTGCTGGGAAAGGTGAAATAAACTATGAGCATATAACTATTTATACCTCAATGTTATGCTGCAAAGTTAATCTTGTGGAATAATGTGGTTAATTTGTTGCTCGAAAATTACAGGCCAAATTTTTAAGCAGTGTCTTTACTAATGTAACCTGTAAAAATTAGTTCAGGGATCAAGCAAATCTATCTTATATAAAAGAGAACAAAATAGTAAAGAAAGCATTCAAAAATATTATTCTATTAAGGAGATATCCAAGTTTAATGTTTGGTATCATTTGTGTAAAAAAGACTGAAATCTGACAAGTTAAGATGTCATAACCTCGGATCCCTTAAAGTCTTGATGTATTCTATCATATTTTTCCCTGCAATTTTGTGGCTTATAAATCATGCAATATGTCAAAAAAGTAGTAAAACTGAATCTAGGAAGGTATTTATAATATACTACCTGAAGAAAATTTCAGGAAAAATAATTTAAATAGTGAAAAAATTTAACAAACTTTCTTTAAAATGCATTAATAATTGTAAAGATTGTGAGGATGAAGATGCCAACTTTCCATAGTAGACTTACAACACCAGTCATTTCTACACAGATAAGACAGAGCTTTAAACTTGAATATCTCTTAATGGAATAAGCATTTTGAATGCTTTCTTCACCATTTTGTTTCTTTAGAAGTCCTTTTTCATATACAATGAACTTGCCCGACCCCTAATACTTTATTATCCCTACCAATCAAAAATTTGAATTGTATTGGTATTATCTCAAAATGATAAATGACCTTTAATTGTATGTAGCAATTCTTTGAATGGGGTGAGGGTGGAAGGGAGGGGGGGGGTAGCAAATTATGACCAAATCTTTTTGAGTCTTTACCAATTTCTAGCAGGAAAAGATTTTCCTTTCACTTTTAGTGATCTACAACAGAAATCAAAAAATTACCTGAAGACTTTGAGCTGTCCATCCAGTCATACATCATACATTTAGCATAAATTAAAAAAAAAAAAATGGATAAAACTTTGATAGCCAATGTTCTAAAAGTGAGAAATGAAAAAATATAGAAATTGCTGCACATTTTAGACTTTTAAAATATGGCTCTTTTCTTCATCAAGACAAGATTTATTAATATGAGTTAAGATATACAATGATTTAATATGGCAAGCATGTGATACCGTATTTGACGTAATAAGCGGCCAGGGCACTTACGAAAATCAAACAGCACAACTTTTTAGGCTCCAAGTTTAATCCTAATAAGCACCCATGCTCAGGGGCCATGTACAGTATACTATTCTAACTGCATTGTCCATATATGTGAAGTGGTTCTATACTAGCCCCACAATAACTACCACAAAAACATCATGAGCATCAGACACAATATAAGCAAAGAATGTAACAAAACTTGAGTATTTTATGTCTTCAGATTAATCACATGAAATATGTTATCAGTCAATAAATGTTGGGTGGGCGCTTATTAGAGCAGGGATGCTTAATACATCAAATACGGTAACATAATATCATTATTATTACAAGAAGTAATAGAGCTGTAAGAAATTCACTCCATACATAGTCATATCAGATCTTCTTCTTTGTAACCAGTGGTGCAACTAGACTCCTGAAGGTCAGTGGTGAATTTGGCACTATGGGCCCCATAACAAACATATTGCAGTGTCATCAGAAGGGCCCCCAAATCATGATTTGTAATAGGGCCCGTGGGGTTTACCCACCTTATTGTTGCACCACTGTTTGTAACAGATCCTAGTGGGGAGGGTGGGTTTACCGATGTGGGGTTTGATGGGGGTGGTTGTATCTTGCAACATTTCTACCAAGATGTTGAGATACAGTTGGAAATCCTTGGCTTTTATACTAAAAATCAGGATTCTTGGAATGGAAATTAGGATTCTTGGAATAGAAATCTGTCAAATCATTTTAGAGCAGATTTCTAAAACTGGTAAATTTGAGTTGCAGTTAAGCAATACTTGGACCATGAAGGCTCAACAGGCCGGTGCTTATCCACAGTTTCCGTGGCGTGAAGCAGATGAGAGCACATGAGCCCCCTGGATAGGGCACCAGTCCATCATAGGTTAACTTCCCAGCAGTGCTGGTGCTCATTTACAGCTGAGTGGACTGAAGCAAGTAGAGTAAAGTGTCTTGCTCAAGACCACAATGCAGCGCTCACGACAGGAATCAAACCCAGTACCTTTTGCATACGAGCATGACTCTTTAACCACTGCACCATTTCTCCTTAACATTCTATTCCTCTCACGGTACTCTGCTATATTGCATGGACATAACTGGTACAAAAATGAATTCTTCTCTAAAAAGATTGTATTGTTTGTATTCATCCGTTGTTCACTGAGGTATCAGTTCGCTTGCAGCCCTCATGACTAGTATGGATGAGGAATGAGTGTCTCGATGCTGAAGACCTGATAGCATATCCCTGGTTGGATTCAGAATTGTACCAGCAACACTAAAATAAAGAGAAATAAATATTCTCATTGTCAAGACCAACAAATTCAAAATGCTGTAAAACAGTCAATTTCCAACTAATTTGGATAAAAACTTTTGCTTTTTTCATAGTTACTAGCATATTTTCTTCCAATTAAGAAAGCTGTTGCTACCTGTTCATAGCTCTATGTACCATATTTCTTTCAGTTTCTCATAGCAAAAAGCATAAATGTTCCTTATAATCTTCCTTCAGTTTGAAGGGATAACCGGTTTTGGGTTTTCAGAAGGCCTGGGCCATAAAGAAGAAATAGGCAGTGGCAGATTTTCGGCAGATAAAAAGTTAATGATGTTTTTGTTTACTTTTCAAAATTCATGCCAAAAAGTTTCTCTTTGGGCCTACCCGCACCCGGCACCTGAGTTAATCCTGAAAACTCAGGTATGACAATTACCAACCTGACTTCCTGTTCAGTGTATTGTGTTTCTACTCCAAACAATGATTGTGTATCTGCCATCCCCATGCACACCACAGCCAAGTAGCCCAAGGCTATTTGTGTGTATAAGATTACACAAAACCAGAGCTGAATAATCAAGGTGCTTTTGTGATTGAAATCACTCATCCGTGTTAAATGTATAAGAATAGCTGTGTATCATATACCTGAGGTGATGTGTGCATTAACTGTGAATGATTGACGGACCATTTCTCCTAAGGACAGATATTGCTTCATGTTGTTCCCCTTTAAAAAAATCCTGGATCTGTCAGAACATTAAAATCTGTGTAGTGATCTGACTTATCAAAAGGGCCCCATGGTACAAAAAACCTCCAGGCCCTCATTTAATCTTGACGGACCTGTGTAAAACACCCCATGTATGATAACAAATGAAAGTAAAAACCCCTTACTCAGGAAATTTAAGGAGGTTAACTAGCTCTTTTGCTCTGCTAGACACCACGGCCAGTTCTTCTTCACTTGCTTGGCTCTTAGTGAGTTGTTGGGAGATTTTGGTGATGCAGAGAATCACTCGTGGAATCAAATCTTGACATCGTGATGCAAGCTGCAAGAAGACAAAAAAATATACAAAATAAGTAAAGGGAAACAGAGGGAGAAAAAATAAGATCACACTTTGAAAATATAAGAAAGAGTGGCAAAGTTGCCTGCTTATTGCTTGGCTGAAATGATTTATTTCTAGTACAATATAAGTCTGAGGAAGGGGTACAGTAAAAGATGGAGCTACTTGTAAAAAGTAATTTAAATTTGTTTTAAGGTGAAGAATGTCAAGCAATAAATGTTCTGAATTATGATATTACTTTTGCCAATTTCTTTTCAATCATGATTTGTCGATTTTCAATTTGTGAGAATTGTGATCTACTATTTTCTGATTTTTTAGAATTGTAATCTACTATTTTCCAATTTTTCACAATTGTGATCTGTCAATTTCTAATTTTTCACAATTGAGATTTGTCAGTTCTCAAATTTTCAGAACTGTGATCTACCATATTCCAGAATTATAATCTACCATTTTCCAATGTTTCAGAATCGTGATCTACCATTTTCCAATGTTTCAAAATTGTGATCTACCATTTTCTAATGTTTTAAAATTGTGATCTACCATTTTTCCAATGTTTCAGAATTGTGATCTACCATTTACCATTTTTCAGAATTGTGATCTATTATTTACCAATTTTTCAGAATTGTGATCTACTATTTACCAATTTTTCAGAATTGTGATCTACCATTTTCCAATGTTTCATAATTGTGATCTACCATTTTCTAATGTTTCAGAATTGTGATCTACCATTTTCCAATGTTTCAGAATTGTGATCTACCATTTTCTAATGTTTTAAAATTGTGATCTACCATTTTCCAATGTTTCAGAATTGTGATCTACTATTTACCAATTTTTCAGAATTGTGATCTACTATTTACCAATGTTTCAGAATTGTGATCTACTATTTACCAATTTTTCAGAATTGTAATTTACCATTTACCAATTTTTCAGAATTGTGATCTACCATTTTTGATTTTTCAAATTGTGATCTACCATTTTCCAATTTTCAGAATTGTGATCTACCATTTTCTAATGTTTTAAAATTGTGATCTACCATTTTCCAATGTTTCAGAATTGTGATCTACTATTTACCAATTTTTCAGAATTGTGATCTACTATTTACCAATGTTTCAGAATTGTGATCTACTATTTACCAATTTTTCAGAATTGTAATTTACCATTTACCAATTTTTCAGAATTGTTATCTACCATTTACCAATTTTCAGAATTGTGATCTACCATTTATTGATTTTTCAAACTATCATTTACCAATTTTTTAGAATTGTGATCTACCATTTATTGATTTTTCTCAATTTGTACACCCCATTTTCTACTTATTCTCAATTTTACACACAATTTTCTAACTTTTGAAACACCATTTTCTAATTGTTGCCAAAGTATTTTCTGGTTTTTCGAAACTATGATCTTCAACTTTGCAATTCTGCTTGTAAAAAGCAAAAACAAAAAAACATTAGCAATCTTGGGGCCAAATTTGCATAAAAAGGAGCAAAATTTGTCCAAATAAGAAGCATTCAACATGATTAGAGTTATCAACTTTTCTAATTTTTTTGTCGAGGGGTTTAATTTCCTGAGGGGTTAAATTGGGACAGTCATCACATTAAACAATAAGAGCGGGCAAACACTTGGGGACTGTGTTAGAAAAAAAATTAAACATCCTGGGAGAAAACGAACCTTTGCAGCTGTTCCCATAATAGTTGTGACAAGCCTCAAAGAGAATGGACACTGACCAACTGCAGATGATTGAAATGTCATTGAAATCTCATACAGCAGTGCTTCAAGGGCCTGATTAAAGAAAAATGAAAGAATCATTAAAAATTAATTATCAATATAGGAACCAATACCTGGCAAGTCTAAATGGGTGGAAAATGCTTTCGAGATCTATGGCAGGTGGCAAAACTGGGAGAGAATGTGCTATAAACCAGGAAAATAGTCAACAAATTCCTCAAAATCAGTTAGAAATTTACCATTTTTAAGCATTTTGAATTTGAAGGCATTATCATAAATGCAAATTCTGATCTAAATTGATGGCATCAGGGAAAGAAAACCTATCAATTTTCTAATATTAACTTTATTGTTTTTCCATCCCTCAGCAACCTCCTTCTAATGGAAACAGTAGACCAAGAATCTCCATCATACCCGTTTATCAAAATTTAGCAGGAAAAAACAGTCTGAGGTTGTCAGTAACTGAAAACTAGGATATTAGTTTGAAGAATTACATTAAAGGAATATTCCATGGAATTTCATTTTTGTGTACCAGATAAAGAAAAATCTAAAGAACAGATTGTTAAAAAAACATATCTCATTCATAAAAGAAGTTATCGAGCTTCAAAGATTTTTCTTGCCTGCATAAAAATGACTTTTTTACTGAATCTACGTCATCATTATGATGTCATCACAGCAATTTCCTGTACTAATCTTTATGTATTTCTTTGAAAATTAATTGCCAATTTTTTATAATTCAAATGTAAGTTACTAAGAACAGATTGGAAAACATAATTGTAAATCTTAATCTACATTATTCTTAATCATTCTTGAAGAAAAAAATGTTTCCAATCATTTCGAAAATTTGAAAATAATTTACAAAAAATACATAAAGAATAGTACAGAACAGTGCTGTGATGACAATATGATGATGACTTAGACTCAGAGCAACAATCTCTTTTATGCAGACAAGAAAAATATTTACAATTCAATAACTTCTTGCAGGACAGTCCGAGACAAGTCCTATTTGAAGGAACCTGTAAAATACCTGTACTAATAGACGTCAACAGCTGTTTTGTTCATATTTTGCGATAAACACGAATAGAAAGATTAATTGAGATACCATTTTGTCATATAGATTATAAGATTTTGCGATGTGTAATTTTATTCCTTAGAATCTGCCATCTCAACGACAAAATTATACTGTTACAAATATTTGAATTTTTTTAACTGTTTCGCGCCTAAAAGCCTAGCTTTCTTCTTGATTTTTCCTCATATTTCAAAAACGGCGTGGTAAACATTTAAAAGGGGAGTAGATAATATTTAGCCATAAGAGCAAAGCAATGAAGGTTTGTCACTGAGTTCTAACTTTCGCCGGGAAAAAAATGTTTTCGCAGAGGTATTTAAAATTTCAAAATCATAGCACTGCATAAGGCTTTAATGTTAGTAAAGCAAAGCATCATGGGAAATATCACAAAATGGTGATGTCCATGTCACAAACAGTTCTAATTTAAGGAACCTTTTGGTTCCTTATTTTAGGACCTCTCCCGTACAGTAGGAATGAAATATTAAGTTGCTTTTTTCACCAAACTGTTTCTTTTTAATTGTCCTATATCAAATATATTAAAATGAAATTCCATGAGAATATCCTTTGGATTTTAAACTGTCTTCTCTTTCATACATTAAACCTTATGCAAACAAGAAAAATACTTCAATCTTTGATAAGTCATAACTCGCACAGTGTTCACATTAAGGTGCTGAATTTCCTCACATATTTTGAAATTCCTGATAAATAATCATTAAAGAGGGGGAAATTCCTGCAAAAAAATATTTCAATAAATGCCAAAAAATACCAAATCAAAAGCCAAACTTCCCAAACTTTTAGCATTTTTGGTGGTATTCCTTGGTATCCTTAGATTTCTCCAAAAAAAAATCCCGCCTTTTTTTTCAAAATGCCCCCCAAAAATTACACAAGGAGAGGAAAATCACTCCCAAATTTTGAAATTTTTAAGTGTGAACACTGACTCAGCAACTAAAATGGTTTTTTCCAGAACTTGTAAGCTCTTTCCTAGTGAATATAAAATCTCTAAAACCAATTCATATACCTTTGAATAATAAAGTAGTTACAATAGTAAAGTCCAATTTTCTATTATTGGATATGATACCCAAAGTAGCTTTTGCTAAAATGTGATAGCGTCGGCGTCTGTTTTGCTAAGTCATGGGAATTTTGAAATAACACAAGTCTTAATTATTGATACTCGTGTTGTTCAAAATTATTTAAGTATTCATAAAGAATTATCATGATTTATTTGAACAGTCATATCAAAGGTTCTTAGTACCAGCACGTCCCTAAAAGGTGTGTTTGAAAATTCTTGAGACTCAGGAAAAGCTTGTTTAAGGCTCGTTTAAGGCCCTTTAAGACCCCCTTTTAAAGCAAATATTGAAGTAAACACGAAAATACAAACCTCATAAAACTGGATGAGTACTTCCATTGAGCACCTGCTGTCATTAGCAGGTGAGGCGTACTCTCCAATCAACCAAATCTGCATGTAAAAAGGTGAATTGTTCTTCTTAATTAATTTACTAAACGGTGGATGACTTAGGCAAATGATAAGAAAGATGTGTGAAAAAAAAAGATACATAAATATCTCAGGGTTGGGAAAAACAATTTGGATGTTTGAAATATTTTTAACGTATCTCTAAAAATGACAAACATTAGAAATTGTACAACTTTACAACAGAAACTCCATTTGAACCTTTTTAAAGTTTCTCTCAAATCTTGTTCATCACAGGTGCTGAACATTTAAACATGAAATCAAATTGAAATTGAAGTAAATTCTTAGGGGAAATTTATCAGGATCTGATTAAAATGAATACAATTTACATGAATCACAAGGGTTTCTTTAATATAAATTCACAAAGTTTAACGTAAGATTAATTTACGAGGTTTACGGTAGGTAGGGCGGGTATTTTACATCCTTTTCGCAAAGCTAAGGTTACTTAGAGATGTCCACAGCTGTTTGATGAACTATTTGTGAAACACTGGTAAATGACCAACCTCCCCCCCCTCCCTTCCCTCCTCCTGGTAATTTAACTCGAGACCTCTAGCTTGCCAAACTGATGCTATGACTACAATACTACAGAGGTCTCTATAAGGTTTTACGTTACAAAACTTCATGAAGTTTCAGATAAATTTATTGAGGGGGTACACTGAGTTTGTATGTTTGATGAGGGCTTAACGGCACCATGACAACGAGGGTCAAATTGTGCCTGAGAGGTTAGATCATTCTACAGGTAGGAAAGAAAGAAAACGGGGGGAGATTGAGAGAAATACAAGGACTAAAAGTTATAAAGCTGGGATCGAGAGAGGTGCATGGGTGAAAAAAAGAAGAAAAAAAGTAGAGAGAGGGGGTGGGAGAGGAGGACTAAATATGGTTGTAGAAGAAAGCGTGATGAAGGAGATAATTTTAGCCGGAGGGTTTTTCTGGAAGAACTCTGCAATTGAGTTGTGGGGAGCGAGGGAAGCTTTGGGAAGGTTGTACAGGGGGCAAGCAAGGAGAATGTGATGGACTGTGAGGGTGCAATGGCAATTGTTGCAGAGGGGTTGGGGGGTACACTGAGATCATGCATCAGGTGATTGAACGTAAGTGTTCAGGCAGACATTTATTACACTTTTTTAAAATCAGAAAAACGTTTCAAAGGCACATTCTTACCAAATTAACACAAAACACTTCCCGCTCTTCAATATTTTTTGGAGAACTGAGGCACTCCAAAAGATCTGCTTGCTTGTCTACTATCAGACCTGGGTGATGCTTAAAGATCTCTAACAATTCTTCTGAGAGGATGCTGTTGGAAAAATAATAACCTCAATTATTTCATTCTAATCTGCTATCTCAATGTAATAATTGATTGGCTAGAATTGAAAAAGGAAACAGAACTAGGTATCATTTCATTTGGTAGCTGGAAAATAACTTCTACATCCCTCTTCAACAGCTAAGGTGAAGTTTGAATTAATTATCAAATTTCCAATGGTTCTGAATAAAGGTGTCAAAATCTTCCCATTAAAAATTGTGACAGAAATAACATTAATGTAGTGATGGCATTTTTATATACTTCTCTCTTTCATAATTAATGTACTTTTCAGCACACAATTACATGAGGGACATTTTTAGAGCACATATTTACCACACATACTGTCAGACTGTTGTTTACTCAAGAAATCTATTAAAAAAAAAGGGGAACAAAATTTTATATACATTTTTTCCCCATCAAATTCAGAAACAATTTTTTTCCAGCTCCAAGCTAAAGTTACATAGAAATATCTACCGCTGTTTGATAAAGCAGTTGTGAAGCACTGGGTCAATTATCCATCTGGAACTGAACCTGGGACCTCTTAGTCACGATCATTAATTTTGGTTGTTAATCCTTTTGCTCTATTGACACTTTTAGTGCCTTCTTAAGAACATCAACTTATCTTTTAAGTTCTCTAAATACATTCTATAAATTGTATCAATGTGTTTTATTCAAATGACTAATGATTAAAATGAATTAATGCATTGCATAACTTATCTAAAAACTCAAAAGAATGAATGTATTTATTGAGAATCTACCAATTAACATGCATTTATGCATAACATACATTTATACATCTTATCAAATACCAGATGATTAATATGCATTGTCTCATTTAACAATCCAGTTTCTAAGAATTGAAATACAGTTATAAAGGGTTAATGAATAACGCGGTATGCGTTAGGTACAGGATAATGCATAGAAGCTGGGCACATATTGAGTAATGCACGAGGGTGGAGCCCAAGTGCATCCAGTAATACGTGTGCAGCCAGCTTCTATGCATTATCCTGTACCAAACGCATAGTGCGTTATTCATTAACCCTGTTCATATATATATATTGACTAGTCTTTATTTAAATATTTAAATATCAAGAAATACATTGAAAAAATACACAAAAATACAATAAATGAAACATCATGAAAATTTTTACATAAATTATCGTACATCATTTATGAACACGTAATTTGTTAACATCATGACAATCTGACAATATGAACATGCCTACAATTATCGTACAATTATCGTACATCGTTTAAAAATATGCTCATTGTACACCGTATGAGAACAATGGAAAGCTTAGACGTGCTGCCAAAACAATAGTGTGTGACAAGATTTATTGCGCTCATGCATTCAGCACAGGATTATGCATGATCATTTCCAATACATTCCATATACTAGGTATGTATGAATGAATTTAACAATCATCTCAAGATTGAAATACATTATTGCATTTCATAAATGCATCTTAACATGGTATGATCGAAATGCATATTTGCATTTTAACAATTGTCTTATATATGAAATACACTAATGCATTATACACATTTCTAATGATTCAGATGCATTTTACTTACTTTTCAGTGAAAAATACATTTTATCAATTAAAAAAGGATACACTGTTTGATGTTTACAAAGCACATTCTTTTATTTCCTTCAAGTTGTCTTTAGTTTGCTTTCTATTGTTATGTTCTTTTGTTGCATGCTGGTATACAATGAAGTCCATGAATAATTAGACAGACTTAATTAATCATTCCCCTCACAGATTAAATTGAACTCTTTTCTTACCCAAGCCCCGCCACCATGTTACATTTAAAATGTATTATGAAACTGAACATTAGTAGTAACAGCAGAACTGTTATTAATGTTTAATTTTTTAATCTTAATATTGAAAGACTTTTTTCAGTGGATTATAATTTATTGTCTCACTTTTGGACTTCTGTCTTCATCTTGCCGGTATCATAGATCAATGCAGTTCTCTCAAACAGAGCCGGCACAAGTTTGCTGAGTAACTCTAGGTCTGCATTCTCCAAAACAGTTGCAAAAAACACTCTAAAAAACAGAAACAAAAGAAACATAATTCAGAAGACTTATCAACAGAATCAAACATATCAAAAATCCTACAAAAAAATGAATTATAATCCTCTTTTTAAATTTCAAAAAGTTCTTACAAGCCTTTGAAATCTTGCAATCACTATCATGTGACAGATGGTCATAGTTTACCAAAGAGTTCCCACAAATTGATGTTTGGTGTTTTAAACTTTTCTAAAGGGTTTTTAATGAGTGGAATGGGTTGTGTTAGTGGGTTGTTAGCCCTGATTCTCTTCAAAATTTCATAGTTAATAATGATAAGCACTTTACCTAGTCTGGGCAACTTTGACTTTGTTTATTTTATTTTTTTCTGGTGGTAGTGGTGTTAGTCTGGGTTTTTATGGGTGACTAACGCTTTGTAGCTGTCATCTTGCTATGTTATGTAAACCAATGCATTCAATATTATACCCAAGTTTGTGAGGAGGGGGAATGTTAATGCAGTGATATATATCTGTTTTAACTATGGCGCCTAGAATGAAGAAAACTTCTGCAGTACTCTGGGGGTAAAATTGCCCCTGTCTCCCCGCTAGCTATGACCCTGAGTATTGTGGTTCTACTTTTGTTCGATCAATTTTAATGTGATGTGAAACATGTAATAAACAGACTTCACATCCTTTCAGGCTAAGCAGTGCTAAAGTGATTGCCTTATTACTTAGCCAATTGTAAAAGATATGGGCTGTGATCATTAGAGCATGAGCATGTGGTTGGTTTGGTTTGTTGGTGTTTAACGGCATTGCGCCAGTCAAGAGTCAAATGTGCCAAGAGGGTTTAAAAATTAAGGTGTGAAAGTTAGAGCAGAGAGGAGATGGAGGATTGAGAGGGGGATAAGGGGAAAATAGTGGAATTTGGGAGAGAAAAATTAAGGTGATAGAGAGGGGTGTGTAGAAGGAAAGAGAAAGGAAGATTAGATATGGTGGAAAAGGTTGTTGTTGCAGAGGAACTTGATAATGTTGGAGGAAGGATTGTTTTTAAAGAGATCCGAGATTAAGGTAGATGAGAAGAGAAGAGACCTGGAGTTCAGGTATAGGGACAGGTTAAGAGGATATGCTTGATGGAGAGTCCGCTGTTGCAGGTGGGGCAGAGAGAAGACGTGTTACAATGTTGATAGCACAGATGAATGGTACATTTGCTTTGGTTATCTCATTACTTGTTGGATTCGGGGGATTGTTGCAAAAAGGTATTAAAAGCAATTAACCTTTCCAGGTTACGAAATAGGCCACGCCCGCCATAGCAACGCGGCAACAAGGTGCAAACAAACCTCAAATCCGCAATCATTCATGACCGATGCATTGACATTTACATCTTCATTCGGCTTCCACAAGTTTTGATCCACTTATGGCACCTTCTCGGGATCTTTAAAGATTTTAGCAAAAGGAATAAACAAAATTCCATTTGCTACCCATTTTGGATAACAGGAATCGGATTAACAAAGCCCGTAGTGCAACTTTTGTTCACCATTTTGCCATCACTCAGTCTGTGTGTGCAGAAATTTGTTTTGTACAGTATGCATTGACTACATGAGCACACACCGCTAGCTAGCTGTACTGTACCATACCCGTAGGATGTTTGCCCCACTTAGCTACACAGATTTTGTTGCTAGGCAAATTTGTGTGGTGATTGGTTAAAACAAGCTGTCAATCATCAAACCCAGAGAGGTTAATTATTAACAGCCCAGACATGTGAACAAAACAAAGAGCATAACAACATAGAACAGTACAACCTAGTCTAATAGGTCAAAACAATGACCATTACTTAAAATTTGGAACAGTCATACCCCACCTGATGATGACCAAGTCTGGTCAGAATTTTCCCCTTCAAACAAGTATCAAATGTTCCATATCGATACCCCTTTGTATTACTTTTCGTGTTGGTCCTACAATCCCGGACAAAAGTATTTGACCCTTTTTCTTCACTACTTTAAATGTTTGATGTGAATGTTAACAGTTGTTAGTGTAAGTCTTGTCCCAACATTGCAACAGGATAGAAGGGGGAAAAAAGGGTCATGACTTTTGTCCATGATTGTAGGTTGTTGTCAAAGTTGGTGTTGAATATCAAACAAGCATTGGTTTAAGCCCTTGTTGTATGGTTGAGTGGTCATTTTATTTAAGAAAAGTGGTAACATTATTTGCTAAATGGTTATGATTTGCTAGAACAAATTTTAAGCAGCAGGATAATTACTGACAAAACCACCCACATTTTAATAATTACTCCTCACCTTAACAGTACAGGAACTGCCTCTGCACAGTACATGACTCGCGCATTTTTTGACATTGAATTTAATAAGTGGTACAGGAAGTCCAATCTGGAAAAAAAAAAGAATGAAACGAAAACATTCAAGTATGGATGAGAACACTAGAGCTGTTGATTTGCAATTAATTCACTAACCATTTAATCGTCAAAAGTTGCAAACGTTTAGTGATTAATCGCAATGCAGCTTCACCCAAAAATTAGTAAAAAAGAACAAACTTTGGAATTGGTACCCAAAACAACAATGCATTTTGGGATAAAAAAAAAAGCCAAGAATCTAACCAAATATCATGTCTTAAACTTACCTGTTAGACAAGTTGAAAATAAAAATCCTTGGTTCAATTGCCCTTCACACAGGTGTAGAAATAAATTATCAACAATAAATGTTGCCGATTTTTAAGTCTCACTGACAATCTGATACAGGTTTCACGAAATAATTTAAGTTCAGACTGTACCTCAGTACATTATCAACTAAGCTCTGTCAAGTATGTCAACACTAGCTCATGTATAAAAACAAAAAGAAACGTGTCGTAAAAAGGTATAAAGATTGATAATAAAGAAAATGAAGGAATACCCTTGTTTGTTTGATGAGGGCTTAACGGCACCACGACAGCGAGGGTCAAATTGTGCCTGAGAGGTTAGATTATTCCAGAGGTAGGAAGGAAAGAAAACAAGGGAAGATTGAGAGAGACACGAGAACTAAAAGCCAGAAAGCTACGATCGAGAGAGGTGCATGGGTGAAAAAAACAAAGTAGAGAGAGGGGGTGGGAGAGGAGGACTAAATACCCTTGAATTGTAATGCCTTTTTCAAGCATTTGTAGCACAGAGAGGTTTGATCTCAGTGTGTGGCTCAAACATATTTGGTAATTGTTTGAGTATTTTACAATGTTTTGTTGCTAATGTCAATGAACAATGTACACTAGACCACCCATAGAGTATTTTTGTAATTGTTTAAAACTTTTACTACAACATTTTTGAAGAGTTGAGAGCCATAAACAATAAATCTATAATCACTAACAACACTAGAGAATACATTTAACAAACAATGTGAAAATGGGACAAGGAGGAATATGATTATCCGGAGGGAGAGAAAAGAGGGGGGGGGGGGGAAATGCAAAAGACACCTTGCAACTGACTTGATTTAAAAGTGTTCCTTAAAGGATCCTTTTTCTATATTTGGCAGGGTACTTTTCATCTCCAAGAAAGAGGAATGGATCAAAACTCACTAGAACATTTTGCTCATATTTCACATTCTTCATTAAAAGATTTCTTGAAGGTATGAGGCAACAAAATCTTATTTGTTGAGATAATAAAAAAAAAAACAGAACATTTCAAAATCAAAAGGAAAAAAAAGTGTACCATTTCACAGTTTTCTGAATATTGTAGGTCGTAATATGTGACATTTTATGCAAATTCTTGACCTATAAATGGGTAGGCCTATGTATTTTCCTTTGTAATACCATTTTTTTTTAAATCATTAACCACAAATATTTTGAATTGGACTAGCTTCATCAAACTCCCTTAGTGGAAAAGATAATCTCTTCACTTTCAATGACTGACATGAAGGAAAAAATATAAAGGCTCTAGATTTGGACTGTCTTCCTGTTCAGACATCATACATTTTGCATAAATTAATATTTAGGTCAATGCCCCAAACTAGATAGCTTGCAATCGAGAGATTTTTGTCAATACAACCCACAATGCATCTTTTCAAATTCAAGTCTCTCTAATGAAATACATAATGGTAAAATAGGTTTAACCCAAGGGTAGAAAAAATGCATGCAAAATATTCTGATTTAATTGGTGCAACAGAATGATGAAATTATTTTCTCAATTTTCACTAGTTAAAATTTGCTTTCACCTAGGAATTTTCAAGCAATCTTTAAAAATTTATTTTAATAGTTTCTGAAGAGCAGATTTTAACATTTTAGTCACCAGCAAAAGCTCAAATTATACAGAAATATTAATTTCAATATAATTTGCAAATCATATAAGTTTACAATTACAGAATTTGAAAAGCCAATTTTTTTAACACCTGAACTTATTAGCAAGTTTAGATTATGGTCACTGCACATGTCACGATCCTAATCAGGAGATCTCCTGATTGGCAGCGTGGACTGGACTGATTATTATATTCCAAAATTGAAAACACCTTTACCTATTAATAGTATCTCCCTGTCCAGCTTCTGACCTCAACACAAAGTTAAACCATGGTCTGTTGTTGGGATTCTTAAAAATATCCACGGATTGTTTCCAATCAGCTTTGATGTCCAGAAGAGTGGGATTTATGCTGGCCAACTGGACACGCTGACTGACCTCCAGGGCGGCTGTAGTGCATGGCAGGTCAACAAGGGCATGGAAAAGCTGTAATATATATATATATATATATATATATATCATATAGATTAAGCAGCCTTAAGGCCATTACACACTGAAATGCGACGCGGCGAGTGATCTTTTAAACAAAATTGAATAAAATAAAGGAAAATAAATTTTTGGACCTCTTGTTTTCGGAGAAGGATCATCATCACATGGCTATTCAGATAATAAGTGAAAATTGATTAAAAGGGCCTTTTTACGCCCATTAAAGCAAAATTCACATCGCGACAGAAAATCGCGCCCCACTAAAGCAAATTTCTCCACAGTTTGATCAAAACAACATTTCTAACAAATTTTCCAGTATCATCAGAAAGCCTCAATTGTAAAGTTCATAGTGTGTGAGCAAAAAGTCAAAGCATCTTATATTTGTTTCCTGTATGATTATCAAAAAATCACTCGCCGCATCGCGTTCAGTGTGTAACAGCTTTTATACAGTGTCATCTATTATGATTAAAATGTGGGGTGTACATTGATTCCAAAACAATTACTCATTGACCTATCAGTATAAGTACATTTTGGACCATTGTATTTCAACCAATCAAAACACACAATCTAAAATCTATTTACTTCCATGTTAGAGACGATGGCTTTAATGTATTAAGGAATTAGTACATAGTATGGATGTACCAAAAAGCTGTCACAAAAAAAAAAGTACTGGAAAGTTGTCACAACAAGAAATTTCAATGATCTCGATTCGGATGCTTTCAAGACTGACCTTATCCAGGAGATTAAAGGCTCGATATTATTATTATACAAAATTTATATAGTGCCCTATCCAATCAGAAATTGCTATACGGCGCTTTACAATAAAAGACATACAAATTTAAGAAAATATACAGATATATTTATATATAAATCGTAAATGTAAATATAAAAATGGTAAAAAAGGGTAAAACAGGGGGCATATGTACAATAAACATGCGTAAAATGGGGAATGCATAGACAAAACCGACATTAGAACTAGTATAAAGGCACAATTAATAGAAAGCAGATCTAAAAAGAAAGGTTTCTACAAGTTTCTTAAAATCATCTATGTTTTTGGCACACTTGGCTTCATCAGATGAATTATTCCAAAACAATTACTGATTATGTATTTCAAGCTATATCCAGCTACATGTTAGTTTCGATCCTAAAAAGCTAGGTGATACGGAAGCTGCCCAAGCTTGTTTGTCAAATTGCATTGCGATCCTATAAAGCCAGGTGATACGGAAGCTGCCCAAGCTTGTTTGTCAAATTGCATTGCGATCCTATAAAGCCAGGTGATACGGAAGCTGCCCAAGCTTGTTTGTCAAATTGCATTGCGATCCTATAAAGCCAGGTGATACGGAAGCTGCCCAAGCTTGTTTGTCAAATTGCATTGCGATCCTATAAAGCCAGGTGATAGGGAAGCTGCCCAAGCTCGCTTATCAAATTGCATTGCGATCCTATAAAGCCAGGTGATAGGGAAGCTGCCCAAGCTCGCTTATCAAATTGCATTGCGATCCTAAAAAGCCAGGTGATAGGGAAGCTGCCCAAGCTCGCTTATCAAATTGCATTGCGATCCTAAAAAGCCAGGTGATAGGGAAGCTGCCCAAGCTCGCTTATCAAATTGCATTGCGATCCTAAAAAGCCAGGTGATAGGGAAGCTGCCCAAGCTCGCTTGTCAAATTGCATTGCGGCGGTTCAAGGCTGGATGCTTCATAACAAACTTTTTGATCATTTCGTCCAAAAAAGAAACTCATTTAATCCAGTCCATTGATTTGAGTATCAGTGGGTCTGTGAGTGTTCGTTTGTCAGCCATGTAAAATTTAGGTATCATGTTTGACCTTGTATGAATATAAATTCCCAGATCTCTGCAATCTGTCGTACTGTCAATTTTAATTTGCATAATATTTCTAGAATCTGCCGGTATATTGATCAAAATACATGTGCTCATGCAGTGCAATCTCTCGTCCTTTCACAGCTGGATTATGGCAAGTCCCTGTTTGGTGGCATATCACGTGAAAACTCTCAACACTTGCAAAGACTTCAAAATAGTGCAGTGCACATGAATGTTGTGTTGATAGAAGTGCAAGCACTTCCCCCCTCTTACAAGTTCTTCATTGGTTGCCCATCCAGCAGAGAATCGATTTCAAGACCTCACTGCATGTGTACAACTGTATTCAAACAAGGCGCCTTTATACCTTCAAGATCTCCTGCATGTTTATGAGCCTGGGCATTGGGTCTTAGATCTAACAATGATGTCACTTGTCTTGTGGTGCCAAGAACTAATTGCATAATTGCTGTGCCTTTTCTGTACTGGTCAACATTTGTGGAATAAACGGCCTATCGCTATCCGCCAGGCTCTAACTGTTTAAACTTGAAAGGCCTGAAAAGGCCCTCAAGACTCATCTTTTTTCCACTGAATAACTTTTGTGCTGTATATAATATTTATTTTCTTGTTTTATTATCTAGTTTTGGGATTTTACCAATTTTATCATGCTTGTATATTATCCCGCAATTCTTTGACTTTTTGATATTGTATTTTAAGAGTTTTTGTCTACGTATTATCAATTTTATTGTAAAGCACCTCAATCCATAGGCGGTATAAAAATAAGTGCAATAATAATAATAAAAGTAGTTACATCAATAATTAATTTCCACTTATTGTTTCTAAAAACAAGCTACTTAATGTGTATCTGGAATAAATATACATTCAACAGATAAACTCTATGAAGATTGAGAGAATAAAGTTAGTGATATTGCAATTTCAGTTTAATTGTTATCAATGGTGAAAAATGGTTTCATAATTTTCTCTCTTGTTAAGGTGATAATCCCATTTCAAAGCTCTAACTATATTGATGACTGATATCAGTGACATCACAGCCTCAAATTTCTCAAAAGTCATTGTGTCCTTTTTATGAAGTATCTTTTGCCTTCTATTTCCCCTTAGTTTCTTTGAATTATTTTTTTTTCAAAACAGAAACCAATTGTTTTACTTTCTCTTCATAGCAGAGAGTTTTTTATTTAATCAACATTCCATTTTCAGATGGGCAGAATTCTTTTTCCACACATGCAGTTAGCAAATACACAGATAATCAGACAAAAACAAAACACCACCACAAGCTTTTCACTTAAGAACAAACAAAGCCATAATCCAAATTTGATCAAAATCCATTCATTACTTCTCGAGATGTGTCGTTGACAAACAAACACGCAAAGTCAAAAATGGAACTTCTGTCCAACTTCCAACTTGCGGTTGAAAGTTGACTTGGGATTTGTTCTTTCCAAAATAATCGTCACTCAAAAATTGAGGAAGAAATTGAAATTTGTATCATATCAGTCAGTTTTTGAAGGGCCTAGCACTAATACTTGCCTCTAATGTTGTGGTTGGTGAAGTCATTGCAGGCAGAATCTCAAGAAAATCAGCTAGAAATGTTCTTGGGTTCCACGCTAATATCTGAGGAGAGGTAGGAACTAAAGCTGTATGAATATTTTTTTTGTGTAAAATTACAAGCCTTCATGAAACATATGAGAATAATGGCATTTCATTACTGCATAGTTTTGAAAATGACCTACCCGGAACTTTTATCTCTTTCATCACAAATTGTCCTTGCCTAAAAACAATCCTATCCCTTTCATCAGCTGCAAATGGAAAAAATAATCAATTGTTTCAAAATTTCAAGGAGTGCTCTGCTCATAATTTAATGTTTGTTTTAGTACAGAATAAAACGAAAACAAATTGTAGCTGAAGATTTATGAACAGGTAGCAACAACTTGAGGTTCATTGGAAGAAAATACACTAGAAACCAGGAAAATATGCTATAAACCAGGAAAATATGCTATAAACCAGGAAAATATGCTTTAAACCAGGAAAATATGTTATAAACCAGGAAACTATGCTTTAAACTAGGAAAATATGCTATAAACCAGGAAAATAAGCTATAAACCAGGAATATATGCTATAAACCAGGAAAATATGCTGTAAACCAGGAAAATATGCTATAAACCAGGAAAATATGCTATAAACCAGGAAAATATGCTATAAACCAGGAATATATGCTATAAACCAGGAATATATGCTATAAACCAGGAAAATATGCTATAAACCAGGAAAATATGCTATAAACCAGGAAAATAAGCTATAAACCAGGAATATATGCTATAAACCAGGAATATATGCTATAAACCAGGAAAATATGCTATAAACCAGGAAAATAAGCTATAAACCAGGAATATATGCTATAAACCAGGAATATATGCTATAAACCAGGAAAATATGCTATAAACCAGGAAAATAATCTATAAACCAGGAATATATGCTATAAACCAGGAATATATGCTATAAACCAGGAAAATAAGCTATAAACCAGGAATATATGCTATAAACCAGGAAAATATGCTATAAACCAGGAAAATATGCTTTAAGCCATGAAAATAACAAAAGGTTCATCAAAATCTGTTAAAAATTGATAATTTTACACCATAGTAATTTTGAAGCCTTGTTAGATATTAAGCAATATCATTTAAATTTTGTAACATCACAAACCTGTAACTTTCCATTGGTTAACTTTTTGTCACAAACATTATTTGAATGGGAGCAGTTATATATGACCACGAGGTTTTAAATCTCAATGAAAATTAGCTGGAGATTTTTCAGTGACAGAAATCTATGACTTTAAAATCTATTTAAAAAACTACAGAATTAACCAAAAAATTTATCAAAGTTGGTTACAGATTGACCATTTAACAGTGTTTTAAAATCTCACGCATTAATGTGCAAATTTTTATGAAAATCTGTGATGTTTTTCATAATGACCCTTGGTATTTTGTTACAAATCGTCTGTTTTTGTTTGTCTGTCATAATTCTATGAAGTGGTCCAGTAAATTCTGACCAAAAGGTTTTGAGTCTTTAATATGCCCTTAATTCTAGCAGGAATACATTTTCCCACCGTTTCCGATGCCTGAGATTAATGAAAGAATTTTAAAGAATTACCTGAATATTTTTATCTGTCCACCCAGTCATACATCACAAAATTAACATAGTTCAAAAGCTAAATAAGTAATCTTCGACATTCAGAAACTGATGTCCAAATTTCAATACTCTTTTAAGTAATATGGAAAATGCTATATATCCACAGACATTTAAGAAAACCTTACCTTCAGAATACTTGGAAAGTATTTTTCTAAAATCAAAGTTCTGTAACACAAAGTTTCCAGATTGTCAACGATGAAAGAAGTGACATCAAAAGCAAAGGAGTGTTCAGAATACAAGATGCTTATTGTGTGAAGAAAGAAATCATCAAAGGCTTCTTGCGCATTGAAAACTACTTGTTCACCTATGTGGCAGGATGAAAATTGATTTGATTTATTAGTATCTTCAAATCAGTTTACAACAAGAACGACATAGACATAAATCATAGCAAAATGTTCATACAATAGAAAGATCAAAACTTTTGATCATACAATAGAAAGATCAAAACTTTTGATCATACAATAGAGAGATCAAAACTTTTGATCATACAATAGAGAGATCAAAACTTTTGATCATACTATAGAGAGATCGAAACTTTTGATCATACAATAGAGAGATCAAAACTTTTGATCATACTATAGAAAGATCAAAACTTTTGATCATACAATAGAGAGATCAAAACTTTTGATCATACTATAGAAAGATCAAAACTTTTGATCATACTATAGAAAGATCAAAACTTTTGATCATACAATAGAGAGATCAAAACTTTTGATCATACTATAGAGAGATCAAACTTTTGATCATACAATAGAGAGATCAAAACTTTTGATCATACTATAGAAAGATCAAAACTTTTGATCATACAATAGAGAGATCAAAACTTTTGATCATACAATAGAGAGATCAAAACTTTTGATCATACTATAGAAAGATCAAAACTTTTGATCATACAATAGAGAGATCAAAACTTTTGATCATACTATAGAAAGATCAAAATTTTTGATCATACAATAGGAAGATCAAAACTTTTGATCATACAATAGAAAGATCAAAACTTTTGATATGTAACAAAGAGTACACAAACGTAGCTGTAAACAAGTGGTGTAGCTAACTGAAAAAGTTACAAGACCAGAAATAAAGTCTTTTTTATTCTGGCCCTTGATAATAACAATAATAGTAAAGAAATTTAATTCTCGGGGTCAGTTTCACGTAATTGTGTACGGGCTCAGTACGGTTTTGCCAAGTTGGAGGGGAAACTTTATCATTACAGTCAATGGGATATTATTTTAGGAATACTTGTGTCGCCTCAGGCAGTCAGCGAAAATTAATGATACTCATATATATTGGAAACTATCATCTAATACACAACATTTATGAAGAATTTTTTTTTTTTTTGAGTATTTGTTGCAAAATGACAAAAAAACAGTTTTTTCTCCTATTGACTGCAATGATAACTGACTGTTTGTTTTCCCCTTTGACTAAAGTTTAAGATCGTCAAAAAAACATTGTTACGTCGCCGTGCACCACAACATTTCCGGATGTCCGACCTCCAGAATATAAATCTTTCCCAGGTACACCCCCCAAGTAGATTCCACCTACCCCTCCCAACAATCAAACATTTATTAACATAGAAGAAAAAATAGTACATATGGAAAGTATACAAATTTTCTTAGATGTCATACATTCATTTGTTATATTTTGTACGACTTTTATAACATAAAGAATATAAATGTATCAATATGAAATGATATAGAATATGAAAGTATACTTATAACCATCACAAAATTGTTTTAACAATCTGATGAGAACACAGGGCCTAGCATTTTAATAAAGTTGAAAACAAATTTTGGAACATGTGGGAGAGACCTAATAGAAGAAATACAGCCACACAGAAAAATGACATGCCAAGAATTAATACAGAGGGACTGAGTTCATGAGAATTAGAAAGGAAAAGGACAATTATTCCCCTCCTCCTAAAAGAGAATTTCAACAACCACCTCCTCCCCCAAAAAGAAATACAAATAATTTAGCCTCAACAAATTATATACAAAAAACATAGAATAAAACTGAATGCCCCTCTACACATGCCAAATGAATGGGGTCAAGCCCCTCACCATTGTATGTACACCCAGCCCAGCTATTTTTCATTAAATTAAATAAACACCAGTGGCAGGACTAATTTGATTTGGGGTCATGCGCCAACTGAAAGCAACTGACCAGACAATGAAGTCAAATTACAACTTCAAATAAGAATATCAAATTCATCTTGGGAATTGCAGAATAAATTTACAATAATGTGACATAAAATATCTAGGTCATATGTCAGTATACAAATACCCTGCATACCTTAATAAGGTTTCCCCCGCTCACGGTATAAGCACATCATGTGCATGAGACACAATTCCCTATCCCTCTTCTTAAGTAAATAATTTGTACACCACCACTGATTTGTAGACCACCCCTAATTTGTAGACCATCCCTACTTTGTAGTCCACCCCTACTTTGTAGTCCACCCCTAATTTGTAGACCACCCCTACTTTGTAGTCCACCACTAATTTGTAGACAACCTTAATTTGTAGACAACCTCAATTTGTAGACAACCCCCTAATTTGTAGACAACCCCCAATTTGTAGACAACCCCCAATTTGTAGACAACCCCCAATTTGTAGACAACCCCCCAATTTGTAGACAACCCCCAATTTATAGACAACCCCTAATTTTTGCTTCTATTAGACAACCCCTAATTAATAACATAATCACCCTTCAACTTACTGAAATGAAGGAAAAACTGAATAATGGCAAGAAGAGCTCTGGGCTGACGGGAGCCGTCCGAGATCAGGTTGGAGTGGAATGTTTTGATCGCTGGAAAGAGCTTTGGCACAAGAGTCGAGTCCAATCTGCATAGAAGCTCCAATGTGCTAACAACCTCAACCAAACACTGGGAATGAGAGCATGCATGGAGGGGATGTCAACATAATATACTTCATACATCATGGGGGTGCCAGTGGAGGGACAGAGGGGCGGGGGCAGTTACAGCCCATCTGTTAAAGATTTTGTTTCAATATGATAGGAAATAGTACGAAAAAAATTAATGTTTGGTGAAAAGAATCAAACCTTTGCTCACATAACAACACTTTGGAATTCTATCCTCTGGATCTCAGAATGATACACTCTTTCGAATAATTTGAATCTGGTTTTAAAACTTTCTTTCTTCACTTCTACCTATTTGTGTGTAGGGGGAGGGCGTTTTTTTTTAGCTTTGAGCATATTAAGATTCTACAAAGTTTGAGTGACAATAGAACCACCTAATCAAACTATCATATTCAGAAAACTTTTTAAAAGATAAAGATTTAATTCTATATACTCACAGCTTGAATCAACTCTTGATCTTGAGGTTTTAATGGTTCTGTGTAAAAGATAAATAGACAAATTGTAGATTGTAACGATTGAAGAGTTGTTGGTTGGTGATGTTTACTGGCACCACAACAGTGATGGTAAAGTTGTGCCAGAGAGGTTAGATTAATGTCAGAGGTGAAGAAAGGGATGAGAGGGGATGGTGAGTTGAGCAGGGGAAGAAGAGGTTTAGATAAATTTTACAACTGGAGGGCATTCAGTAGAGCACATACCTCCACCATGTTCAGCCTCGGAAACATGCATTTCATCTCTCCTCTGCTAAATCAATTTGAGACTTAAATATCATTGCAAATTAAAGCAATTTTTTCTTCATCTACAATAAAAAATAACTAAATATTATGCTGATACCGCAGCATTCAAAAGGAAGCCACATTTTATATCTTTTTGTTCAATTTCTTTCATGCTTTAGACAGGCGTCAATGCTTTGAGCATTCCATTCTGCAGATGAATGGATTTCTGTTGGAGATATGTAACTGGCAAACACACAGAAAGACATACAGACAAACAAATAAGCACACATTCACCACCAAATGTTAATTACTTCTTCCTTGGGGATTACCAAAGCCACACACAATTTGATCAAACCTCATTCAGTACTTGTTGAGATAATTGTTGAAAAACCAACAAAACACAGACAAAATTGTGACCTCTATAATTTTGATGCAGAGGTTGAAAAGATCAGATTACTCCGCACCGTGTGCATATGATTTTTCAATATGATTCTCTTGTGAAACCGTGTGCATATGATTTTTCAATATGATTCTCTTGTGAACCTGATTAAGCTAAATGTCATAAAACAATTATTGGAATTTAGTTTAAAAAAGTATGTGAACATGTGAAAGAAATTTAGAAATAGAAACAAATTGGATTTTGCAGGTAGATAGCTTAGTAATTTGGGTATTCTACATCCCTTTCCAAACTAAGGTTATATAAAGTAGAGATGTCCATGACCGTTTAACAAACCAGTTGCGAAGCACTGGTGAATGAAGACACACCAATAAATTCAAGCTTGTTAAGTTGACCGCTAGACCAGAGAGGTTGAATTTGTAACATTAGGATCCATACTAACCATTAACGGGTAGGGATATGTACCGGTGAATATAGTCAGTTGTACATAAATATTAAAGTTCTTGATTTATTTCCCAGTTTGGAGCTTTTTGTCCATTCTTGCTTATTTTTTGTTCATATTGAGAGGGCAATTCAGATGTTATTGTTGTAATACAACAAATGAAGTATGAGGTTCGAGCTTGAGTTATTATAGAATTCTAAATAAATGGGGAGATATATTAATGATATATAAATGAACCACTTACTCCGTGAACACTGATCAAGCACTCTCAGGCAATATTCACAGGCTTTATCTAAAAATGTCACTTTGGCCTTCTTGGCAAACTTTCCAGATGATGTAATACTTCCTTTACCAGTTGACAATTCTGCAACCTCGGAAGAGCCTTCAGTTACAGGATCCTCCATGAAGGTGGCTTGAAGCCAACATCTCAGGACTGAAAATGCGTGAATATTCATGAGTTGCTCTGGTGAGAAATACTGTGATAGGCTGAGGATGGTGAAGACATCATCGCATGATGTGCCATCTATCTCTAATACCTGTGAGGAAAGTAGTACGTGGATGCTTAAACGAAAAGTGAATATTCATGACTTGCTCTGGTGAGTATACTGTAAAGGTGTACTATCAATATCAATTACCGGTGAGGAAAGTAGCGGGTGGATGCTTAAATATTAAGCTTTAGACACAAGCTTTAGACAAGAAAAGCCAAAAGACTACTTTGATATAAATATATATATATATATATATATATATATATATATATATATATATATATATATATATATATATATATATATATATATATATATATATATATATATATATATATATATATATATATATATATATATATATATATATATATATATATATATATATATATATATATATATATATATATATATATATATATATATATATATATATATATATATATATATATATATATATATATATATATATATATATATATATATATATATATATATATATATATATATATATATATATATATATATATATATATATATATATATATATATATATATATATATATATATATATATATATATATATATATATATATATATATATATATATATATATATATATATATATATATATATATATATATATATATATATATATATATATATTCCCATGGAATTTCTTCTAATTGGCACTCTTCAGCAATTAGCTAAAGCTGGAGTCCAATCCATCAAAGTTGGTGATGCTGAAATAAAACCATCTGTTAGTGTAAAAAATTTGGGTGTTTATTTGGACAATCACATGTCTACAAATATTCATATTGGGAAAGTTTGTTCCAAAGCTTATCACGGTCTTTATAACATTCGTCAGATTGCCAAATATCTTGATGTAGATTCCATAAAAACCCTTATTAATGCTTTTGTTATAAGTCACATTGATTATTGTAATTCACTTCTTGTTGGACTACCTAATTATCAACTTTACAGAATTCAAAGAGTACTTAATGGTGCTGCTCAGTTGATTTTCAGACTACCAAAATTTTCTCACATTAATGCTGTTTTGAAATCCCTTCACTGGTTACCAGTCAAACAAAGGATCATAAAATTATTTTACAAGTTTTCAAGTGCATTAAAGGCCTTGCTCCAAAATATTTATGTTAAATGGTAGTTGAATAACCATTCCCGCTATGACTTTCGTTTCAAGTCCCTATTTGTTCCCCGTATTAAGCATAAAACTCTTGGTGAAAGGGCCTTTGCTTATAAAGGTCCTTGGTTGTGGAATTCACTCCCAACTGAACTCAAATGTATTTATAATGTATCCCTGACCTCCTTCAAAACTGAGCTCAAAACTTTTTTTGTTTAAAAAGACATTAATCTAAATGTGCAGCTTTATCCATTGTATTTCTATTGATGTTGTCATTTCTGTATTCTTATTTTTGTTTTCGTATCGTAATTTCCTTGTACGTAAAGAGCTTTTGAATGTTTTTACAAAATTAGCGCTATATAAATTTATGTATTATTATTATTATTATATATATATATATATATATATATATATATATATATATATATATATATATATATATATATATATATATATATATAAATATATATGTATATATATATATATATATATATATATATATATATATATATATATATATATATATATATATATATATATATATATATATAAATATATATATATACTGCTCCATTGAGGTTATCAAACTTTAAAAAAGGCAAAGTTTCAGATTTAAAGGAATATTCCCATGGAATTTCACTTTAATATATTTGATAAAGCACAATAAAAGAAACAGATTGGTGAAAACCCCAAGTTAATATATTATTCCTACAAAAAGTTATTGAATTTTAAAGATTGTTCTTGTCTGTGTAAAAGAGATTGTTGGTCTAGTCTAAATCATCACTATGATGTCATCAGAGCACTTCTGTACTATTCTTTGTTTGGTTTGGTTTGTTGATGTTTCACAGCACTGCGACAGTCAGTCAAATATGCCAAGAGGGTGTTAAAAATTTAGGGTGCAAGAGTTAGGACAGATGGTTGGGAGAGAGAAAGGGGGTAGGAAGGAGAGAACAAAAATAAAAGTGCAAATAAAGATTTAAAAAAAAAAGGAAAGAGGGATAGGAATGTAAGATAGGGGAAGAAAATGGGGGAAGTGTGGGTAAGGATTAAATCAGGTGTTATAAGTTGCTATTGTGAAGGAAGGTGATAATGTTGGAGGGGGGATTGTTCTTGAAGAGGTTAGAAATAGAGGTGGAGGGAGAGAGGAATGATTTGGAGTTGAGGTATAAATGACAGGTTAAGAGGATATGCTTGATTGAGAGTTCAGTATTGCAAGTAAGGCAGAGAGGTTTGGGACAGCCTGATAGGAGTTTGGATGTGGAGTTGTTACTAGTCTCAAAATTCCTGGAGTCTTGGCAAGTTCTCCCGAGGTAGATGGAACGTTGAGGCAAAAGTCAGAGTGTGGAAAAAGGATTGAGGAAATATGGTTCGACAGAGCGTTGTTGGCTGCTGTCAACCCTTTCGTTCCCAGGGATACCGAAGTGGTTGGAGATCCAGAAGAAGATGATTTTCTTCCTAAAGGATGAGAGAGAGAGTAAATTTTGTTTAAGATTTGTAAGATAAGTGGATTAGACCAGAGCATGTGAAGGATGCCTGAGTGAACAGATTTGGAGTCAGAGAAGATGACGAAGTGGGAGCAGAGGGAGAGTTCTGCAAAGTTTAAAGCTAGGAGGATAGCCTTTGCTTCAGCAGAGTAAATGGAGGCTCCATCTGGTAAACTTGAATAAAGGGTGAGGCCGGGACAGGCGGTGGCGGCTGCAAAGGAGCCTTTCCGTGTGGAATCAAAGGGTTAGGAAGACTTGAGGGGGGGGGGAGGGAGGTATGAGTCGGGTGGGGTAGAAGGGATAGTGTGCCTGGCTATACAAAATTTCATATTTTCTAAATGATTGGGAACATATTTTCTTCAAAAATTATCAAGAATAGTGTAAAATAAAATTTACAATAATGTTTTCCAATCTAATCTTGTAACTTACATTTGAATTATGAAACATTTTTAAAGAAACACATTAAGATTAGTACAGGCAGTGCGGTAATGACATTATAATGATGGCTTAGATTCAGTACTAGAGTCATTTTTATACAGGCAAGGTAAATCTTTAAAGCTCAATAACTTCTTCTAGGAATGAGATATCAACTTGGGTTTTTTCCAAATCTGTTTCTTAAAATTTTCTCTATCAAATACATAAAAAGAAATTCCATGGAAATATTACTTTACAGGTGTAGGTCTATTATAGAGAAGTGACATCACACCCTCACTTTTCTCCTAATTGTTAATATGGTTTGACAGTATATACAATATAACTAGAATCATAGCACTCTGCAGAGCATACCTCCGCCCCCTGTTCATTCCCCATCCAGAATACCTAGGCTCACCAACTTATAACCCCAAACAATCTCTTTCTCACTGTTGGTCTGTATTGCCACAAGTTGCATTCTAAACACTTCAGGATCTATCCTCTGATCATTGCTTTTAGTTTTATTCAGGCTAAGCATTCATTGTTTCAGCTTTATTCAGCCAAGTATCACATTCCATCATTTTCCTTTCATGCAAGAATGCAATTCTTTTGATTCTCTTTGATACCAGAAACCACTTCATCTGATTTTCTTAAGAGTCTAGAAAATTGGTTGTTTAGAATTGTTTTTAGCGTATAAATTTATTGTTTAGGTTTAGGACATTCCATTGGAATCCTATGAAAAGTTTCAACTATATAAATAAGTCTTCACACCTTATCCTAAAACATCCCCACCCCTCAATTTCTGCCCATCCCCTGTTTCAATAAGTCCCAAATTTTAATCACTTCTTCCTGAAACAATAATAAAACTACACACCAAATTTAATCAAAATTCAATCATCAATTGTTGAGACAAACAGACAAGCAGAGGCCAAAACATAACCTCCGTCCAACTTCGTTGGCAGAGATGATTATGTTTTAACTACTAATTGCAAATATTGTTTTAAGGTTTTTTCAGATAGTAAAAAAAAAACAGATTCTGTTTTAGTAATATCGTCAAGTATCCAATACTTGACGCGTAAAAGCAGAATTGTCACTCTGCGTAAAAGCAAAATTGTCATTCTGTGTAAATGTGGAATTGTCATTCTGTGTAAAAGTGGAATTGTCACTCTGCGTAAAAGCGGAATTGTTACTCTGCGTAAAAGCGGAATTGTCACTCTGCGTAAAAGCGGAATTGTCATTCTGCGTAAAAGTGGAATTGTCGCTCTGCGTAAAAGCGGAATTGTCACTCTGCATAAAAGCGGAATTGTCATTCTGCGTAAAAGCGGAATGTTCACAAATGCCTCCAGTGGATTACCTGCTCCTGTTTGTTGGTTTTCTTCTTTGAGTTTGGATTTTGTTCTTGCTCCGTGCTTGTCTTTGACAGCCAATCACCAACCTGAGAACTGACGACAAACAATTGATCTGAAAAATGAATATTCAACGGCTTAAAATCACCAAAAAATTCCTATTTTGTAATAAAGATTCCTCAAAAAAATAAGTATATTTCACATTTTGTTCCTTGTGTGAAAAGTTTTCAATATTTTTGCGAGAAGCATTAACATGAGAAGGAAGCACTTATGTTTTGCAATTACGTTGTTACTACAAATTTATAAAAAAAAAAACTTATTTTGTTACGTTATTACATTTTACCATTTACTATTATTTACTATCATTTTTATTTTTCCTAATTCACTGGGTTTTTCATTTTTAATTTAATTTTATATATATAACTTTTATATCTACATTTCTTTGTACGTTTTGCTACAGGGCGACAAATTTCCATATTTTGTTGTGGACGAAATAAATTGATCTCATTGATCTTATCTTATCTTATTAAATGTATCATTAAAAAAATAAAAGATAAAGGTAATCATTTTCAATATCAAAATGAATTCCTTGAAAGACAGTGTAAGACTCCAATTTTAGAGGGAAAAGAGAAGACAGTGGGTAAGGACTTTTCAATGTTAAAGGAAACGAGAATTCTACAATTTGAATTCATTACCAATGCCAATGAGGTTATGTTTTCTCCTCTGTTTGTTTGTTGGTCTGATATCTCAATAACTGATGATTGGATTTTGATTAAATTTAGTGTGTGGTTTTGTTACTGTTTCAGGAAGAAGGGATTAAAATTTGGGACTTATTAGAAGAGAGAAAGGGTAGAAATGGAGGGGTGGGGATGCTTTAGGAGGAGACTTTGTCAAGACTTTGTTGAAATTTCCAATGGAATGTATTGAACAATTAATTTGTACTCTGAATGAACATCTAAAAAATCCATGATCTGGACTCTAAAATAGCTTAAATCAAGTAGTTGGGTATCAAACAAAATCAAAACAATTGGATTTTGGTATAAAAAGGAAATGATGGAATGTGAATCTTGTCTGAAAGGAACTCAAACAATGAATGTTTAGCCTGAATAAAACTGAAAACAATGATATGACTTTGGAAGAAATCAGTCGGAAGTATAACCTGAAGTGTTTAGAATGCAAACAGGCAATACTGATTCAAAGTGAGAAAGAGATCATGTGAGGATAAAACTCAGTGGGCCTAAATTTTTTGTGGTAGATTGTGGGTAGGGTGGAGTGTGGGTGAGGTGGGGTGAGGTAGGGGAGGGGGCCTCGACTAAATACTAGGCATATTGGAATTCCAAAATGGCGGCAAAGGTATGCACTCCACAGACGCTAATATTCCAGTTTTCAGAAATTTTCAGTGATTCAAAATCGGAAACATACCATCAAAATAACCAATTGTTCTGATCAACTTCCTTACCTTCTGATAGAAGCTCTCTGTGCAACATAGCTGAATTGACTATGCAATGTAATGCTGAGTACTGCACCTCGGGTTCAAACCCAGCCGTGGAGACCCATTTGACCATCTGATGTACCAGTTTCTGTAGATGGCCTTGCCTCCTCCCCTAACAAGAATGATGGATAACAATTTTTTTTTTTTTTTTTCAGGCTTACAAACCATTATTTTATTCAAAATTTATAATTGTTTAACACTAAAACAGTTACAAGTTTGTAGACAGCTCAATGCTGTCTCTGTATCATAATGCATGTATTATATACAACAATCTGAGTAAAACTGCCCCTAAATCCTGAAAATAGCACAGTTTCACCCAGTATCTAATTTGTGAGTCTAATCAAAGCTGGAGCATTATATGTTCTTTTATATATGCATCAAATATTTCAATATTCCAAATAATATTTCCTTTTTTACTTTCAGTCTTCAAAACAATTAAGATGTTGATTCAAGGTATTGCACAAATTTATACACATTTTGTCACAATAAGCTAATTTTCTTAAACACCTACCATTTATACACTGCCTATTGCTTGCTTCCCTAATTAGAACAATTCAAATTATCTTTTTTAACTTGATATTTGCTGTAAGTTTAGGTGGTTCCATCAGACCAAATCCATAGAAAGTCTTCAAACAAATTTTATTTTTTCACATGGCTAGCAAAAGTATGAATATTCTACCGTAGTCTCTTATGATGACTTTGTACAGTTATCTGAGTTACAATCTGTGCTTATAGTTACTTTAAACTAGTATAGGAAAAATATGTTACCCAATTAAACTATAATCCTGATTGGTAGGTACAGTGGCTAACATGATAAAACTATACTGTATTGATTTGAGCATTTATTTTCAAAAGAAATGTGTGTTTCCAAGTACATTTACCATGATAGCTACATCCACTGTATTACTGGGCTTCTGCGGCCAAGGTTAAGGTAGCCTTCTGGCCCATATTATTCTTATCATTATTTATCTATTATTCTTATTTCAGACATTTATACTAGAAGGATCTCTCTGTTGAAAAGTGAAGGTGTCTTTTTAGCTAATTGAAGAGAATTTTGAAATGAAATAGGTTTTTTTTTTGATACTTGTGTCATTTAAAAAAAAAAAAACTTAAGTAAGTTATAATTAATTTGAACATTTGTATCAAAGGTTTTCACTTTTCAATACTACCACATGCACGAAAAGTGTCCTTGAATATATTCTTGAGTCTCCAGCAAAAAATACACCATCACATTTCAGCCACAATCTCCTTCAATCTTTAAAAAAAATCTAAGCTCATAACAATTGCAAAATGTAAATCAAAATGATCCAATCAATAAGCTGGACAAATGACTGTTTGTGAAAGACCTCAAAACAAGTAGAATTATACCTGGCCCAACACCACAGAAAGTAGAGGTTGCACATTATGTGACTGAGTCACAACTTTGAAGTTTTCATCTATGACAAGATCAGTAGGAGACAGGTCTTGTAATATCGCTGCAGCTAGAAGAATAATTCCATGTTGGAGGGTGTCTGTCTGGTTGCCTCCTCCTGCTTTTGGTGCTTCATGGGATGAAGCCTGACCTTGAGTAACAACTCTTACGAGAGCATGAATCAGATCTGCTGGAACCCTAGAAATTATATTTAGAAAGAAAATGCCTTGAGCAACAATTCTTATGAGAGCAAGAATTATCTACTAGAACCCTAGAGATTAAATTAGAAAGAAAATGCCTTGAGCAACAATTCTTATGGGAGCATGAATTATTATGCTGGAACCATAGAAATCATATTTAGAAAGAAAATGCCTTGAGCAACAATTCTTATGAGAGCATGAATCAGATCTGCTGGAACCATAGAAATTATATTTAGAAAGAAAATGCCTTGAGCAACAATTCGTATGAGAGCAAGAATTATCTACTGGAACCCTAGAGATTAAATTAGAAAGAAAATGCCTTGAGCAACAATTCTGATGAGAGCATGAATTATCTGCTAGAACCCTAGAAATTATATTTAGAAAGAAAATGCCTTGAGCAACAATTCTAATGAGAGCAAGAATTATCTGCTGGAAGCCTAGAGATTAACTTAGAAAGAAAATGCCTTGAGCAACAATTCTTATGAGAGCATGAATTATCTGCTGGAACCCTAGAAATTATATTTAGAAAGAAAATGCCTTGAGCAACAATTCTTATTGGAGCATGAATCATCTGCTGGAACCCTAGAGAATATATTTAGAAAGAAAATGCCTTGAGCAACAATTCTTATGAGAGCAAGAATTATCTGCTGGAACCCTAGAGATTATATTTAGAAAGAAAATGCCTTGAGCAACAATTCTTATGAGAGCATAAATTATTATGCTGGAACCATAGAAATTATATCTAGAAAGAAAATGTCTTGAGCAACAATTCTTATGGGAGCATGAATTATCTGCTGACACCCTAAAAATTATATTTAGAAAGAAAATGCCTTGAGCAACAATTCTTATGAGAGCATGAATTATCTGCTGGAACCCTAGAGATTATATTTAGAAAGAAAATGCCTTGAGCAACAATTCTTATGAGAGCATGAATTATTATGCTGGAACCCTAGAAATTATATTTAGAAAGAAAATGCCTTGAGCAACAATTCTTATGGGAGCATGAATTATCTGCGGGAACCCTAGAAATTATATTTAGAAAGAAAATGCCTTGAGCAACAATTCTTATAAGAGCATGAATTATCTGCTGGATCCCTAGAGCTTAAATTAAAAAGAAAATGCCTTGAGCAACAATTCTTATGAGAGCATGAATTATCTGCTGGAACCCTAGAAATTATATTTAGAAGAAAATGCCTTGAGCAACAATTCTTATGATCTGCTGGAACCCTAGAGATAAAATTAGAAAGAAAATGCCTTGAGCAACAATTCTTATGGGAGCATGAATCAGATCTGCTGGAACCATAGAAATTGTATTTAGAAAGAAAATGCCTTGAGCAACAATTCTTATAAGAGCATGAATTATCTGCTGGAACCATAGAAATTGTATTTAGAAAGAAAATGCCTTGAGCAACAATTCTTATGAGAGCATGAATTATCTGCTGGAACCCTAGAGATTATATTCAGAAAGAAAATGCCTTGAGCAACAATTCTTATGAGAGCATGAATTATCTGCTGGAACCCTAGAGATTATATTTAGAAAGAAAAAGCCTTGAGCAACAACTCTTATGGGAGCATGAATCATCTGCTGGAATCCTAGAGATTATATTTAGAAAGAAAATGCCTTGAGCAACAACTTTTATGAGAGCAAGAATTATTATACTGGAACCATAGAAATTATATTTAGAAAGAAAATGCCTTGAGCAACAATTCTTATTAGGGCATGAATTATCTGCTGGAACCCTAGAGATTATATTTAGAAAAAAAATGCCTTGAGCAACAATTCTTATGAGAGCATGAACTATCTGCTGAATCCCTAAAAATTATATTTAGAAAGAAAATGCTTTGAGCAACAATTCTTATGGGAGCATGAATTATCTGCTGACACCCTAGAAATTATGTTTAGAAAGAAAATGCCTTGAGCAACAATTCTTATGGGAGCATGAATTATCTGCTGACACCCTAGAAATTATATTTAGAAAGAAAATGCCTTGAGCAACAATTCTTATGAGAGCATGAATTGTTATGCTGGAACCATAGAAATTATATCTAGAAAGAAAATGCCTTAAGCAACAATTCTTATGGGAGCATGAATCATATGCTGGAACCCCAGAAATTTTATTTAGAAAGAAAATGCCTTGAGCAACAATTCTTATGGGAGCATGAATTATCTGCTGGAGCCATAGAAATTATATTTAGAAAGAAAATGCCTTGAGCAACAATTCTTATGGGAGCATGAATTATCTGCTGGAGCCATAGAAATTATATTTAGAAAGAAAATGCCTTGAGCAACAATTCTTATAAGAGCATGAATTGTTATGCTGGAACCATAGAAATTATATCTAGAAAGAAAATGCCTTGAGCAACAATTCTTATGGGAGCATGAATCATATGCTGGAACCCCAGAAATTTTATTTAGAAAGAAAATGCCTTGAGCAACAATTCTTATGGGAGCATGAATTATCTGCTAGAGCCATAGAAATTATATTTAGAAAGAAAATACCTTGAGCAACAATTCTTATGGGAGCATGAATTATCTGCTGGAGCCATAGAAATTATATTTAGAAAGAAAATACCTTGAGCAACAATTCTTATGAGAGCATGAATTATCTGCTGGAGCCATAGAAATTATATTTAGAAAGAAAATACCTTGAGCAACAATTCTTATGAGAGCATCAACTATCTGCTGGAACTCTAAGAAAGTCTGTAAAGCACACTTTTTTTTACAGATTGTCAATAACATGAATACTCCAAATTGACTTACCTGTGATGAAACTTTGAGAAAAATAGCAAATGGTGCAATTGCCTAAGACTTGTAATGCCATCAACGCTGACATCATGGGAGTTCAAAGCATGAAGAGCATTATTGTACACCACCTGCTTGTCATCTTCTGTCATATTCCTACCGTAAAGTAAAATGAAAAATTTAAACTCAAGTTAGACAAAAACAAATGCATCACGATTCGTAGAATTCTGACTCTATTTCAGCCACATTCCACATGCATACAAATGTAACCTTATGATAATAATGGATACAGGTTGCAAAACTTCCAGATCCAGCTCTGTTTTGGTGGTGTTGAACTAATTAATATAGGGCAGCTTCATGGTCAAACCTTAAAGGCTCAGATGCTCCAGAAATTGTCCAAAAGGTTTTTAAAGCTATTGATGCTTGGTGCTGTAATGACAGTCTTGCTTAAGGAGTTCCAATGGCTAACTACCCGATGGCTAAAGAAGTAACGATGCAATTCTGTGTTGGCTCTAGGCAGAAAGAGCAGAGTTCATGGCCATGTGTAGCATGACAGAAGTGTGGAAATTAAGAATGGAGGACACTCTAGGATTATAGTAACCATTTAATATCTTAAAGACTTCAATCATGTCTCCTCTAAAGTCTTCTGAAGGAAGGAGTAGGTTGCTTGAGCCTCTGAAATGATCTTGAGAGGAGAGATTCTTTAATACGGGAACTAACTTAGTTGCACGTCGCTGAACAATCTCTATTGCAACCAAGTGCTTCTTTTTAAAAGGATGCAAGATGGTATTAACAAACTCAAGGTGTGGTCTCACTAGTGATTTAAACACTTGTCTTGATTTGGTAAATGGAGTAAGGTTATTTTGGCTAAACTGCGAGCCACACCCTTACTTTGGGCGATCTCACTAATAATTCGTAAATCGTTTCATAGAGGGATTTCATCACATGACTCTTAACTCAACTGGAAGCCATTTTGCAGGGAAACGGCATCGTTGTGTTTCACATGTCTTTACACAGCTCAGTCACATCACATGTACAACAAACATACTACATGCTAACCTACCAGTACCACTATAGCGTATTTTACTAATTGCACTTTTTTTGTTTGCTTCCGATTCTACTTCATATCATCCTTAAGTTTTATATATTCACCGGGTATACGAAGAGTAACTTTAACGTTAATGCCAGCTGATTGTTCATTATACTCAGATAAAACCTACATACCTGATATAAAGTGCTCACTGCAAATCCTTGTGTGAACCGTAGGTTGAGAGCCGTCGCATCGTACAGCAGAAACCCACTTCGAACGTCGATCAAGATCAGATGAAAATTGAGAAAACGTCTTTTTATTCCCCCGCACACATCTATTAGTGCTAGAGCTGTGACCGTTTAGCGTGTACTCGCTACACGCTCGCAAATTTTGTAAACGTTTACTAAATTTTCATTGCGAGTAATCGTTTTTCATACATTATAAACCGAGTGTCTTGCCGTTGAAAATCAATATTGGTGATTCAAATCACACACACATTCGGCTGACAAAATTCCAATCAATGATTTTTTACAAACTGTAAACTTGATTAGCATTAATCTTTTTCAAATGTGCGAATCACAAATGCGCAGTATTCACCAATGAATGGGGATATTATGCACTTTGATTTCGCCGAAATCTGAGTAATCTAACTTGTAAAATGCACCGCGAATGTGCAGCAGTAAACAGTGAAACTAACAATAGGCCTAACGTTAGGCCTTAGGGCTTTAAATTCCACACAATCAAGGCCCGTTTCATCGACCAAAAAAAAATTTGAATCGTGACAATCAGTACATTTACATGTAAATATTACCTGATGAGTCAAATAAATTTTGCAAGAAAGAAAAAATATTGCATAATAAATAAACAGAAAAAGGTTTTAACAAAGCTGAAATTCTGCATGCTGCGCAAAGATGGCGGCCATTTTTTTGAGAGGGCTGATATTTCAGAACTTCCTGGTGGGGGCGTAGTTTTGAAATGTTTTACGGCGAGGTATATCATAGGCGTTTGCAAGATTTTCACAGAACTTTGAAAGCCGTAGCGAATACGACAAACAAGTTAGGCAATGTTGAGTTTAAATGACATTGAAAGGAAGTTATCTGTTCTTTCTAAACTGAATTTCCATGCATATTTTCCATAAAAATGATAATTTGTACTGTAGAAGTAAACTTTTTACGATTTGGAAAGCAAAACTCAGCGTCTATTTGTTACTTTTGCCATACTAGTTGCAATTTTTTTTTATTTCGCCTTGTAGTTTTGGAGCAATTTTGGTGTATTTCCGAAAATTACGGTACTAAACTCATGTACACGATACACGCTCGCTTTTTTTGGCGTGTACACGTTTACTAAAATCCCTAAACGTTCACAGCTCTAATTAGTGCAACCAATGGCACAGCAAGATTCAAGCGCAATTATCTTACAAAAACAATCCTATAAAACAACATGCAAATGTATGTAAATCTAATTAAGTGTACAGCAGACGACAGTGTTTTTCCCTTCAAAATGGTGATGTAAACAAAGTCAGGTGACCTCATGACGTCAGCTGAAACACCCTAATATGAATGTACTTGTACAACATAAAGAACATAAAAAACTAAGCAATACAGTATGAAAAGTTTTGTTTCCAAAAGACCAATGATGAGTATTCAAGCTGGTTTAATGCAAATGAAGAGGATGGGGGAGGTCATCCTAATTTGTTTCTTCACAAATTTTGTCAAGGAAGGAGGTATTTCTGAACACAAAAAAATAATGGGATTTTCATTTTTAGTGATCCTGGTCGAATGTGAAACAAACTAAAACTGTCGGTAGACCAATATGCTGGACAATTCAAAGATATTAGCTTCAAGCTAGCATAGAGAATGGGCTTATTTAGGAATGTACATGCAGTAATGGGGCTGGTAGGGGCAGTTGATTTCAAATTACCTCAGCCTTGAAGGATGCACTTGCCTTTTCCTTTGTTTTAGTTTTCACAACATTTTACTACAAGCCTCACAATATCTTGAATTTAATAAACGTGTGTCAAACAGTATGAAAAATATGCAAGTGTAATGCAACATTAAAGCAAATTTATGCCAAACAATATTGCTTAATGTATGACAAACTAGACATTGTAAATAACATGCCAACCCACCCTACCCAACCCACTTCTGTTCCACATGCCATCCCACTCTGTCCTACATTCAATTCCACCTTGTTCAACATAAAATCCATCCTCATCCCAATTTTACAATCTACCAATCATCATGTCATGTTCTACACAACATTCCATATAAAATCCCACCACATGAAGTTCCACCACATGACATCCCACCACATGACAAAAAAAAAAAAATCTTAATATTTTTCCATATAATTCAGTCTACAAACAGGTGATACTAAAATGAATGCCGACCTAATGCGCATTGAGAAAAACAAATGCTCCAAAACCTCCTGCCAAAAAATTTCAATATCTTAAAAAAACAGGCTCTCTATCACAAAAATTTAAGTTCCAAATCATCAAACAGCCGTAAAAGGGTATAATTACGCATTAATAACACAGTACCCACCCGCATGCAGTTGTTGCCAACACTCAAATTTTAATCTTAACAATAACACATCAAAACCTCTTGATGCATGCATCCACTATAGATTGCCAAATAATATTACATTGTGGAAGAAGCTTTATACTAGAAATAATTAATGTATAATAAAAACTAAAAATAGCTTTATGCCCTTTGAAAAATGTATGGACGCAAATCTAAAACTTTCATTCTCATGGCCTAATGTTAAATTACTTAGGACCCTCGCTGTCATTCAGTTTAACAGTTTCATTATCAATTTATTTTTGTTTTACACATGTAGGGTTGTCTGTAGTTGATGATTGTACAGGTACCATTAGTCGTGAGCTTGTTGATTCATCTGGTACCTTGCCTGTGGATTCTTTTAGGGATAGGTGTTATAAATAGGGGATTCACTTCTTAGGTATGTTAACACAGAGTTTTGTGGAGTAGATCGTAGTAGAAGGATTAGGGTGTATCTTCCAGGGGCTAGGGTTGATGATGTTAGTTCTCGTGTTGAGAATTTATGTAAGGGTGGAGATACCGTCGTAGTTTCAATTGGTACAAATTATATTTCAAGGAGAAATGTTGATTCTGTTAGGCGTAATTTTATAGATTTGTTATTCGAGATGAAGGACACAGGTTGGGTTCTAGTTGTTTGTCTGTTTTCACATAGAGGTAGTTCCTTCATGATAGATAAGATGTTGTTGATCAATAGTTGGTTAGAGAGTATTTGTTGTCTATTTGAGTTCGGTTTAGTAAATTTCTGCCATAAGTTTGAGTCTCGGGTTGATTGGTTCATAAGAGATGGTTTGCATTTAAGTGGGATAGGTGCTTATATTCTTGCTAGGGGTGTTAATAAGACAATTGAGGATCTGAGTCCTTTAAACTAGTCATCGGGGACATGGGGGGTATGTGGACCAGTTCCAAGGAATAATACTTTTAGCTATTGGGATTGCAGAACAATTTGCAAGTACATTTTCCATGTACAAATTTTGTATATTCAAGGCATTTTATGTTATTTTCTTTTAATCTTGATCAAAAGAGTGCCAAAATTTCAGTTGATCACCAATATTTTTGCATAACTTGTAGGCTTCGTATGTAGGGCTTGACATGTATTCCCCAATTAAGTCAATTTGCCCATAATGCCTCAAGGTAAGACTAGAATAATGGTATGTAACAACAAATTCCATCATTGTCCATGAGCACTATAAGTATAGCATTCCATTTTACCTATTTTGGAAGTTAAATTTGTAGTGGAACTAACGTTGGTCGCACGACTGCAATTACAATAAAATCTTGACACAATAACAAAATTACTTTAAAATTACACTGTTAGACAGAACACATACTTGCAGTTCTTCCTGTTATATATAAAAAAAAAACTATAAGCATTGAACAAATATTGATAAATTTCAAGTTTCGGAGTACTTATGAGTAAACAGACATCATGGCAGTAGGACCTATGGCTGGAAAAATCACCCTAAAAAATAGCATTACAATTTCTTAAATAGTTAAATAAAAACAATACCGATGCTTGTTATAGGCCTAGGTGAAAATCAATAGATTTTACAAATTTTTTGCGATCGGTGGCATCGGTAATTTTTCTATGAACACGGAATTTTAGTGAACGAATTCGTTTTCCTTGGAACTGGTCTTTTCGCTCAACTGGTCCACATATGTAACAGTGACAGTAACACTTAACGCCTAACGTTACTAATTGAGAAATTTAAGTGAAAACTAATGTTAAAGTTAAACATCAGTATAAAACGATCCCATAATTCTTAATGGAAGTTAAAAAGTGACACAAATCGTTCTTCTCCAAACCTTCGTACCTAAATTTAGATACAAATCCATCTGACGAGACTTCGATAGAGGTCGCCATTTTTAGTCTTTAGTAAAATAAAGAAATTCAAAGTGTTGATAAAATTGGTTTATTCTTTAAAATTAGATCCGTTAAATTATAAAAAATATAATACAATTTAAATAATTTTTTAATAAGTGTTTAATAGCTCAAATAATTAATTTTATAAATAAATTTTGAATTGAATTTTAAAAGCATAAGCTCTGTTTTTCCAGGGTGTAGAAAAATGACCTTTAGCCCTGGTAACCAAAAGAGTTCGATAGAAACGTACCGCTACATGATTTAATGTGGTAAATTTCTAAACTTTTGACCAATCAGGCTAAGATTTGTACGGTAAGTAGCTCTTTAACATCAGGAGAAATGGGTATCATGACAGTTAATTAAAGTGAATAGGTAGGTGTACGAAACACAGCTTAGTTTGTCCTCTTCATGTTTTCACCTATAAAGTTTTCAAGTTGTAAGTCGAGTTTCTTGAGTTAGCCTAGGCCCTAACACATGTTACAATAGGTCAACCACTTTCTTAACGTTGTAGGCCTATGCAGTATAGGCTTCATTTCGCTTTTATTTTAGTGTATTAGTGTCAGTTTACAGTGTGGTATATTGTTGACAAGTTGTGAATTATGTTTTCATTGGAGATAGGTGAGAGGGAACCCCTCTCTTTTATTATAATTTCGGCACAATTGGAGGGTAGGCCTACCCTGAACTTCCCTCCTTAGTACGGGTTGACATTGGGATTGCCGTTCGAGGGTTGTTAGGCCTAGAGATTGGATACAATTCCTATGTTTTTTTTAAATCACTCGTAGAAAATTGACGATTGAAAAATAACTTACTTTTTGGATATTCTTATATCAATTATTCTAAATGTTTACTTATTTAGCACCATGACGGGTTAAAGTTCTCCAAAATTTAAATTTTGGTCACCATTTTCTTAGTCACCGCACGTTTGTGATTGATTATTCAACTTCCGCAAAATAAGTGTAACTTGGATTGCACTCAGTGTATTGGGATGATGGCTCACTAAATTACCCGAACTACTGTTATGCCAACCTCAAGAAAGCTATCAATAGTGTATGTTTGTCTTGGTATTGCATTTGCAGATTAAAGATGGAGATAGTGTATGTGTATACAAAGAAGAGAAGCGAGTTTGGGAGACAGTGTAACTTCTCAGACAGACCTGCTGAGTTACATGTGGATATCCTTCCAGATGACAGCTTAACTCAGAACTTTATTGAAAAGAACCCTGTTGACCGAGGCATACAATGTGTACAGGAGATGAGTGAACATGAGGTAAAAATACTTCCTAAGTTGGGAACATGTTTCATTTTTAAGCTTGGGTAATATTGAGCATTATGCAATATCGATATATTGCCTGAAATATATCAATAATATCGAAATATTCATATGCAAATTATAGGATGTCATACGTAAGTCTTAAGAGAAATGATTAAACAACTAGATTGGAAAAGCTTACAATTAGGAAGGAAGGAAGCAAGACAAAACATGATGTACAAAATAGTGAACGACAAAGTCGCCATAAATCCAGACAAATACTTCAATAAGCCAAACAGAACATCATCACGCCATACACAACCCCATTCATTCGCAATACCATCAACAAGCAAGGACTACAGAAAATGGTTATTCTTCTGCAATACTGTTAGGGATTGGAACAGCCTACCTTTGGAAATTGCAGGGGCCAAGTCACTTGAGACATTTAGGTCTCAAGTAGCAGAACTCAATAAGACTTACCTGGGGATGGGGAGGGGGCACGCACACACACACACACACATAGCTGGCAGAGTATTCAAGTTGTTGAAGGTGGCCAGTATATGGAAGAAGTATGTACTGTTCTGGTCAAGGTAATCTTGTCTCGGCTCAAAAAAAGTCAAGTAAACTTTTTTGTACAAATAAACAAAAATCACTGCACAATTTGTACATTTCATCTTCAAATAAACACCCACTATGTTTAAAAATGTTCTTTACATGGTTTCTATCACAAAAGATCAATCACAGAAACATTGCAAAAGTTTAGGTTTCAGCATATTTAAAAAAAATAATAATAATAAATGTTGTGGAACTGGTATAAAGCCTACACTGTATGCCTTACACAAATCGGCTCCTATTCTTCTTAAAATTTTATAACTCACTTACTTCTTATGAAAGTTCTAGTTACTGAAAAGGCATTATTTTGGTGGGATTTCATGGACTTCCAGACATTCAGAAGTCCATAAATAATGCATAATATCTAATTTCTAGTCTGTTTCAATCATCGCATGAGTGTTGTCACACTCAGAAGAAACACTGGTAGTTGGTATGTGTGTACATAGTAAATGTAAAGTACTGTACAGTAGTGATACCGTGTGTATGTAGTTACTGCACTGTACATTATCTGATCGATCTGGCAAGACCAGTCTGTCACTTTTACTTAGACTTTCTGAACGAACAAAATAGTGAGAAAAAACTCATAGTTTTGTCAGTAGTTTGTCAATTAATGACTGTTTGATATAAAAATTCAGATTCAGTATTCCTTTTGAGGAAACTTAAGACGATGTTTGAGAATTCAACATCTTATGATTTTTGTTGTCTGAACATCGTAAGCCATCAAGTATAAAGTTGAAGTATTGTGCAATGCCTCTGTATTCCGCGAGTCAAGTGGTATTTTGTTCATAGAAGGATTTTGGTGTAAATGTTATCACAATATTAATGTTTTAAAAAAGTTTTATCATAACTGACTTCCTAAAACTTTGATATAAATAAAATTTATTATTTTTTTGTGGCTGTTTAATAAAAAAAAAACTTGGATGTTTGATAGTCATGTGTAGCTTTTTAATAATTCATGTATTGTGTATTATTAAAAAAACCTAATATTGATATATTGATACCACCCTTGAACTCAATTTCGGCAATATCGATATAGGTTTATATTGAAATATATCGATATATCGCCCAAGCTTATTCATTTTGAAGTTTTGCAAGTTTATTAAAAAAATCTGCTCTGTAAAGTACTCATTTTATTTCCTACTGACGATGAGGCGGTGAAGTCTCACAGACATGTTGAATCTTTCTACAATCTTCTCCTCTTCAGAGCTGACGGGTGCGACACTTCAGTCATGTACAGAAGAACAATGTCACTATAATTCATAATTTGATACGACAAGATGCACAATACAAAGTAAACACAACTGACAGATTGATTTGCAATCCAAGCTCAAAACAATCAGTTTTAAACTTTAGGGAATGATCCATTTAGAAAAATTGGGATTCAATTTATAATTAAGAAGAAGAACAAATTTGATAACATTGATAGATTAATTTGAGCTCTTTCTTTACAGAAGTATTGAGAGTGTGTCTGTGTGATGCATTAACAATGATTTTATTGTTCACCAGGTTAATACAGAAAGATTTGAAACAGACAATAGAGGCATAAATCATGTAGAAGGAGGTTGGCCCAAAGATGTAAACCCTCACGAGGTGGAACAGGTCCTCAGGTACAGAAAGAAAGTAGAAAAGGATGAGATGTACATAACTACAATCCAGCAACTAGGCAGTGTGAGTAGAAGACTTTGCCTTGCACCTTTACATGAATCAATACCATTTTGAATTATTTCTTTTAAAGTATAAAATGTCACTCAAAATATTGATTTCATACATCATTATTCAACAGCGTTCAACAAATCTTATGTTTGGCTGCCCGGGAGAATAACAAATGATATCTGGGCAACTCAAATTCAATACCCTTTTTTTTCTTTTCAACTTTTTTTCTTCTTTTTTATGTTTTGAATTTCTTACTAATTTATACAAACCTTATGACATTATTCAATTCTAGTTTTTATTATTAATGGAAATTTTTTAAACTCAGCGTTCAACAAATCTTATATTTGGTTGCCCGGGACAACCAAAAATCTTAAACAGGCAACCCAAATTCAACATCTCTTTTTCTTTTCAACTTTTTTTTGTTTTTTCATTTCTTACTGATTTGTACAAACGTTACAACATATTATGACAGCTAAAGAGTTCAATTTATTGTTGCCTGTAATATCAAAGGCTGTGAATTTATTGCAAGTTTATCCTTGATGTTTCATCTCTCATCAAATTTTTACATTGATTAGGCCACCTGTAAAGCATCAATTCTACCCAATCATCATTTCCTCTATTTGGTCTGAAATGCTGAAGTTTTTTTGTGTTAATTGTATACAGAAAATCTATTCATTTCACAAAGAAAATTATTTACCTACTTACTGACCTAATTATTATTGAGTAAGTTGTGTTATGTAATTAACAAAACATATTTTATGGATGGTGGACTTAGTTGTACAAATCCTTTTTTTGCTTTAAAAAAAAAATATTATTCTGTCATGGTTTTTGATTATTATTATTATTACACAAATTAGTAAGCACGTCTATTGACTATGTTTTACAGGTAATGGAGCATTGCATTAGACAGAACAATGCAGTAGACATCTATGAAGATTACTTTGCAGATTTAGAAATTGAAGAGACAGAAGAAACACCATCTGCCAAAACTATAAATGTATTCAGGTAAGTCATCACGATAATATCAATTTTAGAAAACCAAAACTATTCATTTAGATTGTCAATAAATGTTTTACACACCTTGTTTTATATTGGATCCTTTACAATAGGTTTTCAATAAAGGAATATTCCCTTGATATTTTCATTTTCATATATATGATAAAGGACTTTAAAAGAAACAATGTAAAAATCATGTTATCACCTTACACTCATAGTAAAAGAAAACCATTTTTGTTTGTTTGATAGAAATGCACACAAAATTGTCTTGGATCTGCGTTTATGACATCACATTGGACAGTGCAAGGTCACTCCAACACACTGGTGAAAGTTTTGAAAGAAACAATGTACAAATTTAAGAAACAATGTACAAATTTAAGAAACAATGTACAAATTTAAGAAACGTACAAATTTAGGAAACAATGTACAAATTTAGGAAACAATGTACAAATTTAAGAAACAATGTAAAATTTAAGAAACAAAGTACAAATTTAAGAAACAATGTACAAACCCAAGAAACAATGTACAAGCTTAAGGAGCAATGTATAAGTTTGAGAAACAATGTACAAATTTAAGAAACAATGTAAAAATCATGTTGATGTCTTATGCCGTTATGAGTTATTGCATTTCAAAGATTTTACCAGTGTGACCTCGCAGTGTACAGTGTGATGTCATAAAGGCAGATCCAAAACAATCTTCATGTATTTTTTTGAAAATTAACATGCCTCTTCTAAATTATTTAATTATTGAGGTGGGGTATAACACACGCTTTACAAGAACATGCTTTACCCATCAGCTCATGTACCTTACACTTAAAGTAAAAGAAACCCATTTTTTTGTTTTATAAAAATGTACAAAAAATCTGCCTTTATGACATCACATTGGACAGTGCAAGGTCACGCCAACACACTGGTGAAAGCTTTGAAATACAATAAATCTTAAACAGAATAAGACATCAACATGACTTTTAAACCAATTTGTTTCTTTAACAGTCCTCTATCATTTATGTGAACATTCATTGAATTATTTTAGTTACTACTAAAAAGTTTGTTAGTTGTTTTTTTAGGACAAGCATGAATTGTCCGTAAAAAAAATAGAAATTTTTAAAAGAGTTTATTAAGTTTCCAAGTTGATTGAGCGATTCTTTTTCTTTCAACTATCAGGTCAGAAAGTTGAACCAAAGAATGAATTTACGTCATTAAATAAAAAACTATTCCACTTCCACTTTTCCTGAAATCTAGATTTTTAAATTCATCAAGAAGTAATTCACTTACAAATATATATGTTTTCGACTTTTACCGAAATCTAGATTTGTAAATTCGTAAAGAAGTATTCCACTTGTAAATATACATTTTTTCTTAAAAATTATATTTGTAAATTTAACAAGCTGTAAAATTGCCCAAAATTTCAAAGATTTTGATGGGATTATAAAATCAAATGAAGTTATTTTGCTTCTAGGTTTCATTAGTTCTTTAAGTCAATGTAGTTTATCTTTTTCCTTCTCAGAGACCCTAATGAAATCAAACGCACAGCTACACACTTATCATGGTACCCAGATGGAGCAAAGAAGCTGGCTGTTGCCTTATTCAAATTTAGAATTTCAGAGGTCTTCAGTAAACACTAGCCTTGACTCATATATCTGGGACATTGGTGAGTATCTATCGTAAAGTGAACGAGTCGTCATAGGAAGAGTAAATATACATCAATCTAGGCGGGGAACTGAAAAGTACCTGGATTTGTGTCTGATGCTTTTGGCTTGATACTTTAAGGCAAGGATTGACAAATCACTTATCTGGTTGCCCGTGACAACCAAAATTCGTATCAGGGCAACCATAATTTTTTGAGGTCTGCCAGATGTGTAGCATAGTTTATATCAAAGATATGCATATAAAATCCTCAGGGCAACCTGATTTACTTTTTGGACAACAGTAGGTGCAGAATTCTATGGCCAGTGGACAATTTGCCTTCAGATTGATTTGTGGAATCCTGCTTTATAGGCTTGCCACTACATAGATTCTTGAAAGTTAGCTTCTAGTATTGGTAGTAACATTAAGTTTTATAACCCAAGGTAGCATGGGATTTAAACATCTTATATTAAGCAGAAAAATATATTTTGTCTGTTTGTTGGGAGAAATTGACAAATCACTTCTCCTGCCCGGGACACCCAAAAACGTTGTTAGGACAACCATAATTTTTGCAAGCTCTGTCCTGCGGACCACATAATTTGACAGAAAATATATTTGCATAATGAAAATATATATTGCATAAAGAAAATATATTTGCATAAAGAAAATATATTTGCATAGTGAAAATATATTTTTAAATGTAAAGCATATGCACAAGGCAACATTATTTTCTTCCAGGACAACCATAATTCTATGTAACTATGCCTGACAGCCAACATGATCTCAAATTTTTTTGTCGATTGCTGTTTTTAGGGATTTAGAAATATTCAGAATGCCAAAACTGAGATAATTTGATTAACTTATTCTTGGAAGATGAAGCTTTACAAGCAGTAATATGTTTGAAACTTATGTGTTTTGCATTATAGGAAAGATATTAAGAAAGATAAAGATGTATTAACTATTTTCTTTCAGAGAATCCCAACAAGCCAGAATTCACTCTTAAACCTGTATCTCCCCTTGTGTGCCTTGAATACAACCCAAAAGATGTACATGTTCTCATAGGAGGTTGTTACAATGGTCAAGTTGGTAAGAACAAAAGTTTGTCACTCGTTAACACAATATTTGATATTCTTCCATAGCTGTATGGACATTTGAAGGCATAATTAGTTACATTGCTTCCAAATCTATTTAGAACCATGAAAGTGGCAAAATATTTTGTTAAATTTGGACCATTTTACTTTTGTTTTGTAAATCTCAGGCAGCAATATGCAAATTTGTGATGTATTACAGGGTGACCTTGGTGTTTTTTTGTTTTTTCAATGTCTACCATAATTCTCTCCATGATGGTGTTGCAAATTACTGACCTAAGAGTGTTGAGTTGTTGCCATGTCCCCAATCAAGTTCTAGTGGAATACACTTTTCCATTCTTTTAACCACTGATATTTAGGAGAAAAATGGAACAAAAATTACACAAAAATTATGATGAAAGAAATGTAAAGAAATTACAAAAAGATTTTGTCATATATCACAAATTTAGATTGAGCAATAACTAAAAAGAAACTGAAAGTGCTTTTAAAAAAAAGTAGAAGCTGGTCTGCTTAGATTTTGATAAGTCTTTTTCTGATATAGATATTGGTATGTTTCCATAGACATTTAAGTAATATTTACATAAGGATCAAAAGATAACTAGTACAAATTGGCTTATAATTAAACTTAGTGGCAACTGGCTGAAATTATCAACTTCGCCAAATTTGTAATTAAACTTTGACAAATCTGGTATCTCAATTTCCTATTCATTTATTGTTTTGTTTCTGCATAATGTAGCATTTTGGGATACAAGAAAAGGTGCCCAAGCAATCGAGATGTCCCCGTTGAGCACAGTCACCACGATCCAGTATACAAAACCATCTGGCTACAATCTAAGACAGGCACAGAATGCTTCTCAGCATCAACAGATGGACAGGTATGAAAGGACACTGGGGAATATTTGGGCCTGACCAGCAATATTTGTTCCTTTGAAAACCAGGACAAGTTTATGAATAGCTTTTCTTTTCTTGGAAACACCCCAGCTCTAGTTTCATGAAGATTTTTTAGAACTGGATTGTTCTTAACATATGATATACTAATCTTTCCTCCAGGGGTCCTCCCCTGCACCCCCCCCTTAACACCCCCCTATCTTTCTTAACACACACACCATATTTGGTTTTGCAGTATGTTTCACAAAAGATAAGATATATCTTAAGTATTGTTCATGATCAGCAAAATCTGTTGGGCGATTGTAACATCAATCACAGAGTGTAGAATCACCCCACTTAACCCTGGGAGGTCCTAGGGATAAGGAGGAAAGATTTCACGATTGTAACATCAGTCAATGAGCGTGGAATTGCTGTGTGGTTTTTCTTTGTATATGATGTTTGTAATGATTAGTGTGGAATATTTTCCCTAGGGTGCCATCAGGTTTGCTGGAATTATGTTGTTGAAATAAGAAAAAAGGTACTTTTTATATTATTGTGAGTTTTGTGGCTTTTATAACTTTTAGTGATAAACCTTTAATGTGGTTTTATAGGTGCTTTGGTGGGATATAAGGAAGCTGGGGGAACCAACAGAAATGTTGATCATGGATCCAACCAAGAAAGGCAAGATAGAGAATGCACAAGGAGTTATTTCATTGGAATATGAACCAACAGTTGTAAGTATACAGTACAAACGTTTTCATGTTGAAAATTAAACTCTCTGGGTTTGATAATTGACAGCCTTTTCAACCAATCACCGCATGAATTTGCCTAGCAACAAAATCTGCATAATTAAGTGGGGCAAACATTCTATGCGGTACTGGTACAGTACAGCTAGCTAGCGGCGCGCTCATGTAATCAATGCAATTTACTGTACAAAACAAATTTCTGCACTCACAGACTGAGTGATGACAAAATGTTGAATAAAAATTGTGCTTATGGGCCTGGTGCGGGCTTTGTAAATCTGATTGCTGTTTCCCAGAACACTTAGCAAACTAAATTTTGTTTCCCTTTTGCTGATAACTCTAAAGATCCGGAGAAGTGACATAAATGGACCAAAGCTTGCAGCAGGCCTCGTGAACATCTAAATGTCAATGCATTGGTAATGCAAGATTGAGGATTGTTTGCCCCAACCTAGTTACCACATTGCTATGGTGGGTGTGGCTTATTTCGTAGCTCAGAGACATTAAATGTCTGTTGTTACTAAAGACCTCATATTTTATGTTAATAATTGACTGTGTTTTATCCATTCTTGTTAGATGTTATGAATTTAAATCAAAGTATAGTAGTAAAACTAACACCTTTAAAAATATCCTAAATTTATCTTCAGTGTTATTTCTTATAGATTTACTCTTTGTTTCATTTAACTATGTTTGTGTTCATTTGATGTAACAAAATTTGTAAAAATTTCAATATTCTTTTCTATACTCTTTACTGTAATTTCTGTATATTCTTGTAATATTTATTTGATTACAAAAAATAAAGGAATGAATGTAAGTTATGATACATAATGAAATGTAGCCGTTGGAAATCTTATATCTTGATTTTAAATGTTTATACAAATTCTCTCCACAGCCCACAAAATTTATGGTAGGCACGGAACAAGGTACTATAATATCCTGCAACAGAAAAGCCAAGACACCGGCAGAGAAGATTGTAGCCATTTACAAGGAGCACATTGGGCCTGTTTACACACTCCAGAGAAACCCATTCTTCCCAAAGAACTTCCTCACAGTAGGAGATTGGACAGCAAGGGTAATTTTGCAAATCAAATTATGTACAATATATTAAAGCTTAAAGATCTATGCGCAGATAGCAACATATTTAGCTTAATTGGAAGGAGATATAATTCAAGTTAGCTTAATTGGAAGGAGATATTTTTAAAGGTAAATCATGAAAAAAAATTCATCAAATTATCTTAAATATCTTTCATCGTAATTAAGCATTTTTTCTGCATTATGATTTTTAAGACTTAATTATAATCAGTATCAAAATTGTTTTGTAATTAACCATTTTCCTGCATTAAAAATTTAAAAATCTTTATTGTAATAAATAATGCCAAAATTTATTTAAATGTGTATGAAAACTTATAAAAGTAGATGACAAGAAGATTTATATTTAAGATTAATCCATTGACAAGACAGAAAGTGTCAAATGCAAATTACGTAAACATCAGAAAATCATAAATTATTGATGGATGTATTTGGACAAACAAGTAGAGAAAAGGGCAAACAATAATTCAGCATACTTGGTTACCAATATTTGCACCAAAATGTAATGAAAAGTAAGCAAAATTATGCAATAGTAAGAAAATATTATTCAGGCAAGTCACTTTTTTGCTCCTACAATTCTCAGGCAGGCTTTGGTTGCCATCTTCAAAACTGCACAAGCAGTTGTTTTATTGGTTCCTTGGAATATACCGTATTTGAGGTAATAGGCGCCCCTCTTCTAATAACCACCCACCCAACAGTTTTGACTGATCACATATCCCAACATCAACAAATAATGGATGCTGTATATATGTATTTATGTTCCATACCTTTTATGTACACTATCTCGAATCCCTGTTAATATGGGGAGAAGAAATTTGTGGTAATTACTTAGAATAAGGCTATCTTACCTTTGTTTCACCGAATCCGCCCTACATGCGACCCCTGAACATGGGCGCTTATTAGGAAGAAATTTTGCACCAAAAAGTGGTATGGTTTCATTTTTGTAAGAGCTAAGTCGAATACGGTATTCATAAATTGAGAGGAGTAGCCTTTCTGTAATGAACACATGAATTATGATCTATATAAAAACTGATTCACACTTACAGTGCTGCTTGTAGACTGTTACACCAACCTTGAAATCTGCCATTGTCACTCCTACCATCAAAAAACCGTCCCTGGACACAGAAGTTCTTCAAAACTATCGTCCCATTTCCAACTTAAAATTTCTTGCAAAATTGATAGAAAAGGCTGTTTCTTTGCAACTACAAGACTACTTGTGTGCCAACTCACTACAAAACTCCCTCCAATCTGCCTACCGCAAGAATCACTCTACAGAAACTGCCCTGTTACGCATTTACAATGATCTTCTCCTTGCTACTGATGACCACAAAGAGTCACTCCTTGTCCTCCTCGACCTTAGTGCAGCATTTGACACTATTGACCATCAAATTCTGTTTAATAGGCTGCATACTGTGTACGGTTTGGATGGAATCACTCTCAATTGGATGAAATCATATTTTGCAAACCGCTCGCAGGTTGTAAGCATTAAAGATAAAAACTCTTCGCCTCGGCATCTCGTCTATGGAGTGCCTCAAGGATCAGTAATCGGACCACCTGTTTTTACATACTATACTTCCCCTATGGAAAGTATTATCACATCTCATGGCCTGCATGGGATGATTTATGCAGATGATACACAGGTTTATGTGTCAATGAATAGAAACGAAAAAGACCAGAGTATTGCAAAACTTGAATCGTGTGTAGAGGAAATCAAGACATGGTGTGCAGACAACAAACTAATTCTTAATGATAGTAAAACTGAAGTAATTCATATTTCGTCACGTTTTCTAAGCACTACTCCAGTTTCCTCTGTTATGATTGGTAATTCATGTATATCTCCTGTTTCCTGTGTTAAAGACCTGGGTGTTATTTTTGATGATAAGCTTACACTGCTGCCACATGTAAATAATATATGCCGCTCCGCTTCACTTGCCATCAGAAAAATCAGCCAAATTCGTAAATATCTTGATCAAAAGTCAACTGAGACACTTATTCACGCATTTGTATCATCCAGACTTGATTGTTGCAACAGTATCTTATTTGGACTTCCTTCTCAACAAATCTCAAAGCTTCAGCGCATTCAAAACACTGCTGCCAGATTAGTTACTCTCACAAGTAAGAAATCTCACATTAAACCCATCCTCCACCAACTTCATTGGCTTCCTATATGTGAAAGAATAAACTACAAGCTTCTCACCCTCACATACAAAGCCATCCATGGTCTTGCTCCAAATTATATTTCCAACTTACTCACCTTACAATTACCAACTCGCTCACTCAGATCTAACAGTGCTATTCTCCTAAAGCCGCCAAAAATTAACACCAAGACTTACGGTGAACGTTCTTTTCAATATGCAGCCCCAAACTCTGGAACATTCTCCCAATCTACATCAGAAATGCCCCTACTTTAGATATTTTTAAGAGTGTATTGAAAACACACCTTTTCATGAGTTCCCTCATTGGAACTTGCAACTTTATCCTGCTTGTATCTTTTTAAGTATGGTTTTTGTTTTCTTACTGTTTGTATCTTAAGGTTTTCTCATGTTATATTTGTTTATGTAAAGCGCATTGAGACCGTTTGGTATAATGCGCTATATAAAAATGTATTATTATTATTATTATTAAGTGATGCTTGTGTAAATTATGATGTATTCTAACTCTTAAGATGCCACTAACTTTAATATATATATATATATATATATTGCCTTAGCTGTAATGCTTGTCTAAACACTTATTAACTGTGATGCATATCTGAATTGATGCATATACTCAAACTGTGTTGGTTTCTTATTCAAACTGTTCCACGAATGAGTGACATTTGCTCAAACTTCAGCATCTATAAACCTTTGTTAACCCGACTTTGACTACTATAGTTTCAGAAGTGTTGTAATTTTACTGTCTTTTCATTTCACAGATTTGGTCAGAGGACATTAGGGAGTCATCCATTATGTGGACAAAGTAAGCTCTTTGAGATATTTTTAAAAGCCCTCATACACTTTTTGGTTGATCATTTATTGCCGAAGGCTATTCTTTTATTTCCTCTGCCCAGGGCTGTCAATATGGGGGTAAAACTGGGGCAATGCCCCTGGGCTTGCGGTTCAAGGGGGCCCAGGTCATAAGGGACCGTACACATTATATGGGGGCCCGGATTTTCAGTTTTCCCCTCCCATGTCCCTGGATTTTTAATTTTCCTCTCAGGCCCTGCAACTCCTCTTGACGGTACTGCCTCCACCAACGAAGTAGGATGAAGTTTATGATTTCGCCTGTGTTTGTTTATTTGTCTGTTTGGTTGTTTGTCTGTCATCAAAATATCTCAAACACTGATCATTGGATTTGGATTAAATTTGGTGTGTGGTTTTGTTCCGGCTTAAGGAAGAAGTGATTTCATCATGATATCTCCAGAACTGACGATTGAATTTGGATTAAATTTAGTGTGTGGTTTTGTTACTGTTTCATGAAGAAGCGATTAAAATTTGGGACAGGGGAAGGACAGAAATTAAGGGGTGAGGATCTTTTAGGATGAGATGTGTCAAGACGTAAGTTGTCAAGACTAACTTAAAACTTTTTAATGGAATGTGCTGAACAATGACTTTGCGCTTTGAATGAAGATCTAAACAATCAATTTTCTGGACTCAAAGAGACTTACATCAAGTGTTCTCTGGAATAAAGGAAAATATTGGTTCTGTTTCAGATTGCAAGTGTTCATTACAGATCAAAACATGGGGATGAATCTTGGGATTTCTGAGGTAGATTATAGTGGGTATGGGGATCGAATGAACTCTACAATTATTCTAGGCATGTTGGAATTGCAACGGGGCCCAGAGGAATGCGCTCTAGAGAGTGCTAATATTCTAGATTTTTGTGTGATTATGACTTGCGTCTAATTGATGTATAGTGAGTAAGGTGTGTGATTTATCAGTAATACTGTACTACATTGCCTTTAACTAATCATGAAACTTAAAACATTGTGTATCATGATATTTTCATAATGTAATGAAGCCTACGATATTACCAATTTCATCATTTTCTTTTTACCCAGGTATGAACCCATGTGTGTTGTAAAGGGAAACAAAAGTTTAAACTATTTCATTGCAGATTTTGGGAATTATATGATTTAAAGCAAGAGTAAGAATATTGATGCATGTTGGATTGTTTTTATGCCAGTATAGTATGCATGTAAGCCATCAAGTTTTACTTATTGGTGTGTATGTTTGCTGCAAGTCGGTGCACTGAAACCAGTTACAGTAATAGTGTTAACATTTCTATTTGAAATCTAGTATTGTATCTATTTCATTATTGTATCTATTTCATAATTTTATCCCAGGTACCACATGTCGTACTTGACCGATGGATGTTGGAGTCCTATCAGGCCTGCAGTATTCTTCACAACCAAGATGGATGGTACACTGGATGTGTGGGACTACCTCTTTAAGCAAAATGACCCAACACTTAGTTTGCAGGTATTGACATTATGATATAACATTTGCACATGTTAAAGGAGTTCTAGGTTGAAAAGTAAAGGCATCTTTTTTTTGCCAAGTCTTGGGACTTTTGAAATAACACTGGTCTTATTTTTTGGATAAATATGTCAAATGTATCATTGAAAAATTACTCTTAAGTATTCATTAGATATAGTTGTTTTTAATTTGAACATTTGTATCAAGGGTGTTCAATACTAACACATACACGAAAATTGATTGTATTTGGATATTCTGGAGACCCCAGAATAGAATAATTAGCCCTAACATTTTGGCAGAGAGAGAAAAATTACCCGCTTTTTTTCTTTCTTCTTCTGTGCTTGATATGCAAAAACTTCATATTGAATTTATATGTAAAAGGAGTGTTTGTCTCTTTGGTGCCAACTTTCGAATAATGCTGTCTGTATGATACAATATTTCTTTGGGATATTTTTAGATATAATGTAGCAAAGGTACTTCAGTTTTGTTTTCAGGAAGTTTTTAAAACATTCAGGAAACTTATCTCATTTTATTTCACTTTCCTGTGATACTAAATTTGAAATGATGCCATCTCTATGATGCTTAACAGCTTTTCTTTTGGATATTTTTGGATCACGTAGCAAAGGTACTTCCATTTACAAAGAATGATTTTTTATATTTTTTTTATGACATTTGGGAGCATCATTTTATTTCATTTTTTTAGGTGTGTGATGAAGCCCTTCACAGCATCCGAGTTCAAGACCAAGGGAGACTCATTGCCTCAGGATCGCACACAGGAACGACCACCTTGCTGGAGCTCTCTGACAGTCTGTGCACCATGCAGAGGAACGAAAAGGCCCTGGTGACTGCCATGTTTGAGAGGGAGACAAGAAGGGAGAAGATCCTTGAATCCAGACAGAGGGAACTCAAGCTGAAAAGACATGGTGCTAGTGCTCAAGGGGACCAGGTAAAACAACACTTAATCTCAAATTTGTTCTTCTTTTATTGTAAAGAAACTTTGATTCAATTTAAAGTTAAGCTAATTGAGCCTACTTGTTTCTATCTTGATTTCATCTCAATGCTTCAAATATTGCTCAAATTAATCTATTAAATGATTATTAAATGATCTCATTAAGATCGTCTATTTTACTTTTCCAAATCTGAGGAGAAAATTTTAAGGATGGGGGTATTTTTTTTCCTCTAAGTGAAGTCCTTGCATCGTCTCTACTATCTTGTAAAGGTTTGTCTGGTTATGTGACTCAAAACACACATGTTTTAGTGCTTTGGAAAGCCAGTGTGATTCCCACAAAAGGGAGCCATGTCCCCAGAGTTCTAGCGCCATTACTTTGGGGGAGGGGTTGGAAATCTGCGGTATTATAAAAAATATCAGTAGGAAAATAAAAACTCTTAGTAATTGAAAATTGCTGTAAGCAGCATTTTGGTGTTCCTTTGGCAGCAAAAAATGGCCCCCAAAAAAAGGCTGATCTAACTGTCATTAGTTGAAATGCGAGTGGTTTTTTTTCTTCCTCCATGCCCATTAATTTCAGTGATTTGCAGCATTTTGGATAAGGTCAACCACATCAAGCGTAATCAATACTGAAAATTATAGGAAGGAATAATTTTTATTTCAGTAGAAAGTATAAGCAAACGGAAGTATGGACGCTGAAAGACTGATCTGGGAGATGGTACTTTAAAAATATGTGGTTCTTTCAAGACTGATGCACGCAAGGGTGATAAGCTAATATTTTTTCTATGGGGTCTAATCTAAATTCGAATCTGCATTGTAGGAAGAGGAAGAAGGTACCCCGGAAGATGAAGATCTTGTGGCCAAAGCCGAGACAGATTTCTTTGCTATGATCAACGCAGATAAAAAGAAGAGAGAACAAGAACAGGCCAAGAGGCAGGCAGAAGATGAGAGGAGGGTGAGTCTGCATGCTCTCAGTATATGAGAGCAATCTCAGAAATGAGCAATTTTGTCTTGAATTCTTTTTTAAGTCGTAAGGAATAAAAGCATTTCCAATGTTTGATAACACCTGTCCAAGATTTTTGTGAATTTTAGGTTTTTCAGAAATGGTTGAGGGTTGTGCAAAGAAAAATCACAAGAATTAAATCATACTCTCATAACTTGTCTTGCTATCAACTTCCATTATAAGATTGTGAAACAGAAAAGAACTTATTGAAGTAATGATTACAGACAATACATTTTGAAAAATGGAATTTCATGTGGCACTCTCACCTACAAACAATATCTTTTTAATAAAAACATGGCATATTTTTTTTAAAGGATTGGGGACTTGACATTAACAACCTGCATTATATCATCACTGGACAATCAAAAACTCTTCTCAAAATTTCACAGGTTGAGCTTCTGCATTTCTGGGAAAGAAGTCAATTTTGATACCTGCAGTATGGGTATTCGACAAAAACATTGTAAAAATGGACCAGCAGTACAAAAATAACATAGTAAAACCTTATTTTTTGTGACCTGCACAACGAAAATGATTGAGAAAAAAAATGACAATTGTTTTTACAAAAATAAAAAGACAATTTTTTTAATATATTTTTTCTAAAGTTACCTGCACTACGAAAATGGTGCAAAAAAGGCACTTGCTTGGTAGGCACACACACACTACGAAAGTGGTGCAAAAAAGGCACCTGCTTGGTTGGCACACACACACATATATATACCTCACATATGGAAGTGCCCCCCCCCTTCCCTCTTCCACCTCCAGGTCTGCATTATGATGCTCTGGCTTTTAATTTCTTAATTTCTAAAGACAGTAAATTGGAGTCTCTCTCAGATTCCTTCCCTTCAAGTTATTCCTTGTATAAAACAATACATGTAAGCTGCTTTTCACTTATTATGTCTTGCAGGATGATGGAGGAGAGAAACAGGATTCTGAGGGGGGAGAGAAGATTGAAGAGCAAGACGAGGTAATGATTGCTTTTGCTTTATTTGCTTAACAGGGAACTTCCAAGGGCAAGCAAAAATAATTACTGTCCTTTTATTTTTGTTATTAAACCACAACATATTTCATCCAGACAATTCGGATAAGTTTGAATTTATTCAAACTTGTAAAAGTGTGATTATTTTTCTTAAGATGCCCCACATACTTGTCATTGGTTTAGTCATGACTTTTTGGAGAGTAGGTGCCATTCCCATAAACGAGACAATCATCGGCTCTGAAACGCATACACACCTATAATACTAGATTTAATTTTTATCTTGTCACCCACACATACATATGTGTGGGGATGAGATATAGTAGTCACTTTGCTGTATAGGCAAAGAACTGCCTGTACCTCCTACACTACATGGCCACCCCCTTAATATTAGAGGGGCTAGTGATCTCATATGATGACCTCATATTAGAAGTTAGGAGTCATAAGTTTTTGGAACGGGACAAAATTTGGTGAGTTTTGCATCTGTCTGTGTGTTTGTGTGCATGTGTGCGTATGCAACAATTAATTTTGTGTCGCTTATAACTTACAAAATGTAATACACACATGAAATACAATTGGTGGACGGGTACCCCTGGCCTAGAAATTTTGTTTCCAAGGTTTTGGGGTACAAAGGTCACAGGTCAAATGGGACAAGTTTTTGGTGATAGCTGTATTTCTTTAAGGAATGACTTGGTATCTTTACAAATTGCATAGGTGGGTAGGGTTTAACATTCTAAGAAAACTTTTAAGTAATTGAAGGTCAAAAGCTTCACAATTTTGGAAATTCCTAATCTTAAAAAGTGCAAGATCTATGCCAACCCTATGTTGTACCATGTACATGAATTTCTGTCCCATATAGACTATGGGGTTGGTCACAGAGCTATTGACCTTTTTCAACATTTTCCCCTATAGTTATGAAATGGTATGTGTGACGTGAGCATGAATGGTGTCATACAGTAGGGTACGATAAATGTGAAAGATTTCGAGTTATTTCAGTGATTAGGGTTAAGGGTCAGAAGTCATGTGATTTTAGGGGTAATTATGTACTAATTTGTACATTTTTGTGGCATTTTAAACTAAAAAAGTACAAGACCTATACCAACCCTATCTTGTACCATGACATTTTGGTACATGAATTTCTGCTCCGTATAGACTCTGGGTCAAGAGGTCAAAGAGCTATTGACCTTTTTTCACCATTTCCCCCTGTAGTAATGGAATAGTAAAAAGTACAAGACCTAACCCTATGATACCTCGGTACATGAATTTGTGCCCCCGTAGACTCTGGGGTCAAAAAGTCTAAAGGTCTGTTTGTATTCCCATGGGCAGTACAATTTATCACCATGCCTAAAGAAAGATAGCCAAGTTTGTCTCAACATCTGCTTATACTCGAGCTCGCATGGGTGGTGCAATCCATCAAAAGTCACAGAGCTATAGTAACCATGTTAGCTATTTCTCCCACTATGCTGTATGCTTAAGCTGATGAGATTAGCAACTCCATTGATTGCTATCTTTTTCATAATTACATAACTTTTTATTTCTGAAAAGAAAATCTATATGCTAAACATTTATTGCTTTTAAAAGGTATCGCACCAAATAGATTTTCTACTTCTTTATTACTTAGGATTGATGGTGTAATTATTCCAGTGATGAGAACAAGTCAGATCTAGGTGAACAGCAGTTAATGGCCATCTTGCTTGAAACCAACAACATTATTCCACATTTTGGGACACCAAGATGCATCTCTACAGTTAACGAAATTGGGTATTCATCTTTCAGGATTTTTGAAATATCAGTCAGTCAGTCACAAGGGAATCACAGCATATGCATTTTCACCAAGCAAGCCTGACCAGCGTTATTTCTTGATAAACATTTCAGTTTGGTGTATGTACTATATAAATGTCACATAATAGTCGGAAGAGGATTTAATGGGCACCCGAAAAAAATACAAACCGCTATTGGAAAAGTTGTAATAACTTATAGTTATTTGTGTGCATTTTTATGTAAGATTGTAGTAAGGCATTTTGCTTGATTAGCAGAATTTGGCAGACCACATATACTCTTATCACCACTCCCACAATATCATTGAATAAACTTACATGTTGATAGTGCCACCCCAAAATCAAGTGCTAGAATATCTACTTTTGATAGAAATGACATCTGGGTTCAGATTTGAGATTCTGAAATATTCTTATCATTATCTTCTCCCTAAAGTTTCAGTATTGTAGTCTTGTGTTACTGTATAAACACTGAGGTTTGCATACTTCAAATTTACACGAAATTACTCCGGTGATTATAAAATATTCCAAATGTGTTGTTTTTGCATATACTCAAAACAGAGAAAGAAAGAGATAAATAAAATAATAAAAGAGAGATAAATAAGATAATTAACATATATATTGCATCTGCCATCCACTTAATTCACCTTGTTGTTTTTTTACCACTCTATACCTTGATTTTATACAGAGTTATATATTTACATTGATAAGAGTACATGCTTTGAAAATTTTACAATAAAAACAGAAAAATGTTTGTGACACTTGTGTTGCGGAAATGCAATTTATATCTTTTGCAGTTTGTAAATAAAGTTATATATAATTAAAACAGTGACTACTGAGTTGTTTTTTTTTCTCTGAAATTATATGGTCTTTTTTTTTTTATCATATGGAAAATAAGCACGATGTCACCATTTGATAGAAACATTTTAGTACACCAATGGCAAACAAAGCATTCTGTACAAGGAAATGACTTATAATCGTTTTCTGGTTTTCGTATATGACTGAGGTTAACTAATTCTGACCTTTCTTTTACACCATACGCAATCTAAATCAGCTGTTCAAATTCACTACACAACATGGCACTCAAAGCAAAGCTTTGTCCTTTACACCATACGCAACTTGAATCAGCCCTGTTACAAATTTACAATACAACATGGAACTCAAGCAAATTTTAAACCTTTCTTCTACACCATACAAAACCTAAATCAGCCTTTTTCAAAATTTACAATTAACAGCAAGGAACTCGAAGCACAGTTTGATCATACCAACCATTTGAATGGTATACATGCTTGTGCAAAAGTTTAAACCCCTTTTCTTTTCTCTATCTGAATTAACCTTTCTGGGTTTAATGATTGACAGCTTTTTTTAACCAATCACCGCACGAATTTACTAAGGAACAAAATCTGCATAACTAAGTGGAGCAAACATCCTAGGCGTTACTGGTACAGTACAACTAGCTAACGGCACACGCTCATGTAGTCAATGCAACTCACTGTACAAAAATTTCTGCACACACAAGGCTGAGTGACGGCAAAATGGTAAACAAAAATTGTGCTTATGGGCCACAAAAATTGTGCTTACAGGCCACAAAAATTTCGCTTACGGGCCACAAAAATTGCGCTTATGGGCTTTGTAAATATGATTGCTGTTACCCAGAACAGTTAGCAAATTTAATTTTGTTTATTCTATTTGCTAAAAACTCTAAAAATCCAGAGAAGTGCCATAAATGAATCAAAGCTTGCGGCAGGCCTTGCGAACATCTAAATGTCAACGCATTGGTAATGCACGATTGCGGATTTAATGTTTGTTTGCCCAACATAGTTACCACGTTGCTATGGTGGGCATGGCCTATTTGGAAACCTGGAAAGGTTAATTCTGCAAATTACGTACTCGACATGCAGTAAACATACTACTTCCCCCTTGTTTGCATACCATACAGATTGGGTCCACCTCCTGTACCCTTTAAGCCAGCCCTCGGTAATTATTAAAGAGGAAACATACAGAAAGAGTGATGCAACAAGCAGAACACAAGCTCAACATTGTTAGGGCCAGGAGTTGTCTGTTCAATGTTCACTTACAAGCAAAGTTTGCGTTTTATGCCGAAATGGCCGTTTTTACGCATTACTGGTACACGTCTACCACCAAATTATTTAGTCCGACGTAAAAAGTAAACAATTGTTGCCAAAATTTACGTCCACATATTTTGTATGAAATTTGCTGAAATTTCCAAATAAACATACTTGAAAATCAATCATTAAGAGATCAATTCTTAAAGTAACAAAAATATGAACAAACTTCTCATATTGATGAACACAATGGAATTCCCTGTGCACATGAAATGGCTTGTGTGTGTGTGACCATTAGCACTACAGAAATGCCAATAATGAGTCCGTTAGACCCAGAATGAACTTTGCATTGCTTTTTGCAGCGGACATGCTTTAAAAAAAATTGTTCTAAAACTAGTTCAAGAAGGAAAATGTGGATTTCAATTATTGACAAGAAGATTGTTTTCTCCAAATATTAACAGGTACTACAAACGTTAATGACAATGTTTGCACTTATTTCCTTCAATGTTTGTTGTGCCTAACGTTAGCGTAAGTAGTAATTGAATTATTATGTACAGTAACGCTAGGCCTAACTTTAGCTTTTGTAACTTTAAGTGCAATATTTGAATTTTATGCTTGTAATTTTGAAATTTACGGGTGTAAAAATTTAAAATCCCAATACCAAATTTACGACCACTTTTTTTGGAAACGTGAAACCTGCTTACATGTATGATTCATGTCTTGAAATGAAATATTTGAAGACTTTAAATACTGAGAAAAATGTGGCAAAATATGTCTAAGCCACATCTTGGAATGCAATTGCTGTGCATATAGCATGATGCATATGCAATAATGCAGATCATCCTCCCCTGCACACACTACTGTCCCTCTTGTACATAATTTGTCCTTGTCCCCATACTTCTTAACACTGACATTCAGTAAAGGAATAATAAGGATTAAAGCTAACAGGACATGTAAAGAAAGTGAAGATTATTCTGATGAAAACCTCCTCACAGTAGAGGGATTTCATCACGTGAATCTTAAAACTCATCTGGAAGCCATTTTGCCGTCTTCACACAGCTCAGTCACATCACACATACAACAAACATACTGCCTGCAACCTACCTACCAGTTTAGTGAATTTTATTGTTTTTGTTTCGCGGCAGTGATTTTACTTCATATTTTCCTAGCATTTTATATATTCACCGGGTATACGAAGAGTAAGTTTTACGTGAACACCATCTGATTGTTTGTTATTCGCAGACAAAGCCTACATACCTGGCATAAAGTGCTCACTGCAAATTCTAGTGTGAGCCAAAGGTTGAAAGACGTTGCATCGTACAGCAGATACCCACTTCGAACGTCGATCGGGATCAGATGGAAATGCCAGAAACTTCTTTTTATTCCGTAGCACACATCTTTTAGTGCAACCAACAGCACAACAAGATTCCGTCATAATTATCTTACAAAAATTATCTCATATAACAAATGCAAGAGTTTAAGTCTAAATAAGTGTACAGCAGCGATCGTTCTCGCCCGACAAAATGGCGATGTAAACAGTCACGTGACCTCATGACGTCAGCTGATACACCCTTGTACCCTGCAAGTCAAATAAAATCTAAAAATAATATACAAACTTTTTTGGCAAGAAATACCTATGCAACAAATTGCAAGAAAAATGTGCTTAACATTCTAAATGAGCTGTAAATATTATTTTGGTATGGACAAGTAAAAAAGTCATAAGTACAATATTAGCCCTCTAGAATGCATTCCTCCGCCCTGTTGCAATTCCAACATGCCTAGAATAATTGTAGAGTTCATTTGATCCCCATACCCAATAAATCTACCTTAGAAATCCTAGGCCCACCAAGATTATCCCCAAGTTTTGATCTGTAATGATCATTTGCATTCTGAACACTTGAAGATTTATCTTTGGAATGAATTTCTTCTCCATTGTTTTCAGTTTTATTCAAGCAAAGCATTCATAGTATGAGCTCCTTTCATTCAAAACTCACTTTCCATCATTTTCCATTCATAGCAGAAACCAATTGTTTCATTTTCTTTGATTCCAGAGACCACTTGATTAAAGTATCTTTTGAGTTCAGAAAATTGATTGTTGGATTTCTTTTCATGGCATGAATTCATTGTTTACCACATTCCATCGAAAATTTTCAACTATGTCTTGACAAACCTTATCCTAAACACTCCCAACCCTCAATTTCTGCCTTTCCCTTGTTTCAAGAACAGCTTAGTGATCAGACATATATTTTATGGTAAAGGTAAAAATACAAACAAAAGTTAAAATTAAGCTTATTCTATTCAAGTATAAAGAAATCGTTTTTATGCTCAAAAATAACTGACGTAGCAAATCTACTTTCAAAGGGTGACATATCACACTCGGTCTTTACAATTTTTTGCTTCTGTTTTTAATTGACTGAAAATGCATGTCAAAGCTCACTATATACTTTTTCAAACTGAGTTTGGCCAACATGATTTCTTCAGTGCTTCAACCAATCAAATGCTGGGGGAATATTTTCTTTGTTTCCCAACCAATCAGGTGCAGTTTTAAGCAAAAATTATAAACAGCAATACGTGTGCGAATACCTTGATGTATAACGCACGTTACGATACATGCGCTTGAAAACATTTTTTTCATACACTTGGTCCCATACCATTCGTGAATTGTGCAGCAGTCAAAATTCTTCAGCAGTATTTGATTGGTCAAAAAAATTCCTCCACTATACGTTTGGTCTTATTATAGACACATGAATCTTGGCCATGTGACATTATTTACATTAGTTTTCCGGAAAAAAACTGAATCAAATTTCAAAATGTCTAGTCTTGTTTTATATACCTCTTTTGCTGTCAACCCAATGGGCATACCCCTCAGGAGAATGTGAGGATATGACATCACTTCTAGTTTCATACCAGTCATTTCCACAAACTCTTGGTAAATTCAAATCCACTGTCAAATAAGAATTTTCAATACTTTCTTCACAATTTTGTTTCTTGTATTGTGTAGAGCTATGAAAGTTTAGGGATTTTAGTAAACGTGTACACGCCAAAAAAAACGAGCTTGTATTGTGTACACGAGTTTAGTGCCATAATTTTCGGAAATACACCAAAATTGCTCCAAAACTACGAGGCGAAGTAGAAAAATCGCGCAACCAGTATGGTAAAAGTACTGACTGCATTACCCAAATAGACGCTGAGTTTTGCTTTCCAAATCGTAAAAAGTTTACTTGTACAGTATAAATCATCATTTTTAGGGAAAATATGCATGGAAATTCAGTTTAGAAAGAACAGATAATTTCCTTTCAATGTCATTTAAACTCAACATCGCATAACTTTTTAGTCCTATTCGCTACGGCTTTCAAAGTTCTGTGAAAATCTTGCATACTGAGGCCTATGATATACCTCGCCGTAAAACATTTCAAAACTACGCCACCACCACCAGGAAGTTCTGAAGTATCAGTCCTCTCGAAAAAAATTGGCCGCCATCTTTACGAAGCATGCAGAATTTCAGCTCTGTTAAAACCTTTTTCTGTTTGTTTATTACGCAATATTTTTTCTTTCTTGCAAAATTTATTTGACTCATTAGGTAATATTTACCTGTAAATGTACTGATTGTCACGATTCAAGTGTTTTTTAGTCAATAAAACGGGCCTTGATTGCATGGGATTTAAAGCCTTATGGCCTAACGTTAGGCCTATTGTTAGTTTCACTGTTTACTGCTGCACATTCGCGGTGCATTTTACAAGTTGAATTACTCAGATTTCGGCGAAATCAAAGTGCATAATATCCCCATTCATTGGTGATTACTGCGCATTTGTGATTCGCACATTTCAAAAGGATTATGCTAATCGGGTTTACAGTTTGTAAAAAATCATTGATTGGAATTTTGTCAGCCGAATGTGTGTGTGATTGAATCATGAATATTGAGTTTCAACGGCAAGACACTAGGCCTATAATGTATGAAAAACGATTACTCGCAATGAAGTTTTAGTAAACGTTTACAAGATTTGCGAGCGTGTAGCGTGTACACGCTAAACGGTCACAGCTCTAGTATTGTGTAAAATAAAAGGAAAATGCTTGACCACTAAGCTTATCCTGTGGAGTAAAACTCAATTCTAAAAATGGAATAAGTAAAAAAGGTTGGTTGCACACAATTTTCAGCCCAAAATGTGATCAACTCTGCCAAGTACCTTATTTCCGAATCAAATATTTCCATTAAACCACTTGGCAAATAAGATAAAAGTCAACTTTAAAAATGGAAGAAGTAACAGTTTATTGCACACACAATTTTCAGCCAAAAATGTGCCTAACTCTGCAATGTATCCTACTTGCTAATAAAATTTCCTCATTGAAGTACTTTGCAAATGTTATATGAGTTTTCACGGACAATGCACGATGCTTTCCCTCAACCGGATAACTCTTGGAGAACATGCCACAATAGTACTGGTTACCTCAACCCTGAAATCTCAAGTTTCATTTACTTGGCACCTGTTGTTCTCCAAACACCGCAAAGCCAGCTACAACAACCACAAGGTTCCACAAATTGCATTTTCTCCCTTGATCTAAAAGGAGACAAAATTACTCTCTGGTTATCCAGCTAAACCTTCAACTCCACCTCCTCTTTGTCTTTCTGCCTGAAAGAAGTTGATTCAAATCAGTTTGCTTCCTTCTTAAAGCTGTTGGTCTCTCGTAAGAAATCCTCAAGAATCTGTAAAACGTTTTGAGTATCTTTCACATTCACGGTATTTTCATCTTTCCAAATAAGTCGTAAAAGAATTGCACCACTTCCTACATCATTGAGGAATAAATATGCTCTGTAAAGGGGAGAAAACAAATCAATTTTCAAACATTCTTCTTCAAGCACAGCCATTCAAAATAATTTTTATTTTCATTTCATAAATCTTTCCAATCAGGGCCCAAGAGCCCCAATGACTTGATAACAAGTTACTACAGTATATTACTAAGCAAGTCAATCTTTTATGAAAGAGCCAAGAAAGTGAACAAAGAATTCAGAAATCTTATTCTGTTAAAGAGATATTCAAGTGTAAAGTTCTCATTCGTGCAGAGAGACTGAAATCGGACTAGTTTTGACATTACATCCTCACAAGGCTTTATATATTCTATTATATTTATGCAGATGTCCAAGATTCCTCGTTTTTGATTGGTTGATAATTTTCCTGTAGTATACGATTAGTCCATTATGGATACACTAATTCCGGCCTAGTGAGCTAGCATCTCAATACACTGCTATGCAATATTATTATGCAACATCACCAAACAAACTTTGACTTCTGATGGCTGCCAACTTCTCTCCTTACCTTGTAAACACAAAAATCTTAGTCCTCCTCTCAGTATTAAGGAGACGTTTCCAAATCAAATGATGATATCACTGAGTAAAACTTATTCTTTAACATGAAACTAAAAAATGTTATTTTCTTGAAGTTTCAGCTCAGTGGTCTTTTATAGTGAATTCCTGCATAGAACTGACTTTGTGCACTAGGCCTGGTTACGCGTATGCGTGTACACAAGTTAAAGAAAGAGCAACACAGGCAAGAAAATTTCATTGGCGTTTTTGTATACGTATTTACAGTGCAGGAATTGGATTGCATTTTTTTAGCGTTGCAATTTCAATGCGCCACGAGCGTAAATTATTCCAAATATTGCACATGCTAATTTCAAAAGCATAATACATCTTATTTGGTTTCACATGCTATTCAGAGCATTTCACGATTTTGAACCAACTGAAAAAAAAAATGTTTTTCTTTTATGTTTTCCTACGAAATTTGACCATTTATCATTGTTGTTTTTACAAACTCTTTTACAACTTGCAACTGAAAACGAAACTGAAGTCAGTGTGTGTGTGTGATTTTTTAGTGAGAAGGGGGTTGATTTAGATATCAAAAATAAATATTCCCCCAAAAACCTGGGAACTTTCGCTTTAGTGTGTGGCACATCTTTTCAATGGACATGGATACATACCTAGATTGGTTGATTTGGATATCTGAGCCTATGGACTTGTAACAATTCCGGCTATGTGACATTATTTAAATTACTTTTTTGGAAATTGCTGATTCAGATTTAAAAAGGTCTACAAGAAAAATAAAACATGTTAACAATAGGATTCTGACCTGTACAGAGCATAATGATCGGACTCTGCTTGTCGTATCAACCTTTTGAGTGTGTTTAGCTCCTGGATAGTCCTCAGCTTGTAGTCTTCAATGACTTGTCTCAGGAATGCAGAGTTATTTAGGTCTCCACTCAACATGAATTTTGTCCATTCCTCGCTGTAAGAGGACTTCTCTGTAGAGGTGAATAATCTAGGTTGATGAAGGTTATGCAACTTCAGAGAAGCAAACAGCTCAACAGGGAAATAAGTTAATATAAAATTTCATTTTCCAATCTTTCTGTCACTGTAAAAAGGCTGCCTTCCTCTTGATGAAGACCACATTTTTAGAGGTTTGCCTTATTTTTTACTAAATGTTTTTTTTATTGGTGGGGTAGAGCACTAAAAAAACATAATTATTTCCTATGTTTATTTTGGATGCATTTCATCACCACCTCAACAGTTAGTTACAATAAAAGCACTCACACTGTTTCCGTCAATTCAATCCTATCTTCCTTGCTCTGCATACCATTTAAAACTACAAAAGCACTTCATGGAGCTAACAGGCAAATTTACTGACAATTATCCATGCCCCTAGCTTGGTCCAGAAAGGGACAGGATGCCAGTCACTAAAAGGGGGTGGGGCCATGTAACATGAAGTTTGAGATGCTTTAAATGTTATTTAGAGTGGAATCAATACAGCAAATACAGTACCTGTAGATTTTTATATTAGGGAACAGAAGGTGAAGTAAATCTCAAACTTATGTTTATGTTTATTAAATGTTTAAGGTTTATAAAAAAGGGGAAGGGTGGAGCACCCTCTAAAAGGCTTAACTAGCCTTCAAAACGTGTGGGGATACATAGGGCCAAACCTTTCCTCCACAAAGTGGGGACAATGTTTTGAAAAACATTATATTTTTTCAATTCTGCCTGCAAGTGGGGTGGGGAGCGGGGAAGGGAGGGGGGGGGGGAACCCAACTCCATTTCCCTCCTGGATTTACAGCCTTGATTCTGATTACCTTCCCAAACTAATAGCAAATTCATGCAAATCTATCAACTTATCAAAAGTGCATTTCCTAACTTAATCTCTTATGTCTAACAAAATTGTTCAATCATAATTACCAGAGTTTTCAAATTTGTAACTATCATCACTTTCAACTGTGAGTATCGCCTTGTCCCCATGATTGGAGGATGTATCACTACCGGAACCGGTGGAATCAGCAATGTCAAAGTCGATTAGCAGTCCGTCGGTTGCATTGCCATTTTGGGGGTCTGTTTCACTACTCTGCTGCAAAAGATCTGACAAGCTACATGCTTTCATGAACCTTTAAGGGGAAAATAGACAAATTAAAGGTATACAAATGTGTAGAGGCAATAGTATCTAAATCAATTTAAAGTCTATTTAAGCCCTTGGAAGTAGCCCAAAAAAGGGTTAATATTTGACCTTTTTACACATTTTGAAATTTCAGTCATCAATATGCAAATGTGTGATGTATCACTGGACGACCTTGGAATTTTCTTATGTAAAACCTTTACCATAACAAACCAACATAAAGCTGGCAAAGAAACCTTCCTGTTCTGAATGGCTGTATTTGGGAAACTGTGTTTTACAAAATTATATGAAAATCTATCAGCTCCCTTTAACTTATTTCATCACAAACTTCACATGTATCAAAAAATCTTGGAACTTTTATCAGCCATAAACTTAACAACTAGAACGGTAAATACCGTCATAATTCGCATGCCCATGCAAATTCACACCCACATCATACGACCCAGACAATTATTAAAAAATGGCATTTCACACTAAGTCCCACCTGGCATCCCATGTCCCACATGGCATCCCATGTCCCACATGGCATCCCATGTCCCACATGGCATCCCAACTCATGTCCCACGTAGCATTCCACCATATCTCCCACATAGCATCTCACCCCATGTTCCACATGACATCCCATCCCATCTCTTGCCCCATGTGGCATTCCACCATATGTCCCACATGGCATCCCATCCTATGACCCACATGGCATCCCACCCAATATCCCACATGGATCCCATCCCATGTCCCAAGTGACATCCCACTCCATGTCCCACATGACATTCCATCCCATGTCTTGTATCACATGGCATTCCACTATATCTCCCACATGGCATTCCACCATACAGTATGTCCCATATGGCATTCCACCATGTCCCACATGGCATCCCACCCTATAACCCACCAGCATCCCACCCTATGTCCTACATGAATCCCATCCTACATGTATGTCCCACGTTGATCCAACCATATGTTCCACATGACATCCCTCCCTATGTCCCACTTGGCATCCCTCCCTGTGTCCCACATGGCATCTCTCCCTATGTCCCCCATGGCATCCCACCACATGTCCTGCACCAGTGGCTTCCCACCTAATGTCCCACATGGCATCCCACCTTATGTCCCACATTGAATCCCACCATATGTAACACATGGTATCCCTCCCAATATCCCAATGCATCACATCCCATGTCCCCATGGCCTCCTACTAGAGCTGTGACCGTTTAGCGTGTACACGCTACACGCTCGCAAATCTTGTAAACGTTTACTAAAATTTCATTGCGAGTAATCGTTTTTCATACATTATAGGCCTAGTGTCTTGCCGTTGAAAATCAATATTCATGATTCAAATCACACACACATTCGGCTAACAAAATTCCAATCAATGAATTTTTACAAACTGTTAACCCGATTAGCATAATCCTTTTTAAATGTGCGAATCACAAATGCGCAGTAATCACCAATGAATGGGAATATTATGCACTTTGATTTCACAAATCTGAGTAATCTAACTCAAAATGCACCGCGAATGTGCAGCAGTAAACAGTGAAACTAACAATAGGCCTAACGTTAGGCCATAAGGCTTTAAATCCCACGCAATCAAGGCCCGTTTCATCAATAAAAAAACACTTGAATTGTGACAATCAGTACATTTACATGTAAATATTACCTGATGAGTCAAATAAATTTTGCAAGAAAGAAAAAATATTGCATAATAAATAAACAGAAAAAGGTTTTAGCAGAGCTGAATTTCTGCATGCTTCATAAAGATGGCGCCATTTTTTCGAGAGGACTGATATTTCAGAACTTCCTGGCGGTGGTGGCGTAGTTTTGAAATGTTTTACTGGCAGGTATATCGAGGCCTCAGTATGCAAGATTTTCACAGAACTTTGAAAGCCGTGAGCGAATAGGGAAAAAAAGTTCGCGATCTTGAGTTTAAATGACATTGAAAGGAAGTTATCTGTTCTTTCTAAACTGAATTTCCATGCATACTTTCCATAAAAATGATGATTTATACTGTACAAGTAAACTTTTTACGATTTGGAAAGCAAAACTCAGCGTCTATTTGGGCGATGCATTTAGTACTTTTGCCATACTGGTTGCGCGAATTTTTTACTTCGCCCCGTAGTTTTGGAGCAATTTTGGTGTATTTCCGAAAATTACGGTACTAAACTCGTGTACACGATACACGCTCGCTTTTTTTGGCGTGTACACGTTTACTAAAATCCCTAAACGTTCACAGCTCTACCTCCTACCCTATGTCCCACATAGCCTCTTACCCTATGTCACACATGGCATCCCAACCTATGTCACACTTTGTGTTACTCGTGTCATCCCATCCCATGTTGCACATGGCATCCCAACCCATGTCCCACATGGCATCCCACCTCATGTTCCACATGAAATCCCGTGTCCCACATGACATCACATGTACCACATGACATTCCATGTCCCAAATGACATCCCATGTCCCACATGACATCCCATGTCCCACATGACATCCCTTACCATGGCATTCCACCCTATGTCCCGCATAGCATTCCACCATATATCCTACATGGCATTCCACCCTGTTCCACATGGCATCCCAACCATGCCCCACACATGGCATCCCACCCCATGTCCCACATGACATCCCATAGGCTCCATAAGAAGTCTCAATCTAGTTATCAGTCCCTGATTGAGCATATTATGTATGAAAGTGTCAGTCCATATAATAACTTATATGTAAATGAACTATTGAAGAAGAAACAAAGGCGGAGAAAAAATAATTATGCCTGATATAGCCCTTGGTGTATACCACATGGTATATATTTTATCATATGTTCCGCATGGCCCCCATCCATGTCCCACATGGCCCCCATCCATGTCCCACATGGCATCCCTCCCTATGTCCATATGCAGTCACATCCTGTCACACTCTCTGAATGAGCATACTAAATATAAAAGTCTAGTCAGTTCATATACTGTAGCAAGTTTATGCAAATAACCCAATAATAAACGTGGAGTTTAATAATCATGCCTGATACACCTGTTGGTGTCCAAATATTTTAAAACATTTTAAGGATTTTAAATCTCCAGTGCTATGAGAGAGACGTTTGAGGATCTCTTAATAATATTGGAAAATTATATCATTTTACAGTTATCTTCTAAGGAAATATCAAATGTTTTGTAGACTATTAGTCTTTAATCTGTCTTAAGTGTCTCTGAAAAACTTTAACATTTCTGAGGAAATCTCAGGAAAAACAGTGGATAGCCGGACAGCTGGCCGGACAGCCAGACGGACAAAATCGTCATTACATAGGTTCGCATTATGCTTCGCATGCTCATCAAAAAAACTTAGACCACATTAAATTTTACAAAATTTGTTGACTGGACCTGCACAGAATTTAAAACTGTTTCATAACATATTTTCACACCTTTGTTGGTAATCATAAAAGCTGTATCAATAATACAATCATATTTTCTTATTGTACCTACTTCTTTATATCTTCTTTTGTTCTTGTCCTCGCACCCTTGATGTCCAGCTGTATCTCCATTAAAGCCTGTTAATGAAAAATAAATCAATAAGTCATATGTCCCATAAAAACTAACTGCAGTTCCAATAAACTTCCTGGCCCATTTCAAGCAGCATGTCAAGAGGGAACACAGCACCAGCAAATCTGCTACATACCAGCGACGTCACTTCCGCTGCAGTTTTTGATTGGCTTTTCAGTATGTGTATAAATATGATCTGCCAATTAGATGGTTAGTTTGGTTTGTTGATGTTTAATCAACTGCCAATCAGAAATATTGAATTATATGAAATATTATTCTTCATATCAACACGAGAACTGGCCTTGAGATATTTTTGTTGTTGTTGCATTTACACAAGCATGCACACCATTCTTGCATAGAAATTAATAATAAAACTGCACAAATTGACAAAACATTTTTTTAATTAAATTTTTGGTTCCATGTAATAGCATCAGGAACCTATGTGGTCATAATGGCGTGTGAGTGTGTATGTGGTACACAGATAGCCTATGGTATGTAGATGTACCCTATTGTTTTTGATGCTGATGCCATGCATATTAATGAGTAGGCGGGGCTGAATCTAAAAATCTTGAAATGCTCATATTTCAACAATCACATGTCTGCTTTGTTTCATATTTGGCACACTTATGATGTTAGGTGTTGTGTACATGTTCACTGTCTAAAAATGGTGAATTTCATTAATATGCGTAGTGGGCGGGGCTTAATATGATTTTGCAAACAAAAAGCTTATAAACATGATATATCAAGAACTATGAACTGGATTCACGTCACGTGTGGTACAGTCTATACACATGGTCTATAGATGTACCCTATTGTTTTTGGTGGTGATGTCATGCATATTAAAAAGTGAACATTTTGAAAAAGTGAGCAACTATGTCCATTTTGCATCTTAAAGGGAATGATAATATTGTTGGTGTACATGCTTATGTTATTAACATTAATACTGGCTTAATCATATGTGAAAGTGTTAAATGATATAAACAACATATATCATGAAGAGTATATCAGATCTATGTCATATGTGGCACACAAATGGGTTATGGTCTGTACATATGTTATAATGTTGTGGTAGTGATGTCATGAATATTAATAAGTAGTTATTGAAGAAATGTTGTCAACCTTGGTGGATGTGGCTAATTAATATCATGGAACAAATATCTCATGATATGCAATGACATGACAGTTGATACAAATCAATCAGCGTATGAAAAAAACATGGGAACCACAAAACCTTTTGATTCTGGTAGTATTTCTGCTAGTAATGCTGCCACCTACATACCAACCCTTTCTTCAGATGTAATTGGAAGCTAATAATTTGATCAAATTGGCAGGAGCAATGCAACAAATAATGATTGGCACATCTGCCAGAATAATTTATCACGTGTTAAATCCTAATCCCAAAACAGCAGGAAAATATTCAGTTATACAGAGAATCACATTTAGACAAAACTTCAGCTGAATCTGGTGGAATTTTAAGATACCTGAAAAATACTCACAATTGATACATGTTATGACTTTTGCAGTTTGTGAGGTAATGTGTTTGGCATCTTACAACACTAGGTTACAAACATATTTGACAATAAGTCATATTAGTACTTCAACTAGCCTAGAGATTTTTTAATAGCCTTGAAGACAGATATGACTGACATCATGGTACGTCATCAGTGTTACCTGCTCCTTATCCAGTAAAAATGCCTTGCTATGTATTTCTATGTGTAAAAAACTGCACCGCTATTTCAGAGCCAGCACCACTTACTTCTATGCAAAAATTGATACACCTTCAAATTTTAAGACCTTATGTTCACAGGATAGCAACTCAGTTAGTCTGAGGAAAACAATTACCTTATTCATTACAGTTTACAAAGCCAAACTCCGGAGGAAATGAGCCTTTTTCCAACTTTCTTTTATTTGCTTGTTCACGGCCTCAGATATGGAACAGTAGTTAGGTATCAGTGCATATTTTGAACATACTTGAGCAAAATCCGAACGTTCTTTCGTGTGAGCATATATGCTTAAATGTCATGAACAATTGCCGATGATCTCAAGCTGCTACCTAAAGAATTTGACTGGTGAGTGGGTGGACTTCATGTGGGTTGCACGTGATAAAAACCTATATAGCATAGCATAAATATGATTCATAACCTCCATTTAAATTTGTTGCCAGAGGTAATAATGACACCCATTCCCAAAGAAATACTTACACATGTAATGAGATGTGCTGTATCCCCTTTAAACATCTGCACACATCTGTTAATGTACTCTGTGGAATATGTGTACCAGTTGGCTAGATAAACTTGTATCTTATCCTTGTCATGTGTCTGCAAGGAAAGAGGTCCATAGGTGAATGAGCTTCCAAATGGTGTCATGTTTGCTTCATACAATGAAAATATTTTAGTTGTTTTAGAACTGCAAATATAAATGAAGACTTAAGTATGCTTAATTTTTATTTTCAACGTCCTCTAGTTGCTTGGTTTGTTCATTTTGATCTAAACATGGTTAGCCATGTCATTGTTTGTTCAGAATGGAAAGGTTTGGATTGGTTATGGATGAAATTTACAAACAAAATTGATAATAGTGCGAGAACTATACTTGTTTGTTTGTTTGATGAGGGCTTAATGGCACCACGACAACGAAGGTCAAATTGTGCCTGAGAGGTCAGATCATTCTAAAGGTAGGAAAGAAAGGAAACAGGGGGAGAATGAGAGAAATTCAAGAACAAAAGGTCAGAAAGCTGTGATCCAGAGGGGAGGTGCATGCTTGAAATAAAAACAATGTAGAGAGAGGGGGTGGAAGAGGAGAATTAATTATGCTTGTAGAGGGAGGCATGATGAAGGAAGGAGATAATTTTATCCGGAGGATGTTTCTGGAAGAACTCAGCAATTGAGTTGTGGGGAGCAAGGGAAGCTCTGGGAAGGTCGGAGAACTATACTAAAAGCTTTACCTGTATTGAAAATTTGGGCTGCTCCAAATGTTTGATTTAGAGAGAAGCTCAGCTGAACATTTTTTAAATTACTGATACAAACTCTCAATTGATCCATAGTATCAAACCTTTGCAGTTTGTAAGAAGAAAATTTGTTTGGCATCTTGCAACACTAATAATGAAAAAATATATTTGACAATAGGTGAAGTGACATGAATAATTCAACTAGAAGATTTTTACCACAACCATGCAGACAGATGTTCCGGACATCCCAAGCAGAAGCACTGCTTTAAATCAGAGGGTATAAATCCATTTCTAGAGTGGAAGCCAAATGGGAATAATCAAAATGGAAAATTCTCACAAAAATGCAGAATGTGTAGGCTACTTCATTTAAAGTTTTAACCAATCTCTTTCATAGATATAATGCACTTCAGTTATAAACAAAAGTAATCTTTTGCACTAATAATAAAAAAGGGATAAATTCAGATTACATTCCTTACCTTTTGATCCAGTAAGTAAAGAAGGCCTTCACAATATGCATCCAATTCTGGTCTAAATGTATACATGATAGTAAAGGAAATATGTAACACAACCAGTGGCATAGCCATGGGGGCCATTTTTTTTTTTTTTTAAAGGGGGGGGGGGCAGATCGCCCCTCCCCACACTTCTTGAAAAATACTGATATTTTAATCAATGCTTAACCAATTTTGATTAACAATTTTGGCTATTTTCATGGTTTACAGAATATTTTTTTCCAAATAAGCTCAACTTGTTGCTACCTGCCAAAAAACAAGCTGTCCAAAACGAAAAAGCCTTTTAATTAAAAAATTACCCTAGGCTCCCCAATCTGCTACATTGAAAGATAAGTGTAGATCGGAAGATAATTAAAAAGATATATTTTTGCTAATTAACGATTTAGAAAGTGAGTGTGTGACATCACTTGTCTGCTGTAAAGTGTATTATATCTATATGTCATCACACTATTGAATTAGACTTTACACCAGTCACTTTTAACACATCTCTTTAACATCTTTACATGTAGCAATTCCTATATTGTTTGAAAATGCATTAAAATACAATTCAAAGAATGATAGACATTTAAAAAGAAAATATTATGTTCTAGGTCACCCTGTAATACACTACAAAATTTGCATAAAATATTCAAATTGATGCCTTAGATTTTAAAATGCTTTATAAGAGCAAATTATTTACTTACTTAACCCCTATTCTACCAAAGGTGTCTTAGGGGAAATATTATGCAAATGACATCATTAATTTGCATATCTGGTGTTAAAAACTGTTATCTTTATAGCATCCTTGCAAGTAAAGGATATAATTCCAATCCAGCGGTAGGATAACTCAAAAAACAGACAACATATTCTTGTGATGTATAGAAGCTTCCATCAGTACCGTCAATTTCTGCCTCCAAGTCCAAACTGGTCTGACGTAACAAATAATAATAGCATGAGAGAATGTCCACACTGTGTAGAAGAACAATAATCAACGGTGATATCAAAATCAGGGTTCCCACATTTATCAACAAACCAAATGCCATGACTACTCTTGAACCCCAAAGGGGGATCAAACTAATAAGTGAGGTCACAATTTTCAAGAGACTAAAATTTTCAGCAAATATACAGTTTTTGACCCACTTAAGCTGCAAAACTTCAGTAACACAATACTTATACCACGTAATTATCAAAGATTCAAAAACATTACAAATGTATTACTTTAGGTCAAACAGCTCAATAAATATTTAGAAAAATTCACCAAATCAATACAGCCACTGTGGGTGAACATGCTGAAAAAATTATCTTTAAGCCTACCCGCACCCGACACCTGAGTTAATCCTGAAAACTCAGGTATGGCAACTACCAACCTGACTTTCTGTTCAGTGTATTGTGTTTTCACTCCAAACAATGATTGTTTATCTTCCATTCCCATGCATACCACAGTCAAGTAGCCCAAGGCTATTTGTGTGTATAAGATTACAGAATCCAATGCTAAGTAATCAGGGCACTTTTGTAATTGAAATCACCCATCTATATTGAGTGTCTTAGTGGGAGAAATTTCTTTGCAAACTGGTAATAAAAATAGTTGTGTGTTTGATATGCCTGAGGTGATGTGTGCATTAACTGTGATTGATTGACGGACCATTTCTCCTAAGGAAAGATATTGCTTCATAAAGTTCTCCTTGGATAATATCCACAATTCTTTATGTATATGAGAATTGTCACTGATTAACCTTTTATAGGAAGGAGAACACAAGACAAAAAATTAAACATTCTAGCGACTACAAAACTCTCTTTTAAATTTTTTTGGAGATTTTCACAGAGATAGCCCATGAATCTTATACCTTCACGACTTTCCAGGACTGCAAAATTTCATTACTTTCTGAAAATCAAGGACCCTTGTACACCATGAAAATACATTTAGGAGAATTCCTAGATTTTATCTGTGTGATGTCATATATTAAAGTAATACATTGTATAATTTATTATAATAAGACCTTAAAATTGAAAAAGCTGTAAAATAATCAATTTGGAACAGGCTCTACCTTTTTGCTGTTTTCATGGTTTATAACATATTTTCTACAAGTTCTTGCTACCTATCCATAGATCTTTAATGTAATTGCATGACAAAATTAACATGGGATTTATTGCATGCGGTTATAAAAAAGAGGAAAAACATTCTGTAAATGTTAAGAAAGGATTTATACCTGGAGCATGGTAGTTAAAACTGACCATAAAATAAAAATAAAAAACATTGTCTGAAAGATCAAATAAAAAATTTCTTAATTTTTCTATATGAATATAAAGGTTACACTGTGATCTACATTGAGGACAAACCAAGTTGTTGCTATCAGGCATTTACCTCCATTAACAGAAGGGATTTCCACAAAGAATGAATTTGATGGAGAGAACAATCAGAATTCTCTTAATCTCAAAGGAATCGTTTCTCAAAAAATATTGCTGACTATAATCAAGCTTCATTACAAAATCAATCACTTCAAGGCTTAAAATCTCCCAGATGATGAGATGAACAAAAGCAATTCAAATTTGAAATGTCAGAATAGACAATGATAAATCATACACCTGTAAGGTATTCTTCTTAGACTAAAGATTACATTTACTGACTTTCAATAAATTCTATTCCCTAGATATTGAGACTACAGAAAATAAAAGATGACAAGAAATTTTACTATGACTTTCATGTTGAATTGAGGTATTTTATACCATTTTGTAAATGCATGGCAAGATTTTCATTTAAACTTCCTTTTCACTGACATTGCATCATGTTGTGTCAGTACATGACCTACATTTCTTCCACATATAGATGGACATACACAACCACTCATATAAAAAAAAAAAGGTGCAAAAAATGAGGAAAGAAAAAATATATTTAATTTGAACAAGAAGTATAGCCTTTAATTGTAAATATCGTTTTGCTCCTTTTTATTGATGACACTAAATTAAGACTTTTCATCCAATAATGTCTACTTCAAGCTATAGACCACTTGAAACTGATTTCAGATTTAAGCCGAACATTATTGCTTGAGGGTACACTGACCAATTAATTGCCAGGGAATTTTCCCTTTGTTACCTAACCAATCAGCAGGAGTTATAAAGGACAATGCAAGTGCATATTATCTTCATGTATAATGGACGTATCTTTAGCACATAGAATCATTTATTTTTTAAGCCTGACCCCATACCCTGTGTGAGTTGTGTAAACACCAAAAATTCCCAGTATTTGATTGGTTAATAAAATTCAATAATTGATTGATAATATGATTGGTTCATTATTGGCATGTGAATTTCTTTAAATTAGTTTTTCAGAAATTGCTGATTTGAAGTGGTCTATTAGACATGACAGGTCTTGTGATGACCCTGTGATGAGGAAAAATGTTGAAGCTTTAAAACTCTGCTCATATTTTACTTGATAAGTAAAAGTTTGAAGCTTACCCTATTTCAACACTATTGACATTGCCGCTGCCACCATACACAGTACCTCTTGACAGCCTCTTGGCTATGAATTCCCTCAGCTGGGATTCTTGCTCAACAGGTAAATCATTCACAATTACCGACAAACTAAAAGGGGGAAAAAACACAAAACATCAGAAACATTAAATGCTTCAAATGGAGGCCAGTTCAAAGGTAATCTAGATTTAGAACAGAACAACAACAACATTTTAGCTCAACAAAGCTATATTACCATACAAAAGTAGAATTATCTTTGCCATGGTTTGATTTGGTCCACTTATACATGACTTACATCCAATCGTATGGCAATTTTGTCCACATGAGTGTTTAATTTGTCTCATTCTATAATTGCTTCTAGCTCATACTCATCCCAAAAAATTACAAAATAATACAGTAACATATGATGGGTCTGAAGTTTGTTGAACTAACCAAGCCAATGACAATTAGTGCTGTCATGACATGGCTCTATTACGTATCAATCATCATGGAGAAAAATATACTTTTCAAGAAAACACTCACGACACAAATTATTAATATCACTAATGTCAAATTGTTAATATAACTCACTTCTTTTATGATGAACATAAGAAAAAATGATTTGCAGATCTAGCAGACAACATGGTCATGTGACTATTACGTTCATCACGCATATGTTTGGTAATTCAGCCAATGTGACTATGAATCATTGAAATGAGATACTGAGAGGCATGTTCTGGGCCAATTTGTTGTTCTTTTGCCAACTTACATCGGAGCGTGCCAGTGTGGGTTGAAGGAGCACAATTTTTAATTAGTTTTTTCTATATACGTTTCACAATATTTTTGCACGTTTTTAATGGCCTAAACTTGACTTTTAGATTTAGTACCATAATGTTAGAATTGTAACATTTGAAGTAGCCTAGCCTAGTTGCATGAAATTTTTTTACTTGAGTATTACTTTTTCATGTCGCGATTTGTGTTGAGAGGCATATTTAATGTCGTGGGGAAAGAGATATGACTCTACCGAGTCTCACGCGTAGTCAATAAGACCATTAAGTATGACTGGGAATGAGACTCTAATGAAATGGAAGGTAGTCTTAATGGATAAGGGACATCACTATGGTAACGACTGAGACCTTACTTACAGGTAAGAACTAATCGTGGGAGAAATGTATTTATCAATATCACTGGAATTGTGACTGGAACTCCCAACTGAAATTGAGCTCCCATATATGAAAGGGGGTACTGTATTAAATTGCAATGGAATATTATGCACTTACTCCAAATTGATGCATGGAAAACACAGTGTCTAAATGATTTGATTAATTTGATATATATATTTGGGAACCCCCATCACCAGTGCAATGTAGATAAGCTTGAATCAATTCAACTGAGAGCAGCCAGGTTCTGTATGGCAGACTACTCTTATAAATCCAGTGTTACTAGCATGCTTCATAAATTAGATTGGCCCCTGCTAGGAACACCCATCTAAAAATGCTACATAAAATCAATAACAATCTTGTCGCCATTGATAATGATAACCTGATCGCAAATGCAAGAATCAATACAAGAAATAACCATGATCTGAATTTCCAAGTTCTTTATGCTAAAAAACTAAAAAAAATGTTTATAAATACTCCTTCTTTCCTCAAACACTAAAAGATTGGAATGCTTTACTATTAGACATGGTACATGCACCAAGTCTAAACTGTTTCAAAGCTAAACTTGCTACGCTTGTTAATTGATTTATTATTATTATTTTTTTTTTCTCATACTTTTGCTACACTCGGTTGGCGGTCATGTCCTCTAGAAGAATTTTGCCAACTTAACCTATTCAGATTCAGATTCATATCCACTGTGAAATCAAATTGACATGCACAAAGATACATAATGATGTGCACAAAACAGATAAGAGGAAACAAGAAGTTGGAATCACAAAGTTTTTGTTTTGTAGACTAGGACTCTTTAATGACTGCAGAGTGCAAAGGTTGGTAAGCATCAGCCATTGTAGCCATCTTGAAGATGCCAGCTCTGTTTCGAGCATTCACCAATTCAAAATGAGAGTAAATAGATGTAAAATTTGTGATTAATACTTTCTTAATATAAGTTGTATTCTTTTTACAAGTTGTACTTGTACCAAAAGCAATTTTTTTTGTTCTGCTCTGCTTTAATTGTTTCCATCTTTAGGGATTTTGGAAAGTACTGGCTTCTACATTTGTCTTTTTCCACATCTTTTCAAGTAAAAAATTGAATTTTTAAAATTAAGGTTGTGATCTGAATGTCCCTGCACCCTGAAAGATGTGCCTTATTTGATGTTTTGCCACCATGATTTACATTCTGATTATTTAATAGATAAGCTAATACACACACATTTTGATTCCCATCGCGAGCTATGCATTGTGTCCTTGAGCAAACTTAGACTCACTCCAGTCAGGGAGGTAGTATAGATCCACTCAGTCATTTCTAATTCATACTTTGTGCACTTACGACATCTGCATCCTTGATGTCCCCTTTGTCCCTTACCTGAACGGCTGTAATCTAGGAGTTAACCTGCAATGGACTGCCATCCCATCCAGAGGAAGTCTATGCTCTTATCCGCTTGTGCTATGGAAACCAGGGATAAGCACCGGCACTATTGGCATAATGGCTCGGATGGATTTAAGTTTTACACACGCACATGTGAGTCCACTGATGAAGTCACAATATCATCGTCTTTCTCGACTCCTGAGAGAACCAAAAAGAGGAAGAAGATACCTAATACATACCTGAAATCTCTGTTGGATGTAGCCTCTCTCTGCAGGAAGTTTGCAACTGAAGGCTTTGGACTGCTTGGCTTGTCTCCATCAGTTGTTGGTCTACAGAACAAACAGAAAAGAAAAATAGTAGAAAATTAAAAATCATGGAAATTGTTTTAAAAAGCATAACACTTTAAACAAATGTTTCTACCATTACAGGGCTTACATAATTTTAACAACATAGTAAGAAACCTTGTACTCTCTTTCGAAATTAGAGACAAAATGCTACTAAACTGTTGGTATTTCCCATTTAAAATACACTGTTGATCAGTGGTAGAGACTTACAGAGCAATTGAGCGGCAGGAAAATCGCTGTTTAGTTTGAAATAATATTATCTTTAAGTGGAGTTTTTCTCTTAAAATTTCTACTTGTGATTATTTATTGTATATGGACTAGATTGAGCTTGGATTCTATCTTTTAAAGCAGCCAGTTTGTTCAAATTTTGATGAATAATTTTTGAAAATTTGGAAACACTTGATAAGTTGTATCTTATCAGTATAGGCTCAATTTTGTACACACTATATGGACTTTGTATTTAAAGGCCTGGAAGTTTGCAAATATCTTCAACACAAAACAACAACGACGACGACGAGTGAACACACAATCACAATGACAGGGTCGTCGCCTGCGTATCGGTTATGATAGAAACAATGCTAACACGAAACGCTTAATACGACCTGGACAAGAACACAGGTACGACGTACGAACAGACATAACATTAACAACCAAGTCAATGTCCACGGCCTTTGATAACCAATTGTGGTGCACTGGCGTGTCTACCCAACCCAGGCTTGAACCTAGGGCTTCGTGGTCTGTAGACATGTATGATAACCGCTACACCACAGTTGGTAGACAATTCAACAAAAAAGCTGATTGTCATCTTTAAAATACTGTCTTCATTTATTGTTGTTTAGTCTGTTATTGTGTTGCTCTCTCTGGTACAACAATGAGGGACCCAGAGGAAACAATGAGAACACTGCAGGGGATGGACAAAACAAACATCAATTGGAACTTAATGATATAAAGGAATTAATAAATGCACTTTCATTGGAGATCGCTGAAGTGTCCAAGAACCAGAAGCAGTTACAGATAGTGATGTCTACTATACAAGCATTACACACAGCAAACAAAGAAAAGGATGAAAGAATAATGTCCTTGGATGTAAGAGTCGACGAACTTGAACAACATTCAAGGAAAGATGACGTAATCATTACAGGGCTTCAGACTAGACATGAGTCCTAATCAAGGGCAGCAGGGAGCTATGATGATACCAAGGGAGAGGGGGATTCCCCAAATGAAATTGAAGCATTAGAATCTAGGGTCTTGAAGTTTCTCAATGAACTAGGGATTAATGTTAGGAATCATGAGGTATCTGCTTGCCACTTACTGGGAAGAGGGAGAAAAGATGGTCAACCAGTAATATTGATGAGACTTGTCAGCAGGAAAACCAGAGGTTATATTGAAGAATGCTAAAAACTTAAAGGAACTGGAGTTTACATATATGAACACCTTATTTGGCAGAATGCGAACATTGCTAAAACTGCAAGGCTCTTGAAAAACAACACAGAATTCAAAATACATGGACCAGAAATTGCAAAATCTTTATCAAAACTTTAGGTGCACCTGAAGTTGCAAGGGTGTTATGTATTCCTAACAAGAATGAACTTCAGAAGTTTTCAGAAGATGTTTAATTTATCTAGCATTGCTGAGTAATTAAACTTGAAGTTTTGCAAAGGACATGAATGAATTTATTATTTGTTTTATAATTGAATTAAAGATTAATGATAATGCCACCATTAACTGTTCATTTGTGGAGTAAAAGTTCATGATCATTGTCTTATGAAGTCCAAACAAAAATGGAGTCAAAGCTCTGATTACTGGTATTGTGATGAATGTAAAAATATTCTACCTTTTCATGAAGTAATTTCATTTCATCTTATTAATTTGTTTTTTCACAACATATTTACAGAAGAGTTTTATTTACAAATATATTATGAAATTTACGAAATATGTATATACAGAAGAATAGATATGGTTGTGAAAGGAAGTGTTGTATAAAACCTCTGGTGGGCTTAACTGAGTACAACACTCCCAAATTACAAAACAAAAATGATAACAAATTGGTAGTACAAAACGCCCCCACCCCACACACTAATACATACAATCGAAGCTACAGGTCTCCATCCCACCCCACCCGATCCCAGGTAAAGTAATGATGTACTGGAAGTAAAGATGCAAGTATTTAACAGTAAAAGGGAATGATTAAAAACAAATCAATAGTTCATGATGCATTTACGTTTAAGGGTTTTTCTAAAACTGGTCTAGACCAGAGATTTGCAGCTTTGTATGTTAATTGAGAGGGAATTCCAGGTATTGCACGGTTGTACAAATTAAATCTTATAATGTTGGTGCAACAGGGAACACAATGGATGTTGTTTGATTGACAGGTATTGTAGTTGTGAGTGTCTTTGTTTGTCCCAAATATCTTTAGAAAAGCAATTAGGCAATGAGGATGAAGAAATTTGGTGGACTAACAGAAATATAAACATCAAAACTAATTATGTGGATATGGATGATGCGGAAAGGTATAATTTAAATCTGTTCAACTATACTGATTATTCTGTTTGATTTTAAGGGAGAATTAAATCCTGATAATAATTTTTATTACAATGTTGTATGCAAATGCAATTATTTCTCAGATGATACACTTAGACAAGAAATTATAAAAAATCCAGGTTTCTCTATTATTCATTTTAAAAGTAGAAGTTTATTCTCGATCTCGAATATTGACAAAGTGGAGATATGTCTTGATGATTAAGGCTGGCCGTTTGATGTAATTGCAATATCCAAGACTTGGTTCAATGATGAAGTTGAGCTGAATGTGTTCATAAAGGGGTATCAGAGATGTCACACCTCCAGGCAAAATAAGAAAGGAGGCGATGTTGCAATATTTGTTAAAAACTATTTACAATTCAAGAAGATTGACACCTTATCTTCTGCTATTGATGATATTATGGAAACGATTTCAATTGAAATTATTTCAAAAAATAAGTTAAATAATGTTATAAGTTGCATATACAAAACTCCTTCAGCAAAGCATGATGACTTTGATAGGGAATTAGAATTGTTATTCAATAATTTCAAACTTTACAATAAAAAGGTATTTGTATCTGGGGATTTTAATATTGATTTGTTGAAGCATAATGCAAGGAACCCAAGAGTTTGTGGATGTTATGTTCATATGAGATTACATCCTATCATTTCAAAACCCAGTAGCATCACACGATCAAGCACCACTTTTCCATAATATTTTCACAAATAACTTTGATGAGGGACTATACAGTGGATTGGTAATTGATGATGTTAGTGATCATTTATCCATATTCGCAGTCTGCAGAAGCAAAATTTAATTATGAAATTACTGGGAAGTCAGTTTTGTTAGGTGTATGAACAACAAAAATATGAATCAGTTTAAAGAAAAGTTGGTTGAAAAAAATGGTCTGAAGTGTATGGTAAATAAAATGTTGAATGAGGCTTATTCTTGCTTTTTAAATAGGTTTTTAGAATTGTTTCATAGTTGCTGTCCTGTTAAAAGAACTCATGGTATGAAACAAAGAAAGACGAAGCCGTGGTGTCTAAGGGATTAGTAAATGCATGCAAAAAGAAGAATGTATTGTATAAGAAGTTTTTAAGAAATAGATCAGTAAACAATGAGGAAAAATACAAGCGCTACAAAAAGACCTTAACTAAAATATTATATAAGTGTAAGAAAAGTTATTATAATAAACTGCTGTACGACTATAAAGGTGATACTCAAAGAACCTAGAGTACGTTAAATGAATTAATAAAAAAGACAAAGCAGAGTCCTGATTATCCTTAAAAATTCTTGCACAAGGTAATATATTTGACAATGAAAAGCATGTTGCAAATGGCTTTAATGAATTCTTTGTAAATATTGGTATAGAGCTTGCTAATAATATTCCTGATGTACGTGATAAATCTATTTACAATTATTTACCCATCAGAAACGGGTGCTCAATGTTTCTTGAAAATGTTAATGAGGAAGAGATCATTAGTGTGTAATGCAATTTCAATCCAAAAGATCAAAAGATTGTAAAGATGTAAACATGTATTGTATAAAGCATATTATCGAGTATACAGCTCACCCTTTGACCAATATTTGCAACCAGTCTTTTATTAGAGGTATATTTCCAGATGAAATGAAGATAGCAAAGGTATACTCCTTTTTAAAGCAGGTAACAGGAATCGATTTAGTAATTAGACTAGTTTCTATTCTTCCTCAATTTTTGAAATTTTTTGAAAAGTTGTTTGAAAAAAGGCTGAATAAATTCCTAGACAAATATAAGTTATTAGTTGATAGTCAGTATGGCTTTAGGGCTGGACGTTCAACAGCTGTGGCTCTTACCAATCTTGTACAAGATATTACTTCAGCAATTGATAATAAAATGCATGCAATTGGGGTATTTATAGACCTCAAGAAAGCTTTTGATACAATTAACCACGAATTGCTTCCAAAAATTTTAATTGTTATGGTTTATGAGGAGTAGTGAATAAATGGATTTCAAATTATCTTCTAAACAGACAGCAGTATGTACAAATTAATGAATGTTCCTCAGATTTTTTAAATATCAAATGTAGTGTTCCTCAATGATCCATTCTGGGACCTAAGCTTTTTATATTATACATCAATGATATATGTTGTGTTTCTGATGTTGTCAAATTTGTCCTCTTTGCAGATGACACTACTATTGTATGTACAGATAATGATATTGATCATTTGAGCGCATGTGTATCTAAAGTGTTCAAAGATTTCAAAGTATGGTTTATTGTAAATACATTATCTTTAAATATAGATAAAACAAATTTTATGTTATTTTTAAAAAGGCATTGTGAGAACACTATCATTATAAAATTTGATGAATATGTGATTGAAAGAGTATTTAATACGAAATTTCTAGGGTAGTAATAGATAGTGAATTAATCGGAAGGAACATATCAAAAAATAAAATCTAAAGTTCGTAAAAGTCTTGAAATAATGTATGATTTAAAATAGGTATTAGCAGTAAAGTCAATGAAACTTCTTTACAATTCTTTGGTTTTTCCTTACATTGATTATTGTCTGGAGGTTTGGGGTAACACCTATCAAAGCAATATTCATCCAACTTTTGTCATTCAAAAGAAAGCAATGAGAAAGATTTACAAAGCAAAGCTTAACACTCATACAAATGCATTTTTCATTAATATGAAAGTTCTGAAAATAGAAGATCTCATCAATTATAAGACTGCCTTGATTTTGTTTAAAGCCAAAAACAATTTATTACCTTTAAATTTGCAAGAATTAATTACTGAAAAATGAGGATATCTAGGGACATGTCAAAGGGACAATTTCCAACAAGTTTCTGTGCAAACTACATTAAAAGCTACATGTGTGTTTCAGTTGATGGGATTAAAATATGGAATCTGTTTAATTTGGAACTTAAAAAGTGTAAATACATTTAAGATATTATATTTGAAATATATAAAAAGTAAAAATTACTGTAATTTTACTGAATTTCAATACATGTATTGTAATAGGATAGGTTTATGTGTACAACACATTTATTGCTCAATAAAGTATTTGAATGTATTAATTTAAAAGAGGAGGGACAATCACATAAGTTCAATTTTAAACTTCTTCTCTCTCTCCTATTCCATTCATTTTGTTTTGAATTGCAAATGTCCATAACACTTCTATTCATTTTGTTTACTATTTGTATATCGTATATCATTTTTAAGTTTTTGATGTACTGAGATGCATGATGGGAATAAATTACAACAAACAAACAAACAATAGCTTAATTGAAGCGCAGCTTACTCAGATCTTGCATTCTACCACCACCATATACAACATACTAGTGTATCAGAATTTTCTCTCTGATAATTGACAAGTAATTTGCAAAAGCTAATAGACAGCTAGTTTTCAGCACAATTTAACAATAACCTATATATCATATAGTACATAACCTAGAAGCATTAAGATGTCTATTTTGCACCACACACCATGCAGGAAACAAAAAGAAGAACAGACCTTTTGACCTTAGGAGTTCACACTTTGCACAGCAATTAAGATGCATAATTCAGAATTGATGACGAACAACTTTAAAACAGTTGCAAAATTAAACAACAATGATGCAACATAAATGATATCTAACTACCGTATTTGATGTGGCAAGCACCCCTGCTCTAAAGCGCAAACCCAACATTTTTGACTGATAACAAATCTCAACATCCAATAAATAATGAATGCTGCTTTTATGTACATTTACATTCCATACTTTTTTGTACGCTATCCCAAAACCCTGGGAGAAGAAATTTGTGGTAATTACTTCTAATAGGACTATCTTTCTTTTTGTTTCACCGAATTCGCACTGTACGTGACTCCTGAGCATGGGCGCATATTAGGAAGGAACTTTGCACCTGAAAAGTGTACCCACAGTTTCATTTTTGTAAGCACCCCGGACGCTTATTACGTCAAATGCAGTATTCCTTGTTATGCAATGTGCAATATGTAGCAAACAAATTTTGATCAATTGATTTTTCTAGCAGGTTTTACTAATAAACTAGAATGGTAAATACTGTCATGATTCGCATGCCCATGCAAAATGATACCCATATCATATGACTCGGCCAATCATAAAAATGGCATCTCACACTAAGTCCCACATGGCATCCCATGTCCCACATGGCATCCCATGTTGCACATGGCATCCCATGTTCCACATGGCATCCCATGTTCCACATGGCATCCCATGTCCCACATGGCATTCCATGTCCCACATGACATCCCATGTCCCACATGGCATTCCACCATATCTCCTACATGGCATCCCACCCCATGTCCCACATGGCATCCCACCCCATCACTTGTCTCACGTGACATTCCATCATATGTCCCAAATGGCATCCATTGTATGACTTATATGGCATCCCATCCTATGTCCCACATGGATCATATCCCATGTCCCAAATGACATCCCACCCAATGTCCCACATGACATCCCATCCCGTGCCTTGTCCCACATGGTATTCCACCGTATGTCCCACATGGCATTCCACCATACAGTATGTCTCACAAGGAATTCCACCATATGTCCCACATGGCATTCCTTCATGTCCCACCCTATGACCCACATGGCATCCCACTCTGTCCCACATGGATCTCATCCTACATGTATGTCCCACATTAATCCAACCATATGTACCACATGACATCCCTACCTATGTCCCACATGGCATCCCTCCCTGTGTCCTGCATCAGCAGCTTCCCACCTGATGACCCACATGGCATCCTACCTTATGTCCACCATGTTTCACATGGTATCTCTCCCAATGTCCCAATGACATCCTACTTTATGTCCCACATGGCATCACATCCCATGTCCTCATGGCCTCCTACCCTATGTCACGCATGGCATCTTACCCTATGTCACACATGGCATCTTACCCTATGTCACACATGGCATCCCAACCTATGTCACTGTGTCACTCGTGGCATCCCACCATGTCACACATGGCATTCCACCCTGTTCCACATGGCATCCCACACCATGTCCCACATGGCATCCCACCCTGTGTCCCACATGACATCCCATAGGCTCCATAAGAAGTCTCATCCTAGCTATCACAGTCCCTGATTGAGTATACTATGTATAAAAGTGTCAGTTCATATAATAATTCATATGAAAATGACTTTCTTGAAATGGGATGGGAACCAATGTCCCACATGACATCCCATACCATCCCATGTCCCACATGACATTCCATCCCATGGCATAACACTCTATGTCCTGCATGGTATTCCACCATATATCCTACATGGCATTCCACCCTGTCACACATGGCATCCCAACCTATGTCATTGTGTCACTCATGGCATCCCACCATGTCCCACATGGCATTCCACCCTGTTCCACATGGCATCCCACACTATGTCCCACATGGCATCCAACCCCATGTCCCACATGACATCACATAGGCTCCATAAGTCTCATCCAAGCTATCACAGTCCATGATTGAGCATACTATGTATGAAAGTGTCAGTTTATATATTAACTTATATGCAAATTAACTGATGAATAAAAAAATGAGGCGGAGTCAAATAATTATGCCTCATATAGCCCTTGGTGTATACCACATGGTATATATTATATCATATGTCCCCATGGCCCCCATCCATGTCCAACATGGCATCCCTCCCTGTGTCCATTTACAGTCACATCCTGTCATCTCCAGTGCTACAAGAGAGATGCTTGAGGATCTCTAAAGAATATTGGAAAATTATATCATTTGACAGTTTTTTCTAAGGAAATATCAAATGTTTTGTAGACTTTTTAAGAAACTAGTCTTCAATCCTGTCTTAAGTGTCTCTGAAAAACTTTCAACAGTTTGTAAGGAAATTCTAACCTTCCATAAAGATATCTGAAGAAACTTTAACTTTTTCTGAGGAACTCTGAAGAAACTTTAACATTTTCTGAGAAATTCTCAAAAAACTAACATTTCCAAGGAAATCTCAAGAAAAACTGTGGTAGGCCGGACAAACAAAATCGACATTACATAGGTTCGCGTTAGGCTTCGCATGCAAACCAAAAAGTATGATAGATTTTAATGAAATACATCAACTTTGTGGGAGAATGTGTTGCTGTGAAGTCATACTGAGCCTTTTCCTATTCATCTATTGGAATTTTTGTGAACCTTAAACTTTGAATATCTCCTGGTAGGAATAACAAATCAACATGATTTTTGTACTAAATTGTTTCTAATATTTTTCTCTTTCTTATGAAATGCTACAAAAAAACATGGGAATATTCCTTTAATCCTAAACTTACAACCAATAATTGTGGGCAGTCTTCCTTAGTTGATAATCATAATTTGTCCATGATAATTAATATGTAATTTTCATATATTGTGAAGCCCTACTTCCACCTTAGAAAATGCAACACAATCAGGATAAAAATTATACAAGGAAATTGAAGAAAAAAAATCATAAACACTTGATAATTTGAGCAGCAAGGAGCATGTTACAAAGTACACTTGGGTATCACATGTTATTACGAATCACTCCAGTATTCCATTACATTCTGGCTAATTACATGGATAAGAAGTCTGTGAGAAGCCTTATTCACAAGAAATTAGAGAAAATATCAGGGAATCCTTCATTCTGCTTGTTAGTCAGCCTATGGTGGCTGTATAGATGTACATGTAGGAAGGATTGTTTCTGGATGAAGTGAAAGTTTCAGAAGCTTGCAACCTGTAGCAAATAAATAAATAATAGGTAAAACAGTCTTATATCCTGACGTACTGTATATGGTCGCCAGTCTTTGCACTAGCTTTAGATTTTTAGAAGGGAAAATATTTTGTTAGTGATTTCATAATTTTTGTAGGGATTTTCAGAATTTTGGTAGGGAATTTCCACGTGTAGGCAGACAATGCCAAAAATAACCTTTTACTTTTACTTTCTTGTACATAAAGGAAAAACTCTTCTTAAATTATACTTATTTCCGTAAATTGCATAAATATTAGGGCTGTGCATTTACGAAATAGCGACCTAAATCTTTAAACGGCCAATTTTGTTTTAGTTAAACTTTTCAATGTGACCTTTGACCTTAAGTTTAGAAAAAAATCAGGAGCATGTTGAAGTACCAAATAAGACCCCTGACACCTAGCAACATGCTGTGCTATCATAACCAAGCTTTTCAGAGCAATAAATAGGAAATATCTTTGCAAAAAAAAAATGTTTTTATATGCCACGATACCTAATACTTATTTAACTACGCCCTACACACCTCTTCTAAAAAAACGGCCACCGTAGTACATGGCTGAGTTCTCATTACTAGCAGCTACAATGCTGAAGAACTGACTGTACATAGTTTCATGATAGCCCCCTCATATATTGCTCAGAACATTCCAGAATTGAAATTAGGTTCCTGGATGAGGCTAAACTCAGAAGTTTTTCAACTGCTTAAAAAACTTTGATTCAATGCGGTCGAAGACTTGAAATTCTCTTGTTAGAAGAATGACAATGCAATTGGTGAAGAAAATCATGTGACACATGTGCAAATCAAAGAAGCTGACAGTTTATTTGAGGTATCTTTGATTCAAAGAGATTTCATGTCTAATCGCCTAAATTCATATCGTTAACTCGAGGCCTAATGTTATCACTGAATGCTTAGCGCGGATTTCAACACTTGTCTTAGCCAACAGCTCCCGGTAGCTGTGCACGACCATCCAGCATTGCTTCTAATTTTGTGCAGGATTCTGAGAACTGATTGCGCAATTCTCGCTGCTAATTCAAACCCTGATGGTTGCAAGTATCTTGCATAATACATTCATCCATGTGCACTGTACTCCCATCCGTGCAAACAAGCTAGCTGTATAACTTGATTATTCGTAAGGATATTCTTATTAAAAGCCACGACCTATCCATAAATGATTCATGATACTAGTTGACCACTCGAGACGATAGTGAAACTACACTTTTGTGCCCTGGTGCATACACAATTATTGATTTAAATGTCAACAAAAGTTGACAAAATAATACATTTTTCTAAAAATAAACGAAGGTATGTTTCAAAAGGAGCATTTCTTGTGTAGCTAGACTGATAATAAGCTAAAACTAAACGAAATATTTCCACCCTAAATATCTCGTGAAACTACTGTATTAGTTTCGTCGTGTTGAAGAAACTCCCACAGCCTACGGAGTCTTTTAAGATAATTAAATCTTTTATAAATACAATAACATACGAAATATGTGAAAAATAAGTCACAAAATCTAACCTGTTAGCTTGGTACGCATATACAGCCGAAAATAATGGTCTATTAAACATTTTGGTAAAATTTTCTGTCTCTGCAACAACCGTTTTGTCATCAAAGGAGGCTGCCATTTTGTGACGTAATTTGACGTTTTCGTTCATCCAACTTCTAGCCAATCGAATCAGATGCTTTTACGAGGGCGGCAATGTTTAAAGCTCAAACTCTGCATATTAATCATGTCGTCATGCAGTCATATGAGCTCTTCGTCAAAACCTGTTTTTGTTTGCCTGCTGAGCCGTATGTTAGGTCAACATTCAGAATATAAACAGTCGAGGGAGTTTCCTCTCAAATTGTTGCTCTTAAAAGAAAGACAATAGGCCTGATAAGATTGTGTTTGCTATATCGGTGGTTCGATCGCTAGTTGGTAAGCAGCTGCAACATTTTATGTTTTTCTCAACTAAAATTAGAACTGGTTCACAGTGGTTGTCGTCTGCTAACTTAACTTTTTGTAACGTTAGGCTAGGCCTAATGTTTTTGTTTGGCTTGGGCGCTAGTTAGGTGTACGGTATGTGGACCAGTTGAGCGAAAAGACCACTTCCAAGGAAAACGTTCACAAAAATTCCGTGTTTATAGAAAAATTACCAATACCACCGAAAATATATTGCTTTCCACCTATAATAACAAGAATCGATATTGTTTTAATTGAATTCTTTAAGAAATTGTAATGCTATTTGTGAGGGTGATTTTTCTACTGCCTTGTTGTCTGTTTACTCATATTTATAACTAGCCTAGCCTACCCAGAAACGTAGAAATTATCAAGTATTTGTTCTTTGTTATTGATAGTTTTTCTTTAAAACAGAAAGAACTGCGAATATGTTTTCTGTCTACCAGTGTAAATTTGATTTAATTTTGATATTGTATCAAGATTTTATTGTAAGTTTAATAATTTCATTCATGGGATCGACTAACATTAGTTCCACTAAAAAATTTGGTTCCAAAATGTGTAAAATGGAATGTTATGTCGTGCTTTCAGAGAATAATGGAATTTGTTTTTACATTCACCTTTCTTCTAATGTTACCATAAGGCACAAAGGGCAAATTGACTTAGACCCTAGGCCTACTTGGGAAATACATCTTAAGCCTGAGCCCTACATGTAGGTCTAGCCTACCTATGAAGCCTACAAATTATGCAAAAATATTGTTGATCAATTGAATTTTGGCACTCTTTTGATCAAAATTGAAAGCAAATAACATGAAATGCCTTAAATATACAAAATTTGTAAATAGAAAATGTAATTGCAAATTGTTCTGCAATCCTAAAAACAAAAAATATTAGACATTTGAGGAATTATGAAATAAAAAACACATTTTCCCTTCGAACTGGTCCACATACTGTAGTTATTGTCAAAACCCACATACATGTATGTTATCACTGGAACATTTCTTTTGTCTGTCAGGCTGTAAATCAGAAACAACAGCAATCAGTGAACGTCAGCCAATAAGAAAAAAAAGAAAGAGATCACCGGGGGAAGTTATATTATGTTATGGCGAATAACTAAGTTACACTGTAGGTGTAAATCTAATGCAACTGGGCCAGAGTCTTGATTGATTGATTGATTGATTGATTGAATATGTTTATTCACTGTGATATCAAATTTACATGCACAAATATACAAAGGCCTAATGATTGTTACATAGGCCTAATTATTTTGTATAAAAAAATAACAGACAGATGTAGGCCTAATAAAGCAAGCAACAATGATCTGCACGATGAAAAAGAAAAACTAACATAAAAGTTGAACCCAACTGGGGGAGAATTTTTTCTTAAGAGTCATGATTATAAATAGTAAGAGTTCTTATACTCTAATTGTGCATCTACCTCTTTGTCTATTGGTTATGGTATGATGTTATGCAAAACATAGCACTGTTTCACAAACTAGGCATAACATTAAATCAAAAGTTAATAGGATTTTAATAGGCCTAGATTAGGGTCTAATGTAACCTGCCTTTAATTTGCCACTTCCGTGATAGATTTTGAAAAAACAGTGGCCTGGAATAACTCCACTTACAAATTTTTGTTCAGAAATAAACAAAACATCCTTCACACAATTTAAAATGCAGTCAACCGCTATATTTATTGAAAACTTTAAAGGTAATATGCATTTAAACTTTGGAAAATCTACCTGTTGACTTTAAGCTTACCGTACATTGCCTTTAAGTCGCCACTACAATGTGAGCAAAGGGTAAGTGATAAAATGTGCATGTTTAAATTGGAAGGTCTTCAAAATGTCCTTTCAAATTGAAAACAAAGTTATTGACAAGCCATTGTCAATTAAAAATACTCAAAAGATATATTAAAGAAGAATAAAAATACTCAATTAATGATGTTAATTAATTTTCAAAATAATGCCACTACCCCTTTAAACTATGAAACACTACCCCCTTAACCTATGACATGCCACCCCTTTAACCTATGAAACCCTACTATTTTAACCTACGAAACCTACCCCTTTAACCTATGTCACCCCTTAACCAATTTCCCTACTTTTTTAACTTATGAAAAGGTCAAGGTTCAGAGGTGAAATATGTGATTTTAGGAGGTAATTTTGTACTAATTTGTACAATTTTTGTGCCACTTCAGATTCCAAAAGTGCAAGACCTGTACCAATCTTATGTTTGTATTACATCAAATATGAACTTGTGTCCCATAAGCTCTGGGGTCAAAAGTCAAAGGTCACAGCTAGAGCTAGTGACCCCTTTTAGCCATTTCCTTCCATACTTATTGTTATTAGCTATTCCCCCCACTATGCTGTATGCTTAAGGTGATGAGATTAGCAACTCCATGGATTGCTTTCTTGCTTATCTTATTCTTATATTTACACAGAGAAAAGTTTTGAAATCTAATCCAGAGTGTTTTGTTTAATTTTGCTAGGAGTGGGCCTTTATTTCATTCATCTTTCCACGTGACTGAATAATCTGCTTTCCCTTCCCACTACCACACACCCAGCTTCAGTGCCTCAGTCAAATTCCTTTCATAGAGATATTTAACAACTTTCGAGGTCGAGAATGCAGGTATTTGAAGAAAAAACATGTGAAGCAACCAGTTGAAAACGAAAACAATGCTTTCTTAAAAGAGACATAAAGTCTGACATAATCCATATTTCATATAATAGAATTAAAAATAACAAATGTACTGACCAAGTTTCATAATTCCCAAAGCAATTTAACACATTTTTTGTAATTAATAAAAGCTTTAATACTACTACTTTTTTTATCTATTTTTCATTTATTTTGCATTTTCCGCATTTAACTAAGAATATAAGAAAATATATAAAACAACCTGATACTCTGAGGGCTAGTGGTGCTCCTATAGTAGTATCATTACAATATCAGAAACATGATGAAAATCACAATAGATTCAGGAACACTATCTACAATGATATTAAAATATGCAAAAATAAGTTTCTCAGAAAAACCAGGAAAAGGGAAGAAAAGGAAGAGATAAGTTAAAAAAAAAGCTTTAAAGAACTCTACATTTAAGAATGAAATAAAATAATCTATTAAACCAATCAAAAGCCTTAGGCTACAACCAACATCAGCTGGATTAAAAAAAAAAAAAAAGTTTAAATTTCAAAACAAAGTTCTCTTAATTTGGGAAGTGAGTCAAATTGATACTACCACTTAATAGTACCACGGAAGCTGCCATTTTGATTTTAAAACATGGAGATTATGATGTCATCAGCCCAGTAGGATGTTGGAATGCTTTGTATTTCTTTATAATCTATCTCAAGTTTTGTAGCTTATGAAAAATTGCTTTTGCTTTTGTAAGGGTCAAGAATTTTTTTGTGTACACATGAAAATATCAAACATGAAAATTTTGTGTCACATATTGAAATAAAAACTTTAATCACATTTATAAAGAAATAATTTATAATCCTTATGTCCCTATTGGGGAAATTAATGTCATCACAATATTTTAATACAGAATTGAACAAAATGGCAGCCCCCATGTGTTGATTTCAAACATGAATAACTTGAGATAGGAATGAAAATTTTGACCTGCTGTGTTTGGCAGTTGGTTAAAATTTGTATCCTCTATCATATGAAATAATGATTGCATCAGACTTGATGTCTCTTAAGTTTAATGTCTAAAAATTTTTCTTTTATTTGATGCACAAGGTGCATACCTTGTGTATCAAATGAAAGAACCAATTGCCCAGATTTGAGATTTTATTTAATTTTTTGACCAGACATTGTGTACACATTCCATTTTACAAATTCTATGATCACATTATGCAACAAGAGGGTTTCTCCTTTGCTAAGGCCATGATGACATCATATCAACTACATGAATTTAAGTCAACTATTAACACTGCATCCAGCAAGTTGTATAGCATTATATGTTCAGGGACACTCACACCATGGAGGAAATGAGAAATGTATATTTAAACCAAAGGATTCCCCAATTCTTATAATGATATATCAAAACAGGTTTTAATTAAAGAAATGCCCTTGTCTTGAATCTCCCCCTTCCTACTCCTTCCACCTATATAAAAATGTTAAAGTCTATAATATTCTAATATAACCTTTTCCAATCTCTAATACCACAGTAAATTTTGCTGTGGTTGCTGTGACCAAAGATGGCATGGGCTGGTTCATTTCCCAGTGAGTTTGGAACTCAATCAGCATGGCCTGATGGAAGCACACTGAAGAAAAATGATGGTGGAACAATTGCAATCAGAGATCTTGCTCCACAAACTCCAAACATTGTAAGTCTCTGTTTCTTTCAACAATTTTGTGTTTATCTTGCAAAAATCTACTTCTCATCAAATTTAATAAAGAAGGTAGCTTATATGGATATTAAATCTTTGATGTAGAAAGAATTTGGGGTCTTTGAAAAATTAACACAAGACGAACATACAAAAACAGAAAGAAAACTACTGAGAATTAGAAGATTTGCACACTGTTGTGTACCATGATAGAATAAAGGCATAGGTACTGTAGATGCAAAAATGAAACAAAAGAAGTGAAAATATGTTTTTTCCACTAGGCTAAAATAAAATATCTCACCCCCACTTACCCACCCACACACACACACAACACCAAACATTTGCTAAGCATTGTGTCTTTTTGTAATAAGGACAAACATAATTGAAATAATTGTTTGCCCTCCCCAACCATGCTTTGCCCATCCAACTTAGTGAAATCTCTAATTTTTTAAATAATCATTGAAATACTTTTTCTTCTAGGTGCCCCTCAATTTCAATCCACTGTGTCTCTCATTGCTTACATTCTTTCATTTTTTCCATCCTTTTATCTCTGTGTAGACTGTGGTTGGAATTGTTTTGTCAAAGCAAGAACACAGAATTATCATGAGCAAAATAAGTGAGTTGATTGATTGATAAGGTTTGTTTGCTTTCTTCTTTGTTTTCCACTTTAATTTTCATTTTATATGATGTGTCATTATAGCAATAAGCAAATAGGTCTTCAAAATATGTCTTATTATTTTACTTGTTATTTTCTTTGACTTATTTTTTCCAAAAAAGACCATTGAAAGTTTAGATAAATTAATTGTATTTAAAAGGTATGGATTAAACAAGCAGGAATTTAAAAAGATTTGTACAAATACTATCAAATACTATTGTTTTCTTTTTGTTTTCCACTTTAGTTTTTATTTTATATGATGTATCATTATAGCAATCAGCAAATACGTCTTCAAAATATGTCTTATTATTCTACTTGTTATTTTCTTTGACTTATTTTTTCTATATGGAACCATTAAAAGTTTAGATAAATTAGTTGTATCTAAAAGGTATGGATTATGCAAGCAGGAATTTTAAAAAAATTGTGCAAATACTATCAAAAGGGAGTTCACCACTAAAAGAAGTTCAAAAGGGGCATCCTAATAAGAAAGTTTGTCATCTAAGAGACAAGTTGTCCTTCATGTTAATGTTACTAATGTTGATCAAAACATTTGTACAAACACTCTCAAAGGGGACTTTACCACTAAGAGAAATTCAAAAGAGGCTTGGAAATAAGGAAGTCTATAATCTTAGAGACAAGTTGTTAATGGTCCCAGAGTTAAAAGAAAAATATCAGTTTACTCTCACTTTTCATTAAACCCAGTTAAAAACAATCAATTATAAAGAAAAATAATGTTTTAGAGAAACATGCATTGTTGCATTTGTTTGATTTACTATTAATCACCTTTCTGATACAAACTAGGGATATAATGAAAATTTAAGATCTTGACTTTTGAAAATTGTTGATACTGTTATCATTCATCCTTCATAGGTATATTCAAGGAGTTGGGTTGGATTAACTAGTACTGTAACTTTCAAAGCTTTTTGCATATTGTGGACCACTGCTTGTATAAGTACACTTACTTTATCATTGAAAGATAGCATCATACATCTATGTTAAATTGATGTATTCTGCAGTGATTAAAGGATTAGTTCAGTGGTCAATCAATGTTTATCTCCTGGTTTATCTTATATGAAAGAAGACTTCAAAAGAAACAAAATGGTGAAGAAAGCATTCAAAAGTGTTATTCCGTTAAGGAGATATTTAAGTTTAAAGTTCTGTCTAATCCTTGTAGAAATAAGTGGTGTAGTAAGTCTACTATGGAAAGTTGGCAACTTCATCCTCACATTCTTAACGATTGTTAACATATTTGAAAAAAGTTTATTTAATTTGTTCACTATTTAAAATATTTTTCCTCGAACTTTCTTCTGGTGGTATATTATAAATACCCTTCCTATTTTAAGTTTTACTACTGTTTTGACATATCCCATAGTTTTTAAGCCACAAATTTCTACACAAATGATACCGAACTTTAAACTTAGATATCTTCTTATTGAAACAAGATTTTTAATGTTTTTTTCACTATTTTGTTTCTTTTGAAGTTCTCTTTCATATAAGATATACTTGCTTATAAACCCCTGAGTTGTTCCTTTAAGATCCTTTAAGTATCATAGATACCCTTCCTATTTTAAGTTTTACTACTGTTTTGACATATCTCATGGTTTTTAAGCCACAAAATCGCAGGACAAAATATGATAGAATACATCAAGACTTTGAAGAATCTGAGGCTAGGACATCGCAACTAGTCTGATTTCAGTCGTTTTTACACAAATGATACCAAACTTTGAACTTAAATATCTCCTTAATGGAATAAGATTGTTTAATCCTTTCTTCACTATTATTCAATGCTTAATTTCAGCACCAGGCCAAGAAAGAGCTGTATTTAGCTTTGTTTTGAGGGATTCTCCGATGGACTTCATATCCTGTAGCTGCTGGGGGTCAGAGATGTTCATCAAGGATCTCTCAAGAAAGTTTAAGATTGGAGACACAGGTTCAAAAATTTAACAACATATTTGAGTTATACCTGATAGAATTTTGTTGTCAAAAATTCATCACTTTTTTTCTAATAATATGCATTTGTTTATTTGTAAAAAAAATCTTCACTTACAGAACTAGTGAAGGCAAACAGTTGTAATAGCTGTAAATAAAATGTAATAATTTAATAAAATAAGAAGTAGAGAATGCAAAATAGTTAGTTTGATTATTTAATTTTGATGAGAATATCAAGCCAATTTCAGATTATTTATCTCTTTGCTACAAGTTGAAAGTCTACCGAGGAAATAATGAAAATGACCTGATAAGAGGCTGCTCATAGATGAAGAAGGATTGAGCTTTGTTTCCTTCACTTTTTGATATATATATATATAAAGCAGTAATTGAAAAGTGTACATATGTACCGAAATACAAGCTTGGCATTTTGTATTCCTGGTATTCATATGTGACTGTAAGAGATTATAGTCAGAGGGACAAGACATAGTTGAGAGGGGGAATGAACTTCTTCTTAATTAAACATATAATTCATTGCAAAAACACAATTATTCCCCCCCCCCCTCCCTCTCCATTTGGGGGACAAATGCCCCCCTTGCCCAAATAGTGAGCTGCCCATGCTGGTATTATGGGAAGTCTTCAGCCTCAATCTCCATCATAACAAATCTTTTTCATTCCATATATTTCATCCATTGCTAATATGATACTTAACACCAACTTCCACAATAACCCATGACCAAATGGATAGTACAATAAATGAAATTTGATCCCAATTGCTTGTGATTTTCAGAATAAAGAGAAAAAGTCTGACCTGACCGGCTTATATATCAGGTCGGGTCTGACTGTTTGAAACTTTATGGAACACAACAACTAATATTATTTTAATTATTTTCAATATGTGAGAATTTTCCAGTGTGAATTGATTTTCATGATGAAATTTTGATGTCCCCACAGTGCAAGTCCATAACCCGCAGATCATCAATAAGCCAAATGGTGAAGTAGAAGAGAAGTGCAGACCATGGACACCTGTGTAAGTGGTCTATTAACATTTTCTATGACTGCCTATTCATACATGTAATCATCTCTTTGTGTACCAAGAACATGACTCCAGAATGGTCATTAGAAATAAAGCACAGGTTTTTCTCCTCACTGATTTCCTCCTTAGTGATCAGAAATCAGTATTGATGAGTGTTGTAACTGATTTGATGGGACATATTTCTGTTACAAACAGTATTGTGAATAAGAGTAACTTTTTGTATTAAATATGTACTTAACCAAAATCATGGTACAGGCAGGTGTGACATTACACAATGTGACAAGTTTGAGTAATATTTATGAAAATTAAAACTTTATAAAACAGAACAATAAACTTTTTACAAATCATGAAACTTTCCAATGTATGCATTGTTTTCCAAGTGAGTGTCCCTTCTGGAGCCTTTACATTTTCTTAGTATGGCATGCATGCCAAACTCATGTTTTCAAGGTGTAAAAATACTTCCCAAAAGACATAAAGCTACATGATGAAATATTCATCTGTACGAGGAATGGTCCATCAATCATTTATGGGTTTTGCACAAAGTCCTCCCTAGCATATGTATATTTATATTTAGGCTCAGCCAAGGACTAATATGATTTGCATCACTGAACAGCAGTTATATGGCTTGAGCCTAAAATGAATGACCTATTGTGTACAGTGTAACAGTAGCTGGTTGCTAACAAGTAAAGTGTGAATAGACTATAAAGATGCTGTCAGTTTGAAGGTATAGATTACCCTGTGTTATGTATGGTGTAACAATAGCTGGATGCTAGTCAATGAATTGTGAAGTCTCTTGGGTTAAATGGTGTGGATTACCTCTGATTTTGAGAAAATCGAGAGTGTTGGGCTGGAGGGGTCTAAGGGCCAAAAATTTCTAATGTAACAATAATAAATCTCCTCTCACATTTTGCAGCAATTTAGCACTGAATGCAAGTGAAAAGTACTCAACAGTGAGTCTGCATGACGGTTGGGGATGTGAGAAGTATTCTAGTTTAGCCCATTTGCCAATTAGAGAGAACAATGACTTTTACTCTCTGGATGATATCATGTCTAATGGGCAGAATATGCATGGTCAGCATGTTCACATTCTTGCAATGGTGAAGAAGGTATGTCACAATTTATTTTGCTTAATTTATCTGTCAAGGCATGAATAAATTTGTAAGAAATGTATTTTGTTTTATCCTCTAGCGGCTATAAACGATTAAGATGAACTGGGAGGGGGGAAGCGAAAATCTTTTTAATTACACATATAATTAAATACCAAAATGCAATTATTGGCAAATCTTTGGGGGAAGGTGCACCCCTTGCCCCTATGGCGAGCAAGCAATGCTTTTATTCAGTACTTTTATCATAATTTTATTGATCTGTCTTAATCAAGTCATATTATGTAGAAATGATTTTACGAGAAGAGAAATCAACACAAAGGGAGATTATATCTTACTATCATAAGCTATTTATCTGTTTATATCTATTTGTAAGCTTGATAATCAATCCTTAAGCAAACTCATTATTCCAAGAAAAGCAGGTGGAAGAACAATATGCAAGAAACTAAGCAAGATTTTAATCATAGCTACATGTTAAAAAGTCATGACAAGTTTGAAAGTACTATTTTGTACATAATTGAAAGCCTACTTTATAATAAAAGCTTGACTGTATTTAGATATAGGGCCTATATTTTTTGTAATCTATGTGTAATAATGAAGTAATATTTCTTTTGATTTATCATTACATTTTTGATTTTGCTTATTGTGTGCTCCAACTTACCTGAATAGAGTATTTGATGATATATGTCTGTTTGTTACACAGATCAAGGAGCCAAAAGATATAGTGACCAAGAATGGCCGTAACGTGCGTCGATGTGAGATCACCCTCATGGATGAAACGTGCTATGCTTTCTCCCTTATCTTGTAAGTAATATTTCATACTATGTTCTAAATGTTTTCCGTAAACTACAATAAGAATGTTAAATTTTATTAACGAGGAAACTTCTACATTCAATAATCAATCTGTTTTTTCAATTTGTAATCAATGTTCAAGCTGCTGAGGTGAATTAAAACACCTCATTGAAAATTTTACTTAAAATAGTAGAATGAGTATTCAAATTTAATTGTATCAATTTAAGCAAACATGTTGATTGAAATATCTACCTGTTAAAGATAAGGTAATAAATAAAGGGCAAAAGAAATTTCCACCATATTACAACTGAAATGAGCCAATCCTCTCCATATGCATTTGTGAGTCACATAATGACAATGGTGATACCAGAAAGTTGTTGCTGTGGGAGGGGAGAGGGGAATTGTGACATAAATGGCAAACATTTAAATTACACAAACCAATTTTTTTTCTTTGGGGAACAAAGTATTTTTATGAGAATTTTTTTTTTCCTGTAAGTGCTACAACTGCATCATGACACTACTTCATAATGCATTTACAAGGCTCCCGGTAAACCTTTAAAAACCTTTAAAAACCTTTATTGACAAATTGAACCTTTATTCCTTTCAAAAAACCTTTAAAAACCTTTATTTTCAAAGTTAAGTAAGGTAAATGATTCGAGTGCCAAGGTTTTAGCTTTATTGGTAAGTATACACATCCATTTAATAGCATATCTGTTCTCAACACACATTAAAAAAGTAGCAGGACCAAAATAAAACTTCCAACTTCACGTAAGTAATGAACTTTTGGCGCCACCAACTGCCTTTTGCCCCAAAATATGCTCATTGTATGAAAATTTATTCCATGAGTTAATCTTTATAAACCTTTTTATTTAAATCCAAAACCTTTAAAAACCTTGATTTCAACTTTTCCAACCTTTAAAAAAACCTTGATTTTAAAAAAGAGTCACTGGGAGGCCTGATTTAAGAATATCAACATTTTAAAGTCAAATCATGTTTGTTTGTTTGTTTGTTTGTTTGTTTGATGAGGACTTAACGGCACCACGACAAGGAGGGTCAAATTGTGCCTGATCATGATCTGGTTGATGTATGCACATGATAATGATTGACACTCTAGGTGACCCCCATTAACATAAACTAATAACAGTACCTTTACAGCCACAATTTTCATAAAGTCATTAAGAGGAGATATCACTTCTTACCTAATGAGGTTACAAGTCAGTGTTTTTAAAAGTGAAAAACTTCATAGTTATGTGAATCTCTAGGAACTTTTCTCAGTTAAGATGAAATCCAAAGCTGATAATTTTGATCAATTTCACTAGTGACAAAGGTTAAATTTATAAGTGTAAGAACTGGGAGGCCTGTGGGGCATTTTCTCCTAACTTTTCTGAAAAATGTGTTCTTTTTCAAAAATGAAAAGTACCCCTCAATTACTGTCAAATGTGCAAAACTGGTAGAATGTGTGCACACTTAAAAAATATCACAAAAGTGTCCCTTTCAAAATGAAATGCCCCTTAATTACTGACCCAATAGTACAAAACTGGCAACTTTTGTCAGTCACATGTACTGGACAATAATTTTTCATTGGAAAAGTGCTCCTTTTACTTTATTTTATTATCTACAGACAGGGGGTAGACATATGCATATGACTTGGGAAGTGCCTCCTAAGAGGACCTGCGCCCACTTTTGAAAAGCTCCCTACACTCCCATTTCATATCTGTCAGCACTTGTGATGATGAATTAAATGAACTCATGAACCTAATTTTCCAATGGATTAACCACTGAATTCAAGACTGCACCTTTTGCAAAGTCAGCTCATCCAAATGAAGACATGAAACATAATACAATAAGTTGATATGAATGACCATCTATAAATGATGATTCTGTAATCACTAAATAAATAAAAACATTCTAAGAAAACTGTCACTGTCATTTTATTTATTTTAAATGGTTTGATTTGAATAATTGTAATATCAACTAAAATGAATAGAATAGATAATTGTTGTATCAAAGTATTCAAATACTACAAAGCCTTCTAAAAATCATAAATTTTACAGTAACAAGGAGGAAAATAATATTTAACATCTGCAGATTTTTAGTACCATTCTTAATTTGATTAAACCATGACTCAAGTGGAAATAAACCATTTTATATAATTGAAAGTGGATCATAAATTGAATTGAGACCAAACTATGTTAACGCCCAGGCAATCTCAGAAATTGATGAATACATTCAAATGCTAGAATACCTCTTGTAGATAACGCTTGAAGAATTGCTGTGAATATTCACCTGTGCAATTTGATCGTAATTTACAGAGTACAATGATAATGAAAATAATAATGCAATTCTTATCAAGTGTATAAATACTGCAAAATATCTCAATTAGATGAACATCTAGGGCGGCGATTCTTAATAGGCAGCCCGTGGTGCCCCCCATTTTCCTCCTCTGAACTGCTGTGCCCCCAAACGAAAATCTCTGGTGATGCCACTGGACTTGTCAAAGGAAGGCGGATAAGAGAACCACAGACATCTGGCATACATCCTTCTTATCTCACACGTGCTCTCAACTTTTGTTTGTATTCAGGGATTGTTTTAAGGGGGTTTTGTTTGTCATGTGATGCTGGTTTTGCCATGAGATTGGCCTGCAGCCTGAGGCTGTTGTGAAATGATGGCCCTTGGAAAAAAATTAATTTAGAGCCCATGATGTAGGGAAACAAGGACAAATACAGTACAAGTATTACAGTTTAACAGCTATTTGAAAAAAAGGTTTGGTTTTGAACTGTGAAAGAGATAAAACAAGACAAATATCAAAGGGAATATTGTATTGTTCCAAAGACAGCGATGGTAATATATTTTTTCAAAGAATAGCGATATAAAAAGCTCTTATTACCATAAATACTAGTTCAAGCATGTTGAGTTCTAGAGGACATCCAAGGATGATGACGATTCAAATTATTATTAAAATATTAATGTTGCTATTTTAAATTTCATACATGCCTTTAAAACAATATTTAAGAAAATTTGGTGATTGCATGTGAAACCTACTTTTCTTTCAGATGGGATAACGAGGTCATAGATATGGTGCTGCAGAATTGGATGGAAAGAGAAACTGGTGAGAGAATGCTTCAAATATTCAACTTTTTGAAATACGATATAAACCTTCATTTATGACCTACAAGTCGAACAAATATTTCCTGTGCGATATTTGGTAATCAAATGTTGCTTTCAGGGCTGCTGAGAGGATTGCGGGGCTTGGGGGAAAACTGAAAATCCAGGTCACCAAATCGGAAAATTCTGAAGAGCCAAAAAAAGGTCACCACCTACTTCTTTTCCAATTTTGAACTGTTTGTCAATTTTAGGGGCTTTGCTGTTTGAACACATTTCTTTTTTTACTTTTATGGGCCTTTATGACCCTTGGATCCCTCCCCTCCCCCTTCCCTTCCTTCCCACTCTTCCCTTTCTCCTCTCAACAATATTGGTGGCCTATTATCGTTCAATAATCTTCCTCCACTGTTAACTTGGCACACTTTAGGATTCTTAAATAATTGTTCTTTTTCTGAGGTACACTGTGTGCTGTTTCTTTCCATTTTGCTACCGGGTCTTATGCAGAGGAAAATCAATTATGTGAAATTTTCAAAAGGATGACGTAAAGTTTTTATTTGAATTAGTAACTCGTTTCCTTAAAAATGATAACTTAAAATGTTTATTTGATTATACTGAATTTCTGCTTTCCTTTACTTGTATAGTTGTCTCTGCTGTAGAAGTGCTGGCTAAGTTTGATGACTTTCGCAAAACAATGACTGCAACCGTAGATTCAAAGACCATATTTATCACGAATCCAGGTACAGGTCATTTTTTATTTTTTGGTCAAAAGATCATTCCTTATTATGCTTTCTCACAAGGTCTACTTTTGGTAAGATAATCCATTTTAACAAATGATTTATATGGAAACATATTTTCATATTAGAAGCATTTCTATTTGTTTGTATTCTATTTATATAAGGTATCCTTATGTTTCTTAGACTAATTGGTCAGTTATACTGTGTCAGCTTGAACAATACACTTCAACCTTTCATTCAGGAGTTTTGATGTGAAAATTGACTTATCCAGATTATCTGAATAAGATATTCCAAGTGCAAACAGGAGATATAAAAACTATGCAAGTTTTCAGTAACTTTCAGTAAGTGATTGATGCATGCAGTATCAACATTTTTAGTGTTTTAATTTGACTCTGTTTCATTCTCTTACATTTAAAGCAAATTAATCTTGTCTGAAGATAACTTACTATAATTTAATTTTCATATTGACCTGTGCTAGTAGGTTTCACATGAAGAATAATTTGTATTATCAGAAAATTTGATTGATACAACATTTTTTCTTGGACAGTTAGGAGACATATAGCGCCAGAAGAGATTAAATTATATCAAAAGAGCAAACGTGGTGTGATTGAAATGGACTTATCTACAACTGAAGGCAAAAGGTTTAAAACTATAAGAAAACTTTTAACACATTACGAACTTATCATGCTATTGCTTTTACCCAACAAGCCCCGTCTGTTTACTACATTCTAGTCAGGAGAATATATTTCCAACCCGTATATATGATATCCTTTTCTTAAATCAGTAACACAAAACCACAACTGCTACAGTGACAGGTCATACACAAAGCCACAGTGTTATGTGAATTGACCACTTATCAACTTATCCTACTGCATACAGGAAGCTTTTGTGTAAAAGTACACTCAAGCAAAGTGAGGATGAGATTGTGCTGAATGAGGCCTATTAATGCAGATGATTTGCAACCAAAACTTAAGTGGATTTAAGGGGTGTTTCATTTTAAATTGTGGTTTCATGAGAAGGGGTTGGAAGACCAGATTTTAATAGCTTTGGAAGTTCATCATGATTCCATTTCATACATGTATTGATAAAGCATAGTGGCTCAGTGGTTAATGAGTTATATGTACCAGGTTCAACTCCTGTCATGAGCACTTACTCTACTTGCTTCAGTCCTCTCAGCTGTAAAATGAGTACCAGCACTTCTGGGGAATTAACCTGCGATGGACTGGCATCCTATCCAGGGGGTTGATGTGCTCACATCTAGTTACGCCAAGGGAAACAGGGAGATGGGCCTTCATTGATTTGACTTTTTAATATGCATTGATATGCTTGAATGCTAAAAGAAATGGTGGCCAAAATGTGTGAATGTAGTTTTCTCCAGAGTCTCAAGAATATTCCAACATACTTTTCATGCACGTGATGGCACTGAAAACTTTTGATGCAAATGTTCAAATTAATCATAATTATATCTGATAAATAATGAAATAACTTTTCAACAACTTGTATCAAAATTTAGACCAGTGCTATTTCCTTGACTTAACAAAAAGCTGCCCTCACTTTCGGTCACCAGTTCCTTTCAATTGTGTTGAGACATTATAAATATCAATGTTTTTGTCAACTAGGTTTCATTATCTGGTAATGGTTAGTGATGTCATACCTCCCAAGTGTTGCTATTGTATTTGTGTTCCTTTCATTTCTAGATACAAAGGAAGCACATGCCCTTTACAAGTTTGGGAAATCAGTGGAGGAGGTTGATGATGAGATGGATCCAAATGCTGTTGACTGTGAGTAGTTCTTGCACAGAGCTTTCAATTTAAAACAGCACATGGAAGGAAACTGACATTATCTGTCATTGTTAGTTTCAGTCTTTTTAATCAATTAGGTCATCATTTTCCTAACATTTCTACCTAACTGCTCCAGAGAATTACCACATTTGTGTAAATATTCAGTGATGAACTTAAATTTTCAATCTTCTTTGGTATAAGCCTTAATTTTTTTAAACTTAATTTTATAACAACAATTCAGATCACATATTTGTACAAATCATATTGCTGGTCATATAAGTGTGTGCTGTAGGACCTAACACAAATCAAATTGAAATCCTGTAGCTTGGTAAATAGACAAGTCATATGTCTAATTCCAGGTAAAATACTTAAAACATTCCAAGTATAAAAGGGGCTCTGAGTGCAATAGTGAGGGTGTAATAATACTCTGGGATCCTCAGCATAATTGAATGGTTCTCATTTTAACCAAAGTTTTCTCTGATGAGGTATAAAAAATATATTTCAACATCCAGTGGCACAGCGTATAAAGAGTCATGCTCATATGCAATGGCGTATTCAGCTCTCAGGAAGATGGGGGTGGGGATTGATTTCACCTTCCCAGTAATTATAGGAGGTAAAATTGGGAACTAATAAACATAATTGAAGAAAACTTGTGGTAAAATTATTTGAAAATTGGGTAACTTGATTATTGTAAAATTATTGGTAAAATGGTAAATTGCTGGAAATTTGTATAACTTTTTTTTGAATATTCGGCAGCATTTCCTGAAAATTAAATTGAAGATTTCATAATGCTCGGAACATCAAATGTAGCTGATAGTTAACCATATTCATTTTTAACAATTTATTACCCTTATACGTATTTTATTTTATTTTTTAAAACTAAATGTATGTTCAACCAAAAAGCTGTAAATAAATTAATGTTCATACCATCATTTGTCTTATTCAACTTTTGATTTGCTTTGTATGTACTGAAAGTGGCCACCATCAAGGATGTGTACAACATGGAGAAACTACAATCCAAGCTGGCAGATACATTATCTGCACAGACAGAATATGGCATAGCCTACATCTTTATTACTTCCTATGATCTTGATGGACCACTGCATACAAACATGTCAACCAGGTGGTAAGTAAATACGATTGTAATAGAAGATTTGAATGAGAATAAAAATCATCAAAACTTGAGATGTTTCTATTTATACTGATATTCAGTTTATAACAAAATTCCATGTATGGCTTTTTATCTGATGTTGAATTATCTCCCAAACCATGAAGGCCAAGCTTCCTTGCTGGTACATGCAAATGGGAGTCAATAAGTCTCCTTAAATAGGACACATGTCCATAGCAATATGATGGTATTCTGAGTAGACAGACACAAGTGGGACAAGGCATCACAAAAAGATGCAAATCTTCTTGGCACTGATAACATGACTTGCACACATATTACTAGCAACCTCCACCTACCACTCACTTTGGGATTTTACTCTGAAGCATTCGTTTGCTCTTCTCCACCATCTCCCATGTCAACCCCGATACACCAGTCACCCACGATACACCTGCCATCCCGATACACCTGCCATCCCCGAAACACCTGCCATCCCCGATACACCTGCCATCCCCAATACAACTGCCATCCCCCAATACATCTACCATCCCCAATACACTTACTATACCCCAATACCTACCATTCCCTATACACCTACCATTCCTATACACCTACCATTCCCTATATACCTACCATCCCCTATACACCTACCATCCCCTATACACCTACCATCCCCTATACACCTACCATCCCCTATACACCTACCATCCCCAATACACCTACCATCCCCAATACACCTACCATCCCAAATACACCTACCATCCCTAAAACACCTACCATCCCCAATATGCCTGCCATCCAAATATACCTACCATCCCCAATACACCTACCATTCCCAATACACCTACCATCCCCAATACACCTACCATCCCCAATACACCTACCATCCCCAATACACCTACCATCCCCAATACACCTACCATCCCCAATACACCTACCATCCCCAATACACCTACCATCCCCAATACACCTACCATCCCCAATACACCTACCATCCCAATACACCTACCATCCCCAATACACCTACCATCCCCAATACACCTACCATCCCCAATACACCTACCATCCCCAATACACCTACCATCCCCAATACACTTACCATCCCGAATACACTTACCATCCCTAAAACACCTACCATCCCCAATATGCCTGCCATCCAAATATACCTACCATCCCCAATACACCTACCATCCCCAATACACCTACAATCCCCAATACTCACTTATTTGTACTCCTGTGCACCTATCATCCACTTACTCCTTGCCTTTTACAATCACCCACCCTCTCTACCTACCTTCATTTTCCTTCCGACCTATCCATCTTTTTCTGTCATGATATGGAGTTTATTTACCCAATTTTTGCTCAAATATACACCCCACTCAGCATTCTCCCCTCCCCCTCCAAATCACCTACCCTCCCTCCACTCATCTACTGACAATACTCTCCCTCCACTCATCATCATAACCTCAACTCCCCTTCCCTTCTTCCATTGCATCCCAGCTCTTCACTTCACTCTTGACCCAACAGAAAAAATTGCTCGTATTGATATTTTGCCTCATGTACCAGATAGGGCTATCTATCTACAAAATCTCTGATTGAAAACGTAATGAAGAATCCTATCATGCAAGACACAAAAATGTTTAAATTCCTGTTGAAAGGGTGGAACTTCATTGTTTCAAGTAACTTAATTATGCAAGAGTACTTAGATGATTGGAATAACATATATTTCACACTTTTTCGTCCCAAGCTCATGCTGCAAACGAAGAGTTGATCCAGTGACCGGTGTGTGCACAAACGGAACATGTACATCTTCAATTTCAGACTCAAATGAAACCGTTCTTACCTATGACATCAAAGTTAACCTCTCTGATCATACTGGATCCATTCCAGGGATTTATCTTGGAAGCCTTGTTGCTGAGCAGATGATTGGATGTCCAGTAAGTTATTGACCTTTGTAAAAAGAAGTGTGCACACAAAATTTTCACCTACGATGAAATACACAATTTTTGTTGAAAGTTATTACCTAAATTGATTAAAAAAAGTTTTAAGCAGAAGAAGGATACTTTTAAGATGGCACATACACTCCCATTACCATTGTTTTCAACCCCCTAATTCCCTACCCCCCCTTCCCGTGTGACAACCTGCCAGCATTATGAATCACCTGCCAGTGTTATGAATCACTTAGGTAAACAATAGTAGTACATAGATGAATTGGTCCTTAATTTATATCTACAGAATTTGAGGAAAAAAAAGTCTTAAGGCAGAAGAGGGACACACTTTTGATCATATGTGCACTTTCCCCAGTCCCCACCCCCAATTTGTTAATGGTTCTGTTATGCTAAATCAAAGTACCTTCTCATCCATGTTCTCCTTTTATACAGGTTAATATTTATACCAACCTGACAGATGAAGAAAAGACTCAATTGAAATGGAAATTCCTGTTCGAAAGATGTAAAGTCTATTTCAAACTTGTTCCATCTGGTTTCAATGGTGCCAGGAAAACCGTCCGTTTGATGTCATGTGAAAAAGCTGATCCGCAAGAGGTATACAACCATATTAAGTTGGCATGACAACCATACTGTTATGTCATCACTGGTAATGAGCATCATTGCAGTTTTGTGGGAAATTGCCTAGGAAGGAAAATAATTCCAGTTTCAACAACAAAAAAGGTTTAAGTGTTGATGTTTTGATGTGCTAAGGGTAACTTGTTACTGTTTTCACCGAATATTTTTGTCTTTTTTTGACAAGTTGAAAAAGCTGGGCATCTTTCTAGAAATACTTTCTTGCACCGATTGTTAATTGATACAAAGGATGACCCATTGACCGTTGCAATTTTGCAAATTACATGCATGGCATTAAGCCTTACTCTACCAAAAGTTTTTGGAAAACGCACGCGGAGTCAAAGATGGGGCACCCAAAACGGCAATAATATCGCTGCGTGGTTGAGTAAGGGTTAAGCACAGGCTGATTATTGAAGGTCCTTTGTCTTCCGAGTAGCATAGTCGAGTTCGTTCCGCTTCAGTTCCCAGTTGGCCGCCCACCAGGATTATGCTGCATATATTGTTGAGTTGGCACACTTGTCGCAGGTTGATTATCCCTTACTCTACCAGCACTTTTTGGAAAATGCAATTGGGAGGCGGAGTCAAAGATGGGCTCCCAAAACCGCGATAATATTGCTGCAATATCGCTGCGTGGTCGAGTAAGGGTTGAAAAGCTTTATATGCTACACAGATTTCAAGTGTACGATTTAAAGGAGTTGCGAGAAGCTCTATGAAAAATATTGTACGAATTTAAGAAATGTACTGAAGGATGTATCGTTTTGTCTTTCATTTTCATGTTTCCTTGACACTGAAATTATTTAAGATAGTCTGTCTAAATAAAGCAGATATTTTTACAGGTGCTAAAGAGAGAAAGTTTTACTTCAAAGTAGTTTGAATTCATTTATGTATATATATTTATTGTATGGAGAGAGAAGTTTAAGTTGTTTTCTGTATATACTGCATGGGTTGTGGAAGACATTTAAAGGATTAGTTCAGTGGTCAAGCAAGTTCATGTTATATGAAAGAGGATGTTAATAGAAACAACATAGTGAAGAAACTACTTCAATATCTTATTCTGTTAAGGAAATATTTAACTTTAAAACTCTTATCCGCCTTCTGTTTCATTTCTCATCTTTGTAGAAATGACTGTTGTGCTAATTCTACTGTAAAAAATAATTCTACTGTAAAAAGTACACAACAATTGTTAATGTATTTTGAAGAAAATTCATTCAACCTTTTAACTATTTAGATTATGTTTCTCAAAACTTTCTTCTGGTAAATTATAATTACCCATACTAGATTCTGTTACTACTTTCCTGACATATCCAATGGTTGTTAAGCCACAAAATCTCAGGAAAAATATTTGCTAGAATAAATAGACTTTGAGGAATGCGAGGTTGTGACATCAGTCTGATTTCGGTTGTTTAATACAGAACTTAATATCTCCATAACAGAATAAGATAAATGTTTTTTTCAGCATTTTGTTTCTTTTGGAGTTCCTCTTTCCTATAAGATTACCTTGCTTGACCACTGAACTAATCATCATTTAAGAGAGGTGAAAGCACTAAGAATGACATCCTGTGCATTGGAATTTGAAACAAAAATCTGAATTCTTTAAAATTAATGATTTTCTCTTTATTTTTAGCGTGCTCCAAATTCAATATATATATATATATTATATATATATACATATATATAATATATATATATTAGGATATTCTATAATTTATTTTATAATTAAAGATATATTTGGCTTTGTATGCTTTCTAAAAGCTAACATTCTACCTGCTATATTCTATGTTTTTATAGAGTTTCTTAATTTACATTTTTTTATTTTGAAAAAGCAGCAAATGTTGGTTTTACTTGTAGTAAGTAACAAACTCATATTTCACACCGGTTTTCCCGAGTTTTCTGATTATTTCTTTGCCAATAAACATTGGATTTAAACAAACATAATATGGAGACAGAAAGTAAAATTGATGTAAAGTATGGAAGTTAAGAATTATAAGAAAATGAACAATTTGAAATGTGTATAAAAAAAAATTATCGTTTATTGTCACATTTTTTTAAACAAAATGCATTCTACTCGAGAGACAAAATAAATTAATTTCATGAAGTTACATCCAGTCAAAAGCTAAAAATAGGTTTTACAAAAACTAATTCATTTTTACCATCCAATGTGTACATTGGTATGGTGCTACCCTAATTGTATGGAACCAACATATGTTACAGGAGAATTGTATGGAACTAACATATGTTAAAGGAGATGGCAGCTGATAAGTTTTGCTCATAAAATTTGATTCAATTTTCAAAAGGTTTTCTTCACATTTTCAGGAATTTATTTTCAGTTTTCACAAAATTTGCTTCAATTTTCGGGAAATTTCCCTCATTTTTCTGATATCTTCTTCATTTTTGGGAAATTTGCATCAATTCTTGTCAATTTCCTTCAATTTTCATGAAATTGTCTTTGTTTTGGGAAATTTCCTTCAATTTTCATAAAAATTGTCTTCATTTTGGATTATCTTCATGAAATTTCCTTCATTTTCAAGAAATTTTCTTCATTTTCTGGATATTTGCCTCAATATTCGGAAAATTTCATCAATTTTTGTGAAAAGTCCTTCATTTTTGAGAATTTTTTTTTCATTTTCCTGAAATTTGTGTAATTCATATGTAAAGAAGGTATGAACAAATTTCTGGAAAATATTTTTAATAAAGAATATGAAAAATAAGGAGGAATATTACGAAATGGTTCAAAGATTTCTTCATTGTGCGGAAAGATTTGCAACTATCACACATAGCAATCGTAGAAATGTTATTTGTATACTTTGCCAGCCCACCAAGATACCTGACATTGAAACTTGGCTCCACTCCTGGCAGATATGTGTTGTGTGTATGAAATTTACAATCATGCAGGGTCTTAATTTCTGAGGGGATAGGGGAGATCTGAACCCCCACTTTCCAGCAGAATTTATTAAAAAAAATGAAAGGTTTTGAAAAACATTGTCCCCCACCATTCAACTTTGTGAGGCAGAATAACAGCCCTAAAACCATTAGTATGATTTGGTGCCTAGAATACAATATGTCATTGTTCACAATAAGGTGCAAGATTCCTGCACTTATCAAATTGGCCAAAAAAATGGCCAAAATTGGCATTTTTGTTTAATTGTTTTCCTTCAAAAAAGAGCTCCCCCTTTGAAAATAAATAATTACACAAGGGGGAACCCCTTCCCCCCCTCTCCCTCCCCCCCCCCTCCTTACTGCAACCTGCTTCAGGATCTGTTTATGGGTTTTGAAGAAATTATCCTCACTATTATGACTAGGGCTCCTAAATAGGTTCAAGAAATTATTTTCACTTTCAGAAATGTTAGTTTCTTTAATCACATCAGGTGGACTTCTTGTCAAGAACCATATTAAACCCACCATTGCCAGATCAGGAGCGCTCGGATGAAATGTGAGAGCTTATTGTTCGGAATAATACTCTAGAATATTCTAACACAATTCTTCTTGCATGCAAGGGCACTGAAAACCTTTAACATAAACGTTCAAATCAACAGTATTTATTCTAAGGAACATTTTATTCAATTTTAAACAACACAGGTATCAAAAACGAGACCTTTTTTTCCCTTAAAATTTCAATGACAAAAAAAAGTTTTTGAAGATAAGCTCTATCTACAAGATCCTTATTGCCAAATTTTGGGCAAATAATATACTTTTTCCATCAAGGTTAGATGCACCCTCCCAACTACAACCACATAATTCCCCAATTTTGGAATTTTCAATTTTCTGTTTTGATTTTCAAATATAGGAAGTTTGCAAGAAATAATGTGATAATCCTAACATTGCCAGTGCCTATTTTGGTTATTGTAAAGGGTATCTCCAGCAAGCTGAATTAGCATTACAAAATAAAATAGTTTATGATCAAAAAAAAAATATGCAAATCAAACACAAGATGTTCTGTTTTACTCAAAAATTACCAAGTCTATTACTACTTCAAGTATGTACATATTTACAAACGTTATTCTTCAGTACATTAGACCCCATACAAATTTAGTTTATCACCCTTTTGCGCATCAGTTTTGAGAGAATCACATATTTTTGTTTTTCTCGGATCAGTCAAATAAGTTTTATTTTGTTATAAGTTGATACAAAAATACCTGTTTGGACAAAAGTGATACGTAAGTTGTCAATATTATGGATGTGGTTGACCTTGATCCAAACCACTGTAATGAAATGGCTTAGAGAAAAACAAAAATCCTTCCCGCATCACATTTTCAACTGGCTTTGGTGATAAGCTAATAAATTTTATTACAGGGCCTTTTACATTTTGAAGAATTGTTCCACAGCTTTCTATTTTATACAGACAAAAAAGACAGCATTATGAAATTCACCACCTGGCATACAGTAGTTTATTTTAATTGGCATTTTGTAATGTTATCCTGACAAGTGTCAAAAAATGAATAGTGCTTGCAAAGCTAAAAATGCTTAATAAATTAGTAATGCATTATCCTGCTCATAAGTAATATTTCAATACATTGAATACCACTGATTTTAAAGATATGTGGGAAGGTACAGGCAACAAGCTATATCACATAAAATGCCAGTACAACACCATGGTATAACACAAATTTCCTATCAAAGTTGGTTAAAAGAATGGCCATTTTACCATTGATATGCAAATTTGTGCTGCTCCTTTTGTATAATTCCTTTGTTTTAAGCACGTAGCACAACTGCTTCATGTAGGTCATTCTGACAAAGAATATTATCTTAGCCATCCCCCTCCCCTCCCTCCATTTGAGGCGAGTAGACTTTCTCATCATTTTCAAATACTGAAGTTATGGAAAGAAATATTAAATATTATTTTAAATGTTTGAGCTGTCTTCCTGGTCATACAACACGAAGTCTGTATATGTCAAAAATTCTCAAAACTGTGATCAGTCATAATTAGAAAACTAAATATGTTATTTTCAAAATTTAAAGTTATACAATTTCTTTTGCATTAATAATTTTTGTTCCTTATACCCTTCCAACCAGACACCCTCGGTTTTCCAAAAATCAGGGGTAATCCACACCTTTCAACCCGAGACTATTTACAGTTCACTTACTAGCAACCAGCTATTGTTACACCATACACAACACAGGCTAATCTATTCCTTCCAACCTGGAGAGCCTCTTCACACTTCCCTTGCTAGCAATCATTATCTGTTACACTGTACACAATAGGTTATTTATCTGGGGCTGAAGGCACATACCTGTTTTGCAATGAAGCGGAATCATATGAGTGAACACAATTACAATGAGGGGTCGTCGCCTGTGTATTCGATATGATAGTGACAATGCTATCAGAAACGCTTAATACAACCCGGATGTGAAACACAGGTACGACGTACAGACAGACATAACATCGACAACCAAGTCAATGTCCACAGCCTTTGATAACCAGTTGTGGTACACTGGTAGATTAGTCCTTGGCTGAGCCTAAATATATTATGCATTACATGCCTGGACAACTTTGTGCAAAGCCCATGATGATTGATGGACCATTCCTCCTGAATAGGCTTAATTCATCATGGAGTATTTGCATTGTCAAGACCAGTTCATTAAATCCAGGTAATACACTGCCTTATTTGGTTCATTCCATTTTTACTACAGGTGAATTTTGTAGTAAAGTGAAACAAATTTGTAACTTTTCTCGTTTTTCATCCGTTTTTTTAGTATTTGTATTCATTTCAAAGTAACACAAATTTTTGTATAAAAAGATGAATGCTTTGGCATCAAATTTATATATGCATGTAATGTACTCTTCAAGGACTTTGCACTTGCGAATTGCCCTCCTGAAGTCGGGCTATTTCATTCCAGCCAACATCCTTTGCCCTGTGCATTAAATACGTATATAAACACTGCCTCCATGTTAATCTTTAATTATAATCATAATTTTATGCTAGCTATGTTAAGTGAAAAAAGAGAGTATCTGTAGCTGTTGCTATACCATTAAATGGAACCCCATACAGTGAGAATTTAATTTTCAACACAACCCCCACCCCTGGGAAATAATTTAAAAAAAAAGTGCTGCATGGAATGGATTTTCTTGCTGAAAGCAAACAGGCACAATATTTCAGTAACCTTTGACCTGACAGTCTTTATAGTACATCCACTTCATATTATACATGTCTTTCCAATGCCGATAGAGCTGAAAGAATCAACCTGAATAGCAATGCTTCATCTTTTCTTGAATCCATACTTTTTCCGCTCATAAAAGAGATCTGTTTTGGCACTTCCCAGGTTCACAATCTTTGGGCAACCATCTCTCTGTAAATGAAAAAGAAAATGTTTAGAAGAATTACTGCTTTAAAAGTACAAAATCATGGTACTGAATGTTCTGAAATGGCATTACCCGAGAATGCAAAATAAAACATGATAAATGGGAAAAGCTCCCTGCTAACTTATGAATTTTCACCACCATAGACAGAAATACAAATTATTGTTACATTTTATATGGTCTTGTTTGTTAAAATATGTAGCCAAAAAGCGTAACGTTGGAGGCACTTGCCGGCTAGAGCGGCAGGCCCCCGATGTCTAGGGGCCCCTAACAAAAACAAAAAAAGCGTGCGTTAACGAAATAAAAATCATTGTTACATTTAATATATCTTGTACTATTTGTTTAAATATGTAGCCAAAAAAGATTTGGCACCCCTCCCAGACACAATGCACTGCTTGCAGCTACTAAAATTCCTACGTAATATCCTGCACACCGAAGTCAGCATCAATCAATCCGCAATCCACCAGTGTATTATTACAACACACCTGGAAAAAAGTCATTGTTTCTGCAGTTGTTAATAATCAGGACCAATATGCAAATTTAGAGGGAATCAAATTCTTACAGATTTTAAAATAAAAGATATTGGTTCAACCTGTCAAATTTCACAGGAAATGTTCAGATGCTTATTACTGAAATGATAGATCCAAGGACAGGTAAACAACAATATTGACTTGTATGTTACTCTTTGAAGTACACCATCTTCCTATGTTGGGACATATTTGTTGCCCTCAAAATGTAAATCTTGCAAGAGCTTCCATACCAGTGCTTCTCCCAAGGACCCCACCAGGGGCCCATGCCTTCGACGACGACTAATGGGCCATAAATACAAATCATCCACCCAAATTTTTCAAATGGATATACACCACTGTACCATGAAAATAACAATAGGTTTAAAATTGACAATTTTCTAGCATTTTGAAAATTCAGGCCTTATAACAAAAATACATTATGGAAAATCTGGGACATCACAACAAGAAAACATGAATTTTCTGTTTCATGAATCCATGTTAAAAGGCATCAACAATTTTCTATACTCAAAATGGCACTCCCAATGAATAGTCTTTGACATTGCAAATAGCATCCTGGATAACTCATATGAGTTAAATAAATGTTTTCTATCTAAAGGTATATGGAGATGCAGCTCTAGGCAATATTAGCTAATAAATTGCTTTAAAATCTATTAAATTCCATCATAGTAGCAAGACCTTCCATCAAAATCGGTTCAAAATTGACCGTTTTACAGCATTTTAAAATCTGTCATCAAGTAGAATATTTCATGCAAATTTTGTGATGTATTACAGGGCAACCCTGATCATTTCTTTTGTACATTTTTCGTTTTGTCTATCATAATTCTTTGAATGTGGTGCAGTAAATTGAAAGAATTACACAAGAGATTTTGACCTGTTCGCCCAATCATACATTTCAAATGAATTAAAATCTGGTCAAATTTTGATAAGCCATAACTAAACATGCATTTATTTAATTCAAAAACTGATCTTCTCAAATTTTAACTCTTTCAATTTATTTCGAAATTGGAAGTTGTACTGCGGTCTAATTTCCCGCTGATCTGAGAACAGTGCTTGTTATGCAGGAACAGTGAATTTTCAAACACCGCTGCTTTTCATGTGGCATCAATGATCAATAACTTGATTTCTGTTTAAAAAAATGCATGTCTTCAAACAAGAGCATCTTAAAAATAATTTCTTCTAGACGGAAAAGTTTTTCTTACCACCTTGCCTGCAATTGTTAGCACAATTAATCATGCATACACATATGATAGTCTGCTTGTTCACATACGACTATGCAACTGGATGCTACATCATGTAAATATTCAGAACCCACAAACATATTTGCACATATTAACCAATAAGTTGTAAATTAAGCTCATTTTGAAGAAAGGCATTTGTCCTGTTATCGGCATAAAAGTTGGAACAGTGAAAATTGATCCGGAACAGTATTAATTGAGAAAGTACTGTTTAGTGGAACAGTGGCAAACAATTTAAAATTTTGACCCCTGCCAAGAACAAAATATTATACTTACATCTTTTTCTTGACCGGTACACTCTTTGCAGTAGTAAGCATCAGACACTCCTGGACCACCACAAATGACACAACGTCCCTGGTATGATCCATAATTACATTCATCACAGATTCTTACCAGTGTGCATGGTCGTACATAAGAATCGCAAATTACACATTTGCCATCACATTTTTCACAAAGACGACCAATTGCTGTAAATGGAAGATGGAAAGTAATACAATATTAACTAGAATATCCACTATGTAGAACGCATACCTCCAACCCCGTTGCAATTTCAACATGCCTAAAACAATTTTATACTTCATTCAATCACCATACCCAATAGAATCTACCTCAGAAATCCTAGGCCCACCAAGATTTTAAATTTTGATCTGTAATGATTAATTGCATTCTGAACTCTTAAAGATTATCTTCTGACTGATTCCTTCATTGTATTCAGCTTCATTCAGGCTAAGCATTCATTGTTTGAGTTCCTTTCAGTTGAGATTCACATTCCATCAATTTCCCATTCATGGCACAAACCACTTGTTTTATTTGATTTAATTTTCTTTGAGTCCAAAAAATTGATTGTTGGATTTCTTTCATGGCATAAATTAATTGTTCACCACATTCCATTGGAAAGTTTCAACTATGTTTTGACAAACCTTACCCTAAACATCCCCACCCCTCGAATTTTGCCCTTCCCTTGTACCAATACGTCCCAAATTTATATCACTCGATCCTTAAGCAATAATAAAACCACACATCAAATTTAATCCAATCATCAGTTCTGGAGATATTCTAATGACAGACAAACTCATCCTAAAACGTCCCCACTCCTCTATAAGGGCCCTTCCCTTGTTCTGATATGTCCCAAATTTTAATCACTTCTTCCTCCAGCAGTAACAACAACACACACCAAATTTAATCTTGATTACAAACAGGGAAAAACATAACCCCCGTCCAACTTCGTTGGCGGAGGTAATAATATATCAAACAACTGGTGAAATTTGAAATCAAAATCATAAAAAAAAAAAATACAGTAAACATAATCTAAAGTATAATGTAATTTTAAAAGGTCCTCATTCAACATGATGTATGAATCTGTGTGATGGTGGTAACACAAGTATCTGGTCAAGTCCTCACAAGAATATTCAATTTCTGAATGTGTGTGTGTGTTGGTATTACTAAGCTACCAGGACCTGGACCTGTCAAATCATCGATCGACTGAGGACCTATAAACAGACAGAGTACTTAAAACCTACCGAGGACTTTCAATTTGGGTTCTAGGAAGAATTAGCATGCAAATATATCAGAAACTTCAGAGGGGGATTCTGACGTAATTTAAACTAGGGTCTTTATTGAAACCTTTTTTTATTTTCCAGAAGTTTTTGTCAAAGTCCTTAGTCATATATGGCATGCAGTTATGTGTGTGTATGTATGCAACAATTTTGTGTCCCTTTTAACTCAAAAACTGTAATACACACATGAGCAAAAATTGGTGGACTGGTACCCCTGGCCCGGAACTTTTGTCTCCAAGGTAGGGTTTAACATTCTAACAAAGATTTAAAAAAATTGGAGGTCAAAGGTCAAATAAGTGCTTTTTATGCAAATTTTTGTGCCATTTTAAACTCAAAAATTACAAGAACTATACCAACCATATGTTGTACCATGATACCAAGCAATTGGTGCATGAATCTGTGTACTGTAGACTCTGGTCAAAAGGTCTTTCACCATTTCCCCCTATAGTTATGGAATGGTAAATGTGACGTGAGCATGAATGGTGTCATACAGTAGGGTACAAAATTGTTTTAGTAATTAGGGTCAAGGGCCAGAGATCAGAGGTCAAATATGTGATTTTAGGGGTTAATTGTGTATTAATTTGTACATTTTTGTGCCACTTTAAATTCCGAAAGTGTAAGACCTATACTAATCCTATGTTTGTATCATGATACTGGTACATGAACTTGCATCTCATACTCTTGAGGTCAAAAGTTTAAAGGTCACAGAACTGGTGACCCTTTTTAACCATTTCCTGCCATAGTTTTGGAATGGTAAAGAGTGATATGAGCGTAGATGGTGTCATATAGTAGTGTAAGATAAATGGCAAAAATTTCATTGTATTTTGGTGGTTAGGGTAAAAGGTCAAATATGCGATTTTAGGGGGTAATTATGTGGTAATTTGTACAATTTAGTACCACTTTAAATTCCAAGAGGGCAAGGTCTGTATCAACCCTATGTTGTACCATGATACCTTGGTACATGAACTTGTGCCATGTAAATCTGGGGTCAAAGTGGTTAAATAAGTTGTTTCCTTATTTTCCCCCTCTTTCATTTTATTTTTTTCACGCAATGAGACTTTAGTTTGTGTTGCGCTTTATAAGAACTGTATATTATTATTATTAGATATGAAATAAATAAAGTTGATTTCATTTGAAAATGTTTATAAGAAAACTGGCAAGGCCATTTCTAGTACCATTTCTTTATCTTTTGGCAATAATTAAAGAAGGTGTATTACTGAAATCAACTTTTGAATCCAAATATTTCAGTTTTAAACTAACGTATGATATATGGAAGTTGAAAGACAAAAATTACCATTTTTTCCCCTTGAGTTGGTTTAAAAGTGATCAATTTTGAAGACATGAAACACAAACATGCAGATACATATTTTGTTTTGGCACCCTATAAGATTTTCCCTGATTATTTTGTTCATGTATTATCTGCTAGTATTTTCTGATGGGTATCAGAAAACAGTTTTTTCACATCAAAAATACATGTACCACAAACCAAACCTTTCAAGAAAAAAGGATGAACTAGATTTGATTGTTTACATTGATTGCCAGTGACCTAGACAATTTTTGTTAGTTTTACCTAATGTAAGTGACTGTATGCAAATCTTGTAACAGAAACAGTTTAGCATTTAGTTTCCCATAGCCAAGTTTAAACTAAAAGCAAAATGCAATATAACAAAAAATTAAAATCAAACACAGAAAATGTCCATAATAGTTTGGTTTGGTTTGTTGATGTTTATTGGCACTGCGACAGTCAAATGTGCCAAGAGGGTGTTAAAAAATAAGGTGCTTGAGTTGGGACAGAGAGGAAAGAGAGGTGGGATAGAGGGAAGGAGGGAGAGGAAAGAGAGGTGGGATAGAGGGAAGGAGGAAGAGAAGATGAATAAGGGAAAGAAGTTAAGGGTATTAAAGGAAAAGTGAGGAAGTTCATAGTGTAGCTGTACCTAAAACACAAGATACTTTAACAAGATAGCTTAAATTAAATGATTTAAATCCTGCATTTAAACATTTCTATTTACAACACATACACTTCCATGTACTTTTACGGTTTCCTAAGATGCCAACACAACCGAAGTGAAACCACTCTTGTGGGCATTGTCACATTTAATCATGTCACCATATTCTTCTTCACCACATACATAGTAAGTAGGAAAATCTTCTTCTCCAGGTGCCTCTGCGCTACAGGTTGGACAATTCCAAGTTCACCTAGGTTTTTTCTTAAACCCACACAATCAAAATGAAATCATTGCTCTATACATGTTACATTATCACATAAAATCATTCTTCCAAATTCACCACCTAGAATGCAGAAATCTTCCTCACCATCTCCTTCAGAAGTTTCCTCGCCCACTTTAGTATTTCCTTCAGCAATTTTCTCACCCTCTTCAGCGGTTTCCTCACCCTTCTCAGCATTTCTGCCAGCGGCTTCATCGACCTCTTTATCACTGATTGGATTCTGAACTCTAGCTGCCCTTCGTTTACCTTCCATTCGTGTTTTCTGAGCTTTAATTGCTCCCATTTTTCGACGCTGCTTCAACACTTTCAAGATGTTTTATCCACATGGTCACTTCTTCTGTAGAGATCAGACAAGATTTTGCTATTTCCTCCAAATCTGTAGAGTTGAATTTACCATTTGTCCTTTTCAGTTGTTTGATTTTTTTTCTCTATAATAACCTTTGGTGGCTTCAGAGGAATTGCATCAACTGGTTCAGTTAATTCTTGAAAATGTCCACAACATTTACCAGAACATTGAGAGCATTTTGTATTTTAAGTGAGCTCTTAGTCTGCCACAGGAAGTGGGATAAAAGAGAGCGGTTGACCTCCCTCAAACCATGGAGGTAAAGTGGTACCTCCATGCTCAAACCATGTAGTCTCTTTTACAGGCTTTCCTTGCTTACACACGGGATGGGCACAGTTTTCTTTGTAACAAGGTAGAAGCTGGAAGACATAGGATGGTAAGTTCTTTGTCATGTGTCGTTGTTGGATATCTTGTAAAACACTAAAATGTTTGTATAAGTCTGGTTTTTCTGCTTTCAGTTTCTCTTTATCTGTTGCTTTCTCTTGAGGAAATTGAGGAAGTATTGATGTCTGTCTTGGTATACTTTGGTATGTCCTTCAGTCTTGCATGCATAAAGTTTATTTAATGTGGCTATTTCCTGCAGGAGCATTATCACAGCAATTGATGTACACTGAGGTGGCAGTTTCCCAGTTTTCTTTCAGCTTTACCTCATCAATGCCACTCGCGTTGAAGTTGGAGCCATGGATTGTCAATGAGATTAGAGTGTGCACCTGACAGACAGCCATTTTTTCTCTCTACTGGATTGAGGTAACTAACTCCTGAATATCTTATTATTACAATAGTGCAGACCTTCTCCATTAGTAGGTGCCATTTAGTCCAAAGAAACTAGACTTCTGCATGCCATGGTCCTTCGTCTGTGGCACCATCAACCCTTATACAATCAATGGGCTTCCTTGCAATATCACAGTATTCCTCCATATCACTCAGGTCAGCTCAGGTTGTGTAGCTCTGCCGTGTGGTGAGATGGATTCTGTGGGAAGAGAAAATTTGACTTTACAATCCCAGCCACCCTTTCAGGGGTTGTCTGTGAAGCCATAAAGATATGCATTGTTGTTTGGAGGACAGACTTGTACTTTCTGACGTAATCGGTGTATGTTGTAAGTTCCGGGTTATCCTTTAAGGTCAGAGATGTGTATTGTTTATGTGTGAATGTTGTGTCTAGACGAAATCCTGCAGCATCATCTCGATTAAGAATAAATTTGTCTCCGCCATCTTTCAACTGCAGGAAATCTAATCCTTTATACAATAATGCTCCTCTTTACAATGCTGTGCATCTGGGTTCATTCTTGTTTTATCCTTTGCGTGCACGTTTTGACATTATCTGGGCAATCCCCTTATACCTCTTTGCAGATAGTTTCTTTTTGTTTTTGCAGACGCACAACTCTACCACTGTTCAATTGGACACATCTTCATTATAGTACTTCTTGAGATATTCTTACATTCTTTTATATGTAACTTTTGGTCCTCATCTGATATTTCCATAAAAATTCAACACGCTTGTTCGTCTCCACGCATCAGCACGAACTTTATTTTCATAAACGTATTGTTCCATGATCTTGCCTACATCTGGGTACTTTTACAGATATCTTGAAATGCCAGCAGGCCTTCTTTTCAAAATACTATCCTCCATAAACTGCCTTAGCAACCTTTCGTTCAAATTGTCGCCTGATCATTATTTTTAGCTCCTTTACTTTCTTCATGCCTTCTGGGGTAGTAGCTGATGCTTTCAGATATTCATGTGGATTGTCACTCTCAGAATCAGTTTCAATCAATCTCTCACCTTCTCCTTCAGATTCAGATCCTGAGCTGTCGCTGGTATTTTAAAATTGACCATCAAACTGTCTGCCTAGGTTTTTAATGTAAGCTTTCTTTTTCAATTGAGCAATTTCCCCATAATGAAGTCCTAAACGCTTTGGTTTCACTAATAGCGGTTTCAATGTCAGACGTAAGTTTTTTTGGGTCATATAGGAGGCGTAGCTGCTGCTTTCCCTGAGTATCGGATAAGGAAAGTGACTTCAGAGCAACATATTTGATAAGCTTTTTGTCCTTCTCCATGGATGCCAATTTACAAATTTGTTCTAATGTCTCTTTCGTTATTTGTTTGTCATTATCGGTGGTGGTTTGCTTCAATGAAGCTACAATCTTTAGCGTGTTATAGTCCTGCAATTGCTCCATTACGTCAATTGGTGAGTTCTTTGTTGTCTCAAAGACTTTAATCTTCTTTAATCTTTTGATAGCTTGCTTAACTTCAGAAGTACTAATTGGAACATTTAAAGGTGACTTGTTACAGTTTTCAACTTCAAATCTAATACTATTATTATTGCTCTCATCAGTTCTTGTATTCAAATTTTTGAAGTAATCTGCAAAGTCATTTACTGTGATTTTGCTAATGCTATCATATTTATTGTTTGGCATACAAGTCCTGTTCAAAGTGCCCAAAAAAAAATTGGCTCAGAATTGCACATTTCATATATTTTTTCCGCAATGCTGTCATTATACAAACAATGCAATAATAATCAGGTGGTAGACACATGACTATGATTTTTAAACTTTGACATCTTCAGTACAAACTGGACGCTGAAGAGTGCGTAGAATGGACAGAGAAAGTGTGCCAAGAATCATCTGATTTTGGTTTAAAAGGAATATATTTTAACACTTTTTAGCAGAAGAAAATATTAAAAAGGAGTTAAAGAATTGTTTGAGTGCAAATTTGCACACGTAAAAAGATAGGTAACTTGAAAGTGAGAGAGCTTCAGCCCGAAAATCTGTGCAGAGCATCGTAAGTCAAGTTGGAACTAAATCTATACGCAAGCTGTATAGGACTTGAAAAACCTCTGTCAGGCCGTAAATCAGTGAACGTCAGCCAACACGAAAAAAACAAATCAGTGAGTGGGGAAGTAAAAGGCCTGGAACGAGGGTATATGACAAATACTAGTATAGATATTGTTCATGCAATGGGTCATAGTAAAAAGTGACTTCGGACTTTCAGTTGGTACTTTTTAATTTTTTACAGGTGGGTCAATATTACTTTTACACATTCCTCAGTACGAGTTGACATTGGGATTGCCGTTCCAGGGTTGTTATAAATTAGGTATAATTCCTATGGGTTTTTTTCAATTCCACGCAGTAGAAAATTGATAATTGAAAAATAACTTACTTTTTAGATATTCTTATACCAATTAGTCTAAATAATACTTTTCCTAAATTTGACCTATTAGGCACCACGACGGGATAAACTTCTCTGATTCAATATTTTGGTCGCTATCTTTCTTTTATATCTTTGTAATCAACTATTCAAACATTCGCAAATAAGTTGTAGGATGTTCCAATTAACTGCATTTTTAGCTGACATTTTTTGATTCATATAATTTTCTTAAATAGTTTTAGTATAAAAACTGTGTGCAAAAACAAATACATAAAACACCAAGAAATGTTTAGATTATATAATTGTACTGTATAAGTATTATCTTAATTTTTTTTCCTCAAATAACTCAAACATATTACCCCCACTAAAATGTTATAGCCCGATAGCAGTGTTTTGAACTTTGACCGTATTTTGAAGAGCTCGTAAGATGATTTTTACGGAATGAAAAGTAGCCCAGTAAATGCTTCAATAAAAGTAACTAAAATCATCGTAAAAACAGTTTTCGAAGACATGGATGGACTTCAAACATCATGATCAAGCATTGTAAGCAAAAAAAAGGTAAAATGGTTTTGTTTTCACAAAGATATTAAAACTGAGATTTTTCTGTTTTAACACAAGGCTTAATGCACTTGTCAGTTGTATGACTCACCCCTCCTACACCTGGCAATGTCAGCCAAAGGTGAGTCATTGGCATATGAAATAGTGACTCACATGTGTGTCATTGTACCAAATTGACAATCACCATAGTGACTCAGGGGTGGGTCAATTTACTTCAAACCCATTGACTTTGTACAGAGGTGATTGATTTGGGGTAAGTCATTTCACAAAAATGTCAGTAATTTAAGTGACTGAGGGGTGTGTCAATGTACATATTTTGTCCACCCACTTTGGTGCAATGACTCACCTTATCTGGGGGTGTAGGGGTGAGTCACACAATTGACAAGTGCATAAAACAGTACAGCAAGGCATAGGTTTTTGTAGTACCCTTGGATGGCCAGCCATCACTAACTTCAGCCATACTTACACGGCTGGCATCAGTCCGATTGATACTACAGGGAGTACTATTACTAGTATGTGCGTCAATTTCTACGTATTGGCCGTCATTTTTTTACTCTCATGTGCATCAAAAAAACAGTGTTCGGCAGTTTTGTGACTGTGGGCCATTTTTATGAATTGTACACAGAGGGGTGCGTCAAAGTAGCGTTTTGCATGATGCAAAACGTGCAATAATCTGATATGGCGCACCCTGTCCGGGGCACAGGTGTTCCTAGCGTTATGGCAACCTATATGCTTACTAGTATATATATATAAAGAAAGGTAGGACTCTTTCTACCGCGACTTTCGAACCGTATATAAAAATTCCTTTTTTTGACCACTCGCGAATCTAAATAAGACTTTTTTAATCTACTCACATTTGCTGGAGACTCCCTTCTTCGTGTATAAGCCACAGTATTTGTTAGTTTTTTTTCTGATTAGATGTACAAATGATGAATTGTTTACCCCTTACCGTCAAGACAGTGTATCCGCCCAACAATTTGCTGCAAACCAAAGTAAAGGATGACGTCATGAAGAATCAGCACTTCAATGACGTCATCCCGTGGCTTTTACACAAAGAAGGGAGTCTCCAGCAAATGTGAGTAGAGTAAAAAAGTGTAATTAAGATTCGCGAGTGGTTATAAAAAGGAATTGTCATATACGGTTCGAAAGTTGCATTAGAAAGAGTCCTACTTTTCTTTATATATATACTAGTAAGCATATAGGTTACCATAACGCTAGGTACACCTGTGGTCCGGGGGTGTAATGTTACTTGTTAGGAGTGAGTCATACAATTGACAAGTGCATAATGGATCCACAGGAAAATCCTTTTGGAAAATGTTCTTCTGTCTTATAAACTATAAAAGAACGTTTTCAAAAATATTTTTAAAGGAATTCAAAGTACAAAAATTTGAAGAAATATCACGTTCGAAAATTGCCCTTATTCGATAAAGCCCGACTACGTAAACATGATGTTCTCTATCCTTGATTCTTTTTTGTGATTCACATTTTTTCTTTGACTTAAGCGTAAAATTATTTAAGAAAGAAATAAGCAAAAAACTGTAACTTTATTTCTATCAATTTCAGTATCAATTGAAATGTAATCTCACCAACACCAGGTTGTTTTCGACAGAAAATTAAATCGGGATGATGCTTCGCCATGTCGAAAGGAGGGTGGTAGCAGATCAGCATTACAGCATTTAACACAACATAAGAAGAAAAATTATAAAAAAAACTATAAAAAAAAAATTACAAAAATGAAGGATATTTTACAAAACTTGAGGGCAATTTCCTGAAAGTTGATAGAAACTTCTCGAAAATGAAAAACAAATTTCCCCAAAATTATGGAAATTTCACAAAAATGATAAACAACTTCTAAAAATAAAAATTGAAGAAATTTTCTCAAAAATGAAAGAAATTGTGCGACAATGAAGGAAATTTCACGAAAATGAAGATATTTTACAAAAATTCAAGAAAAAAAGTTGATAGAGCTTTTTAAAATTAAAAATAACTTTTCAAAATTTCAAGAAATTTTCTCAAAAATAAGGAAATTGCACAAAAATAAGAAGCAATTTTACGAAAATGAAAGAGATTTCACGAAAATTCCCAAACAGAGGAATTTGCACAAAATTGTAGCAAATTTCACAAAAATGAAGGATATTACACGAAAATTAAGGGAAAATTCCTGAAAATTGATAGAAACTTCTCGAAAATTAGAAATAAATTTCCTGAAAATGAAGGAAATTGCACGAAAATTGAAGCAAATTTCACAAAAATGAAGGAAATTTTACAATAATTGAAGGAGATTTTACGAAAATGGAATATTTCTGAAAGAAAAAGAACTATGGAATCTGACTCTTCAGAATCAGTTCATTAAACCTTCATTACTCGGGGCGGGGAGAGGCGGGTTGGGGAGAAGGCGGGAGGAAAGGGTGGGGCGTTGGCGGGGAGGGGGGGCGGGCGGGGGTAATGGTTCTTGGCCCCCTGGGAAAATTATTAGGCGGCCATGGCCCAAGGCCCTCTTCATGTACGCCCCTGTACCAGTATACAATGTGCTATATACATGTATACGGTAATAACGTGAATGAATATATAACACGTACTTTAGGCATAAAATTAAAAAAATGTATTACGACGACGACGAGTGAACACACAATTACAATGACGGGGTCGTCGCCTGCGCATTCGATAACGATAGTAACAATGCTATCACGAAACGCTTAATACGACCCGGAAGAAAACACAGGTACGACGAACGGACAGACATAACATCGACAACCAAGTCAATGTCCACAGCCTTTGATAACCAGTTGTGGTGCACTGGCGTATCTACGCAACCCAGGCTTGAACCCAGGACCTCGTGGTCTGTAGACATGTATGATAACCGCTACACCACAGTTGGTAAAAAAATGTATTAGTCAAACCTGTTCATTTTATATGAAAGAGGACAAAATGGTGAAGAAACTACTTCAATAACCAATATTGTTTAGAAAGGTCTCAAGTAATGTATTGTTTTTAAAAGCCTTTAGATATTACAAAGAGAAATTTTGAAGAAATTGTTCAATAAATTAATAAAAATAACAAAATAGTTTTCTTTAAAATATATTACCACTTGTTAAGAAAGTGACGATCGTCCCACATTCTACAGTAGACTTTCCAGCTGTGGCGTGGCGGCAGAGGGGGCAGGGGGAAGCAGCTCCAGGTGAAGCTTTCAGAGAGGGCGCCGAATGCATGCTCGCAGGGGCGCAAAAATTGTCCTGAGAATATATTTTGTATATACTTTCTCAACTTCTGCGATTTTTATCATTTACAAAGCAAATTTTGTAAATGAAGTTTCTCGAAGAGTTATTCTTAAATCAAAAACATGAAAATCATCCCTGCACCCAGCTAAAGACACATTATACTCAATGGGGATCCTATATTTTGAACATTCATTCCAAAATCTATATTCTTTTCAGGGCCAGATTAATAAGGGGCAAAGGGAAAATTGCCCCGGCCCCTGCCAGAGGGGCCCCGGGGTCTCATCTGTGCAAAAATATAAAATGACCTCGAAATATCACTTCACCTAAAATGTCACAACTTGGTCATCGTACATCGCCCATTACAAAATTTGGACGGTTAGAGTATTTGGAGCCAAAAACGTCCAATTTTGGCGGAAAATTTAAAAAAAATTATCAGAAAAAAACCCTACGTGTTTAAAAATTCCTTAGCCTTCCCAGATTACCCTCCTACCGTCGATTTTAGTCTCAAATTGTCGTTAGCAAAAATCCCTACGTCAAAATTCAACTAACTCCAAATTGGAGTTTGACGAGAATAGAGAGCTTTGAAAGTAAGTGCTTAGCTTCAGCGACCTGAATTCCTGAACCATGTCAATTTTCAATGAATGTGTACAGTATAGCGGAATATTTTAAACAAAAACAACAACAAAACATGTATGAATTAAAGGTTAGTAAACTATTTAAGTAAAATAACTTAATAATTATTAAAAGGGATGTTCTTAGGCAATCGGTTATTATTTCTCAAGGAGTTGAAGTTGACCTGAAAAAAGTGGTGGACCTGATTAATTCTCTTGAGAAGTTTCTGGAATCTCTTCGGGGTAGGTATGAAGAGTTGGAACTGGATGCCATCAACTTCTGTGGCGACGCAGACTACAAAGAAGCTACAGGCAGGCCAAGAAAGAGAAATAAACGTTATGATGCGAATCCAACACCAGACTCAGAGGAAGTTGTCCTTTCCTCAAGAGAAAAATTCAGATGCGGAACTTTCAATGTCATTTTAAATCAGTTGTCTGTTGCCTTAAAACAACATAGGGTAGCGTACCAATCAGTGTATGACAGATTCAAAGTCATAGTCAACTTATACAGTTTATCTGATGCAGAGGTAAGAACTGAAGCTGAGAAACTTACCACTGCTTTCCCCCATGATTTCAGTAATGTCTTCATAGATGAAATTGTCCAGTTTGCAACCTTTGCCAAGCTTAGGTCCTGTTTCACTCCATCCTAACAGTTGGTCTTACTCCATGAGGAAGGGCTTGCTGATACCTTTCCAAGTGTTAATATAGCTCTTAGAATATATTTGAGTATGATGGTCACTAGCTGTTTGGCAGAGAGGTCATTCAGCAAATTGGCACTGATAAAGAATTATCTGAGAACCACGATGACAGATGGAAGACTAAGTGCTCTGTGCCTACTGGATGTAGAGAGCGGTGTTCTAAAGATGATACAGTTTGAGATATTCATTAAGAATTTTGTAGATTCCAAGTGTAGAAAGAAAGACTTTTTGTAGATATTGTAGTGTGATGCAACTAGCTTCAAGTTGCCGTGTATTTGATTTATGTGTGTGAGGGGGAGAGTCCCCCCTAACCTGAAGTGCCCTGGGCCCCAAGGTTTAATACGGCCCTGTTCTTTTTAATTGTTTAACTAACCCCAACTAAAGACACATTGTAGTCAATGGGGATCCTACATTTGAACATTTATTCCAAAATCTATTTTCCCTCTAAGTGTTTAACTAACCCCAGCTAAAGACACATAGTCAATGGGGATCCTACATTTTTAAAATTCAATCCAAAATCCATATTCTCTTTAACTGTTTAACTAACTTTAGTCAGTTAGTCAGTGAAATTGACACAATTTTGAGCAATTTTCTTATACCAAAATCACGTTGGATTTCTAGGTGCTTATGCTTCAACCCTGGATTTGACAGTTTGATACAATATTAAGAACTTTACTGCAATCAAAATCGCGAGAAATGCAGGGCTTCGTCCCATAGACAGATAAGATTTGCAGATTTTAAAGCATTTTTCTGCTCGTCTTGTTGTTGATGAGCTTGTCTAGTCGTCGCGAGCTCATTTTTCTGTAAGGGATTGTAGTCAATGGGGATCCTATTTTGAACATTCGTTTCAAAATGTATATTCTTTTTAACTAACTTTAGTTAGTTAGTCAGTGGGATTGTCACGATTTTAAACAATTTTCTTATACCAAAATCACTCCATAGATCGCTAATATCTGAGGGTTTCGCCCCAGGGTGCTTAACAGCGCTTCGACCCTGGATTTGACAGTTTGCACAATATTAAAAAAAATTATGCTATCAAAATCGTGAGAAATACACCTTCGCTCCATAGATTTGACACATTTTAAAGCAATTTTCTGCTATCAAAATTTTGAAAATACGAGAAACGTAAGGCTTCCAGGTGCTTCGCCTACTGGGTCCCTGTCAGGGCTTCGCCCATTAGATTTGCCACACCGTAGTAATTTTCTGCTATAAAAATCACGAGAAATGTAGGCCTTATGGGGCTTCACTTCTTGGCCCCTACCAGCTGACCAAAGCTTTGCCATTTGAAACATTTTCTTTTGCTACCAAAATCATGAAAAGCGCATGTCGTTCGACGTCCTGGATTTGACACAGAGTTTAAACTATTTTCTCTTATGGCTTGCGTGGACTTCGCCTCTAGATTTGCCACACAATTTAAAACAATTTTCTGCTATTCAAAACATGAGGAATATGCCACTGGGCCTTTGCTCCTAGATGTGACACATGATCTGAAGCATTTTTGCGATACCAAATTCATCAGAAGTGCAAGGCTTTTGACGACCTGGACACGAGTTTAAGCAGTTTTCTGTTCACTAATTTGCAAGAAATGCAGGGCTTTCAGCCTTCCAGGGGCTTAATCCCCTTTAGATTTAACACGTCTTCTTTCAAGCAATGTTTTGCTATTAGGAGAAACGCAAGGCCTTTACACAATATTCTACAAAATCACGAGAAACGCAGGGCTTCGCCCTCTGAACCCATACCAAGATACCAAGGCTTCGACCATAGATTTGAAACACTGATTTTAAACAAATTTTAAACGGGTCTCGCATGCCAATTTTAGATGTGCCAAATGTTTTACTCTTATATGAGCATTTTTTTTTAGGGGGAACGCCAAAATGCCCTTGCCCCAGTGAAACATGACCCACCACGCCACTGCTTTCCACTGTCCAGGTTTTTAACACAAATGAGACAAAACTTCATGTGAATTATTTAACATAATTACTTAATACCCGTACCTGCATACCAGATTGATGCAAATCAACTTTCACGCTTCCTAATTAACAAATAGCTGATAGGTCAACTCGCCCCAAAACCAACTCGCCCCAAACCAACTCGCCCCAAAACCAACTCGCCCCAAAGCCAACTCGCCCCAAAGCCAACTCGCCCCAAAGCCATTTCGCCCCAAAGCCAAGTCGCCCAAAGCTTGCTCGCCCCATTACTCTCGCCCCAAGTCACATTGACTTAGTGTGGTCCCAATGATGAACTTTGACAGGATGGAATACATAGAGTAATGGGTGGGACAGGTAGTCTTTGTTTTTCACGCATTTTCAAGGGCAGCGGAAGGTGTGTATATCAATTCCGCATACTGACGAATATCTTTGTAAATAACTAAAAAGTTGTGGGTAATGTTAAACACGATTCAACATAATTTCTCTTATACTGTTTTAAAAAGTAAATCAAAAACGCAAAGTTCAAATCTGAATTCTAAATTCTCCCATTTCTGATCAATTAATAATTAATATAACTTCTTTTGTATGTTCATCAATCTATCAGAAAAAGTTTAAAAAATGTAAAACATTCACCCGAAAAATTGTGCATACTGTATGATATAGGTGACGGGAAACAGAGGGTACAGGGGCTAATTTTATTAATGGGCAACTTTGAAATGAGCCATGCGAGGCAAAAATCACTCATTGGACCAGGGTCATTGTCGTGACATAAACCGACGTGAGTCCATTTTCTTTGCAAACTTGAAGTGCCCTTTACAGCGATAAAAAAAAAAGTCTTATTGAAAATATATTTAAGTCCCTTTAAGTCCCTTGATCCAAATCGAGTTGGAAAAAACAAACAAACATACAAATTATTCACAAGGGGGTAAGAGTATGGAGGTCTCATCTCAAAGGCCCATCTACAACACATATCAATTCCGTTGAAATGAGTAAAACATGGTACAACAATTATTGTGTACACAACAAAAGAAAGTAATGCAAAGTATTTAAGTTCAGCAACGATCAAGTTTCAATTTATAGCAATTAATCCCATTTCAATCCTTCAGAAGGACCGCCTTAATCGCGTCATAAGCTGCATTAAATGATTAGTTCGGGGGTCATGCAAATCTATCTTATATGTAAGAGGACTTCAAAAGAAACAAGATAGTGAAGAAAGCATTCAAAAATCTTATTCCGTTAAGGAGATATTTAAGTCTAAAGTTTTGTATTATTTGTATAGAAACGACTGAAATCAGACAAGTTGTGATGTCATAGTCTCAGATTCCTCAAAGTCTTAATTTTAAGGTATTTTAAAGCTTGACAACTGAACTAATCCTTTCTTAAAAATGTTGATGCCACTGAACTGTTGAAAGACAACAACGCCATTGTGTTATTAAGATACGTTTTTTTAATCTTTCAGCTGTAATTTCATCAGAAAATTAACGTTTTTATCTTTCGGTAATTTCGAGCTGGTAATGGGGCGAGTTGGTTGGTAATGGGGCGAGTTGGTAATGGGGCGAATTGGTAATGGGGCGAGTTGGTAATGGGGGGAATTGGTAATGGGGCGAGTTGGTAATGGAGTTGGTAATGGGACGAAAAACGGTGACAGCAGGGACAGTCGACAAAAAAGTTGGGCCTATATAAGGGAAAAGCAAAATCTGTATTTTCCACGTATTTTTTGTTGGTCAAATCAACTCCCAAGATGAAACCGGGAAGAAATTTGAAAATGTTTTCTATCAAATCATTTAAAAATTTGGGGAAGAAAAGAAATGTCTGGCAGCGGTGGGATTCGAACCCACGCCATCGAAATGACTGGTGCCTTAAACCAGCGCCTTAGACCGCTCGGCCACGCTACCCATAGTAACCATATGAAAAATTTAGTGTAATAAACTTTATACAAATTTAAAGAACATTTAATTAGCCATTTAAATTTTATCAATGCAAAGGGCAAGAATTTTTTATAAGTAAAGATATGTGATAGTATCTTTAGATTTCTGTCCACAAATAGCGTAAAGTGAATCGATCCTGTCGACAAGCGCAAATCAGTTTCATGACGTCATCAGACCGTGAAGTTTAACTGCGCTGCAGCATCGACAATCTTGAAATTATATTCTCACATAGAATTCATATGATCGACCAGAACTTGGCTTCAAATCTCATGTGCTGGAAAGAAAGGTGTGTCGAAATAAGGCGGAGTAACTTTTGAATCTTGAATGTAGTAAGTGTAAGTAATGAAACATTTTGTTAGCTGAAGACTTTTGACGTGTTGTTACATATAAATTATTACATACCAGTTTCACGAAAACAATATTTCATGAAGCAGGAAAAATCCTAGTAATAGTATTCGGTCATCCGGGAATTTCAAATCTGAATCTGAATAGATTAAGTCGGCAAGAATCCTTTAAGAGGACATGAACGCCAACCCAGCGTAGCAAAAGTATGAGAAAAAATGAATCAATTAACAAGCTTAGCAAGTTTAGCTTTAAAACAGTTTAGACTTGGTGCATGTACAATGTCCGATGGTAAAGCATTCCATTCTTTTGGTGTTTAAAGAAAGAAGGAGTATTTATATACATTATTTTTAGCATAAGGAACGTGGAAATTCAGATCATGGTTATTTCTTGTATTACTTTTTCGTTTGAGATCAGGTTATCATTATCAATGGCGACAAGACAGTTATTGATTTTATATAGCATTTTTAGATGGGTGTTCCTAGCAGGGGCCAATCTAATTTATGAAGCATGCTAGTGACACTGGATTTAAAAGAGTAGTCTGCCATACAGAACCTGGCTGCTCCATTGAATTGATTCAAGCTTATCTACATCGCACTGAGGATGGGGGTCCCAAACTGCTGATGCATACTCAAGTACGGGCCCAAGTAGAGCTTTATATGCAGTGGTTTTAATGTCAGTGGGACAGTTTGAGAGGTTACATCTTAATAGGCCAAGTACAAAGTTTGCTTTGTTGGTGATGTTGTGTATATGTTTATCCCATCTGAATTTATTATCAATTTTAACACCTAGGTACGGGTGGGAGTTGACATGTTTTAGCGGCTGCTTGCACAAGGTGATTTATAGCATTTTCTAGGAGATATTGAGAGGATGTAGCATTTAGAGGGGTTGAAATTCATTTGCCATTTATTTTGCCATTGTTCAAGTTTATTTAGATCATCTTGGAGGATTTGTTGGCCAGAGGGTTTATCAGTTGTTCTATACACAAGACAATCATCAACAAACAGTCTAACCATGCTGTTTATATTATCAGGGATGTCATTGACATATAAAAGGAAGAGTAAAGGACCTAAAACGGTACCTTGTGGTACACCAAATAGAACTTGTTTAGGATTTGAGATTTCGCCATCACAGACAACACGCTGAATGCCGTTGCTGAGGAAGGATGCAAACCAAGCCAGTAGCTCTCCATCAATGCCATATGCGGAAAGTTTGAATAACAGATGTTGGTGTGGGACTTTATTAAACGCTTTTGAGAAGTCGAGTATAGCCATAGAGATGGCACTGTTTTGGTCAGTTTGTTCAGAAATATCATTTATTGTTAAGAGAAGTCGTGTTGCAGTTGATCTTTTTGCTCAAAAGCTATGTTGGAGATCAGTTAAGATATTAGCTCATTAAGGAGTTTCATCACATGTGAGTGGATTATATGCTCAAGGATTTTACTACACACCCAGGTAAGAAAGACTGGTCTGTATCACCTTTTTTAAAAGCGCTACATAGGTTTGCTTCTTTCCACTTGTTTGGGATTGTACCATTATCTACCGAGGTTTGGAAGAGATCAGTTAGGATTTCATAAAGGTCTTCCACATGTGTTTTTAAGAACCATGGTGGTATATGGTCAGGACCTGAGGCTTTGTTTGGGTTTAGGTTTTGCAGTTGTTTTTGACACCTTCTGGAGTGATTATAAGTTGGTTTATTTTGTTGGTGGTGAGTAGTTTAGTTACAGGGATTTGAGAGGCGTCTTCTTCTGTGAAAATGCTGAAAAACTGGTTGTTTAGAATGTAAGCTTTAGTCATATTGTCACTACAAAGTTTACCATTGTTCATAAGCTCTGACACACCCATGGAATTACTTTTAAGTCTTTTTATGTAGGACCAAAATGCCTTGGGGTTTTCAGTTAGGGAATTTTTAAGTTTATTACACTTGAGTTGTTTCTAGCTTCTTTGATGTTTTTATAGACGGATGTCCGAAAGTTTTTTATATGTATTCCAAGTCATGGATTTGTTGAGTTTTCTTAGCTTTTTTGAACAGTTTATGGTTTTTTTTTGCAGAGACGGTGTTGGATATTCATGTGAATATTCTACGATTTGTGCACAAATTAACAATTCCCTGCAAAAATATTTGAGCAAACATAGAGATTTAGGCCTTTAAACTGGTGACTGATTTCATTGGCTGTAATGGTAAACTGCTTTGTTTTCACTGACAAACTGGTTGTTCAAATTTACGCACGTTATTAACATCATTCGAATACTCGAATAGCAGTAAATCACTATATAGGGAATTTAATAATTTAAAACATTTTAATACTTAGGCCTATATGTGACCAATTTTCTTAAAACTTTTAGCATTTATAAAAGGAACTTAAAGATTGAAAAATCTAAAAACATTCATTTTAAGTCAACCATCTAGGAATTTTGGGGAAAAAATTGGGTTTTTATTTCAATCTGATAAAATTTGGAGATAAAAATTTAGGCCTCTAGAAAATCATGCTTGTTAGTCATTTAAAAAAAATTCTTACCTTCTTTCAGCAAATTTACTGTTCTTTATCTTCCTTTTAATCCAAAATGATTTCAAATGAATACCTTTCCTTAAAAAAGGATAATAAATCACAAGTTTACAAATTTTGCATTCTTGTTGGCCATTTTGAACAAAGCTAAAGAAAAAAAGCTTATTAACGGTGCAGCAGAGTTTTAAGAATGCCAACAATGTCAAAATTCTGAAAAAAACCTTATTGTAAAAACCTAAACCTAAAACCCTATCCTAAAAACTAATCCTAAACCCTAATTAAAAAATGTAATCCTATAGCCTAATCCTAAAACCTAAAACTAAAACCTAATCTTAAAATCTAATCTTAAAACCTGACCTGAAAATGAGGATCTGCATTAATTATGCGCACATTTTTTGTTTGTATCACTTAAATGGCAAAATGGCTTGCAGACTCCACTTGTCAGTACAACAGTAGGCTAGTGTACATACTGACAAGTAAGTTTCAATTGGAAAGCCAAAACGCAAGAATCATTTCTCTTTTTTAAACAATTTTGGCTTAGTTTCTACTTAAAAGACCCAAATCTAAAAAGGAAAATAGTTCAATACATAAATACGACGGAATAAAACCAAAAATAAAAAATAAAAAAGTAAAATACTTTATATAAAAATTACCGCTATACTAGGATTTTACCATGAAGCACACTAACAATACATTGTAAATTATATTACATTGTTAGATGTATCCTCACCGATCCGCAGAACCCTTGTTTCCATTCCATTCGCTCTCCCTCCACCAACCTCAACAACCATCCAGATGCACTCTCACTTCACCAAAGCCAACATCAACATTTTCTTGATTGCCAAGCACACTATACCTCCCACACCCACCTGGGTTATCAATCTCCCCAAGGTTTTCCCTGGCCTTTCCTCCTACATGAAAGCTCTCTACAATCCAGCCTTCTTTCGCTCCAAATACTGCCAACTCAGTGGACATTTCCAAGAATTATCTTTCCTCTTCACCGATGGCTCCACAAGGGAAGGCTCGCTCTGCAGCCGCCTGTCCTGGCCTCACCCTCTCCTTAAGGTTTCCCGATGGAGCCTCAATCTACTTTGCTGAAGCAAAGGCCATCCTCCTGGCCTTAAACTTTGTTGAACTCTCCTTTGTTATCTTCTCCAATAAATCCGCCCTCACTGGCATCCTCAACATGCTCTGGTCCAATCCATTCATCCTACATATCATCAATAAACTTCATTCTCTTTCCTCCTTAGGGATTTTTTTATCTTTTTCTCAATCTCAGCATTCCTGGCAACGAGAGAGCCAACAGAGCTGCCAACAACCCTCTGTCGAATCACATCTCTCCTTCTTCTACCCCACACTCAGACCTCCATTTCTCGACTTCCAGCTACCTCAATAAGACCTGGCAAGACTCCTGGAATCTCGAGACCAGTAACAAACTTCACACCATAAAACCCAAAGTCGGGACCAACGTCCATGCACAGTCGCAACCGCAGGGAGGACGTTGTTATCTCCTGCATCCACCTCGGCCACACCTCTCTCACTTACTTTCCGGCTCCCCTGCTCCTCTCTGCCCTACATGTAACACCGATCTATCGATCAAGCATATCTTCTAAACCTGTCCCCTATACCTGAATGCCAGATCACATCTTTCCCCCTCCATCTCCATTTCTAATCTTGACAAGAACAATCCTACCTCCAACTTCATCACCTTTCTCCGCAACAGTAATCTAATCCACCTGATCTAAACCTCCCTTTCCATCCCTTTTCTGCCTTACCTACCTCATCTTCCTTTTATTACTTTAACTTCTTTCCCTTATTTACCTTCTCTCCTCCCTTTCCTCTATCCCATCTCTCTTTCCTCACTCTCCTAATTCAAGCACCTTAGTTTTTAAGACCCTCTTGGCACATTTGGCTCTCACTGTCGCGGTGCCGTTAATCATCAACAAACCAAACCAAACATTATTAGACACTAAAATTCTTGATGTAGGCGTAACTTACATACTTTCCAAACTGGTCCTCATTAATGAACTGATTTACTAGACTCCCCACCAGGAATTTCCAAGCTCAAAATACTCCCCCATGAATTCCATATTAGCTCAAAATATCCCCCCCACGTAGGAATTCCCAGCTTCAGACTAGTGTTATGCGGCATATCAGTATTTTTTGGTAGGCCTGCTTGGTCCGATATGGCCGGTATTGAACATTAATGTTTTTAATACCGGTATTTCTCTAATATAAATTGCCAGTAGCGCCCAACCCTACTGAACTCCCCCCCCCCACCCCTACCCTTAGGAATTCCCAGTATCAGAAACCTCCAGGAATTCCCAATCTCAAAATAAGCACCCCCAGGAAATCCCAGCTTTGGAATCCCCTCCCTCCCCCCAGGAATTCCCAAGCTCAGAATACTCTCCTAGGATTTCCAGGGTTCTGTGATTTCGGATTGGGATTCTGGGGTGTATATTAGAGGGATGTCACCGACCCCCACTGTACACATGCAGTATCTTCTGGAATTTCCAATAATGTAATGATTACCAGAGTACAGGTTTCTTTCGAAAAATACCTCCTTACTCGCGTACTTCCGAGGTGAATGGTGTAATCTTATAATCATATGGCTCCCATGCAGTATTGCTGGCTTGGGTAGCGAAGTCACGTGGTCGTGAGAATTGTACTGAGCTTAATTAAAGAATGATGCATATTCATGTATGATTATGAGGTAAACAGAGCGTGACTATAAAGTGAAACTGTATTGAGTGTATTCTATATTTGTACCCTGTTACCGTAGGCTATTCGTTGTTGTACCAGGGATGGGAGTTGCAATAGGGTGAATCCATGCCAACTCTACAAGGGCCCGTCACCTATCCTGTCAGATTTTCCCCTAATTTTGTGGGAAGTTTCATAATATGAAGATGAGAAACCATGCCAAATTTTACCTCAAAATATTAATTGGTTCCTGAAATATCATAAATCAGGGAAATTGACCCCGAAAATCCAGGGAGTGGGGGTAGAAGGGCACACTGTAGAAAATAAGCAAAAGTAATGGGCTTAGGGTTATAAAGGTGTCTTATGGTTCTTGAAATTTAGAAATAAACCTTTTAAATAATGTGTTCAACTCATTATTTTTTTAACAGATTGTAATTTTGAAGCAGTGCTGCCATCTTTTTCTTTCACCATGTTGAGAGCTGTGTGCTCACTGTGCTGTTCAAGAAGTCTCCAGGTTTTTCCAAATAACCAACGGTTTCTGCAGACTGGTAGAATTGTTCTTAGTGAATCTTTTAAGAGTGCCTACAGCTTAGATAATATATATCCAGACAAAGATCCTGATCCAACAGCCCCTCTTAAAGATTCAGCTTCAGATATATTCTTGAGATTGCAAAAAGATAAACAGGTAAGTTACTGTACAGGTACATGTAAATAACAACATAGCCAGATATAAATCAATTTTACCCGTACAGTATATCTTTTTCCCCTTGTATATATACTTTAGTACCGCAAATCAATCAAATTAGCTTAATAGCTTCAAATCATAACAGCAATAAACAACAAAAATAAATACTAAAGCACACCAATAAACTATGAAATTTAATAACGTATGAAAGGAACGAAAATTAGAACAATGTCATCCAGGGAGGAATTTGTGTGACACGTGGTAACAGTTTGAAGTTGACCAAAGAGTTCTCATGGATAGATATTTGGTGTTTTAGCTTTTCACAAAGAGTTGTTAATGAGTGGAATGGGTTGCCTGAGTGGGTGGTTAGCTCCAATTCTGTTCACAATTTCAAGTCAACATTGATTAGTTTTTTGCGAACTCTGGGCATCTTTTATTTTTTCTGTATTTCTTTTTATGTGGTGGTTGCGTTAGTTTGGACTTTTGGTAGGGTGACTAATCCTTCTTAGCCTGTCATCTAGTTATGTCATATAATACTGGACACAGCACCAATGATCCCAGAAATTACTTCATGTCTTTAAACAGAAAAGGAGAAGGAAAAAACAGAAAATGGGAGAAAGTGTAAAAGACAGAAAGAAATGAAAAAAGACAGATATAAAATTTTCTAACAAAGTTTGAAGTTTTGTTGTTGTTGTTGCGGTATACTGTACTTGAAAAAAAAATTCTTGGACTTTCTATGATCCCAAAAAATAAAACTTTTATTTCACCCCTGTGCTTTTAGCATCAGAATCACACACTCAACCAACTGAACGACCTATTCTAACGTTTCATTTGTGTTTGGATATTTCTTATCTTGTTGCTATAATTTGAAGAGTTTATTTTAGTAACATGTTTGAGATAAAATAGGGCAAAAGAAAATATTTGTAGATAATAGTGATTTGTAACAGAACTACAGTTGAAACTCTTTGTCTTATTTCATATGAAGCTGCAATGCTTTTTTTTTACTTCAAAGAGATTAATAATTATTTTATTCAGAATGGTCTACTGTGTTTGCAAATTGCAAAACAATAACATTATGTTCAAAGAGAAATAAGAGGAAAAAAACACTTTAAATGGGTAATGCATCAAAAACTGCATGCTGGACATAATGGTATGAAAGGCCATCACAAAAGTCTGACCTTTATAGTTGCCATAAGCAAGCAACTTTATGAGGTGGTTAAGGAGTCATGCTCTTATTAGAAAAATACCAGGTTTGATTGCCATTGTGAGCACTGCATTGTGTCCTTGGATAAGAAACTTGACTTGCTTCAGTCCACTCAGCTGTAAAATGAGTACCAGCACTACTGGGGAGTTAATCTGTGATGAACTGGTGTCCCGTCCAGGGGGAGTCGTGTACTCTTATTCACTTGCGCCATTTAAACCAGGGATTAGCACCGGCTTTGTAACGGTATTTTAGACAGATTCTTCTTGGTCATTTAGTTCTTGATGAACTATGAGATTTAATGTCTGATCTTATGGGTCATGCTAGCACTGGATCTAAAAGCATGCAGATATTCCTTTATAAATCGTCGAATTCTGAAGTAAATAAAATGCCAAAGAATGTCAAACGGTTAAGAATGATTATTTCCAATGTTTGCAGATGAGATAATATCACACGGAGCTGGACAAAGATTACGTAATAACTAAGTAACAAATTTATATGTGCCACTGGTAAACAAACCTGGTACCCGATGCTACGCGGCAAATACACTGGCATTCAAGGCATTAATCAAAACCCGATAGCCCAGCCAAAACAAGTTTAAAGATACAATTGATTAATGTTTTTAATAACTAGATAAACTTTGGTGACTTTTTAACTTTGTCTTATTTAATTATAAAAATACATATTATCTCATTACATCTCCTTTATGATTGTGCCTTTAAAAAAAAAAACAAAACAACCTCAGGTAGCTAAAAATTTGTAGCTAAAGCAAGCATAACAAAAATTTGCAAGAATTTTCAACATCTAATTAAATTTTGATGTTAAAAATTCTTGCAAATTCTTGCATTGTGTCCTTGGGTAAGACACTTTACTTTACTTGCTTCAGTCCATTGGCTGTGAAATGAGTACCAGCACTGCTGGGGAGTTATTCTGCGATCGAGACTGGCGTTCCGTCCAGGGGAGTCATACTTTTATCTGCATGTGCCATGGAAACCAGGGATAAGCACAGGCTCTATGGGCCTAATGGCTCAGATGGATTTGGCTTAGCTTAGAAGCAAGCAACTAAGGGAAGAGAAAATGATGAAATTCTGAAAAACAGAAGATTGTCTATCAGCGCTTAGACAGTACAGATTTGTTTTCTTGTACTGACTGAGTAGTTTTATTTGGAAAAGTTGATTAAATTATGAAATTATCTGGAGTCATTTTTACACTTTTCTAAACATGTTATGTTATGCATTCTTTAGATTACAAACTGGTGTGCTCTCATGTACAAGAAAAATAGAAGAATCAGGAGAAGTTTTCACTAAGTTTCATTTTTTTTTTTTTTGCAGGAGACAGGTTCAGAGAAATTCAGTGGGTACATCCCAGTGGGTAAGCTTTGTATTACAATTAGTGCTGTAATGTACGTTGATTATTATGATATCCTGATAGAGCATTTTTCACTATATAAAAAAAACATTTCGTGATATGCCATTTTCAAGTGTAAACAGCAGATTTTTGCAAACTTTTGTTAAACAGAATCTAAACATTTGAAATGAATAAGATTTTAAGAGAATATTTGCAGTATTTAAAATCCGATTCTATAGCTTTAATTTTCCAGATCTTTAAGTTTATGGCAAATTTTAGATCTGCATGCTGAAAATCCAAGCAGTTTTCGAAAGTGAATAAATCATAAAATATTTATCGCGATAAGGTGATATATATCGCAATATTTGTGTCCACAATAATTGATATGTGAAATACCCATATTGTGACAACCCCGATTTTAATCCAATAGTATGCTGCAAATCAATGCAGATTTTTCTGATAAAAAATGTAACTGTGTAAGGTTGAGTTGAGTGCCTTGTTACCTGCCGAAAAGATCGGGTACCTGGTACGAAAATATCGGGTACAGGTACCAAAAAAAAAAAAAAAAATAAGAAAAAAAAAAAAATTGGGGAACTGGTATGGCATTAGACTTACACTAAAATTATGGTAATTTCACTCACTCGGACTTAAAAATAAGCAAAGAATGTCACTAATTTTTTTTTTTACAATTTATTGTAGTTACCATGATTTTAGTGTTAGCCTAATAATATACCAGTTTTACAAAAATTTAGAACTAAAAAATTATTATATTATTTTTTATTTTTTTTAATCTAAATTCTTTGTTGGGGTACCTGGATCGGAACCAGGTGACAGGTACCTGGTTCCAATTTTTGCTACCCAACTCAGGCATGTAACTGTGTGAAGGCCAGTCTGCATTCCATGTACAAGACACGAAGATCTTCAGCATGAAACTTACTTCTTTCTTTGGCGTGTGGCAGCGGGAAAAGTAGATAGCTGTTATGTGGCATCCTGGCATGGCAATAAAATTTTCATTCTACCTTGGCGTAAAAAAAAAACTATTGCAGGATTTGTGGCGTTGGCAAACAGGACACACAATGAGTTAATTACCTAAAATACCAATAAATCTTACAGAATGTACTAAGGCTTATAAAACTAAATAACTTTGAAACAATCACACTTAAAGACACTTTCTCCATCTAGATTACATTAGACAAACATTGAATATGGCAGCCATTATGAAAGAGGTGATGTAGGGAGGGCGCAATGATTAAATAATGTTTTCTTTGCTATATATAGTTTTGTGTATTCTTGTATCATTGACTTTATATTGATTATAAATAAAATACTGTCTAGAAATAATGCATATTCATTAGTTGTACTGTTAGCCAATCATGTTATTTTAAAAATAAAAGCAAGTTTTGTCACCGCGGAAAGTATTGTAGAAGCAAAATACTAAACAAGACTTAAGCTTATTGTAGTAACTCGCTGCCTGGTCTGTTTACTGTCTTGGCATATGAAAGCAAAGGCCTTGTTGTACTTTCCGCGTAGGTTTTACATGAAATGCACCCTGGTGTAAAGGTCTTTCCCTGCTGTAAAAGGAATAGTCCCATGATTGTGCCTGTGGCTTTACTGTACATAAAAGAAGACAATTTAAAGGAATAATTTAGGGGTCAAACATGTCCATCTTATAGCAGCACTTCCAAAACATTTTTTACATATTTCTTTGAAAATTAATTACCTCTTTATAAATTATAAAAAATATTTGTTGTTTTAATTCTTGAGCTGGTGTATAACATGCATTTTATAAAACCTGATTTGCCCATTTGTACATGTACCTAATATTCTAAATAAAAGAAAATTTCAAAGTTGTTTTCATCTATCTCCTTAACTGAATAAAATATCAAAGTAGTTTCTTCACCATGTTGTTTCTATTAAAGTCCTCTTTCATATAACATAAACTTGCTTGACCTTGACTCAACTAATCTATGAACGTAATAAGATTTTTGAATCATTTTTCACTATTTTGTAGACAATATGGACATCCTTGACCCCTGAACTTATCCTTTAAGGTTTTTAAAGTGGCTAGTCTGGTTTTGTTTTAGTTGATATATTGATTGGTCTAACCCATGAATTAAAAAAAAAAAAAAAAAGGATTTTCAGGAAATAGAGAAGGTAAATGTGAACCTCCTGTTTCATTGTCATGACCGCTGTTTGTGATTCTTGTGTTATCATTGCAGATAAGCTTACAGTGAAGACAAGCAAAAGTAGCGGGGCTGGAGGACAGCATGTCAACAAAGGTACGTTTAATGTCACCCATGCTATTCCTCAAGGTTCTTTGTTAATAAGTTAAATCTATCTGAGCAATTAGGCCCATAGGGCTGGTGCTTGCCCCCTGTATCCATGATGTGAGTGAATGAGAGCATATGCCCCCTCCCCTGGATGAAACAGCAGCAATCACAGGTTAAGTACACAGCAGAGCTGATTCTATAGCTGAGCAGGCTGGAGCAAGTAGAGAAAAGTGTCTTGCTCAAGGACACATTGCAGCACTCACGAGGGTGCTCTTCACTTCTTGATATTCTTGTGCCCTAAGAAATGTACAGCTGGTCTTGAGGCGGTCCCTTAGATTGAATCATGTAGCAAACGTTCTATTACAAGCATTTCCACTGCATCACGTCTCACATGGAAAATTAGCAAGAACAAGTTAAAAAATTTACTCCTGGTGGCACCAAGAACTTTACAGCTGGTCTTGAGGTGGCACCTTAGATTGAATCATGTAGTAAACATTATACCACAATGCTCACAACTTTACAGCTAGCCTTGAGGTGGTGCCTTCAGTTGATAGTAAATATTTGATCTCAATGCTCTCAAGCAATTTGCTGTCCGTTACTTCTGAAAATCTTGCAGCACAAGTCTATTATTCTTTACTCCTTGTGACGCCAAGAAATTTACAGCTAGGCTTGAAGGGGCGCCTTACGTACAATTGTGTAGGAAATGTTATATCACAATGCACACAAACATCATCCCTATTATCTGCTGATGAATATTATGAATAAGCCTGACATCATTTTGTTGATGCAGATAGTATTGGTACTTTTTCCTTTCATCGGGCTGCCATCAAGTAGACAAAAGTGTAGTTGGTTGTAAAAATTGCCTCATAATTTTTGGCCACTTGCTGAATACATCACAAGATAAAAGAGTTAATCCAGATAAGGATCAACCAAGAACTTCACAAAAAAAATTTTCCTTTTGAGTCCAATTGTTAATTTTAGTCCCAATTGTTAATTTATCTTTGTCACAATAAGGAACAACCATGCTGTGGCAATAGAATATGCAACAAAAAATACTACTCACTGATTATACTTTGGGCTAAACTTGGCTTTGGTGACAAGGAAAAAAGAGCTTAAAATCATTCTTTTGATTGTGTCTGTGGCCTGTCATCAGTTTAGTTCCCTCTTGATACGGAAATATTCAGGACTACACTCTTATTGGCTAGTCACTGGAACATTAACAACCACATCTCCAGCAGCAAGTCACAGGAAAATCCAAAGTTTACAGCTCTGCTAAATCATTTAAAGTGATTGGACAATGCCTGTTTTTGCCACCTAACCATTACGTCCATTATGCCGAAAAGTTCTCTTAAGCCCATCCTCACCTGACACCTGAGTTAATGCTGAAAACTCAGGTATAACAATTACCAACCCGAATTTCCTGTTTAGTGTATTGTGTTTCCACTCCAAACAATGATTGTCTATCTGCCATTCCCATGCACACCACAGCCAAGTAGCTCAATGTTATTTGTGTGTATAAGATTACAAAAAGCCAGTGGGAGTAATCAGTACACTTATGTGCTTGAAATCACTCATCCGTGTTAGGTGTCTTCATGGGAGAAATTTGTTTGCAAACTGGTGTTGAAAAAGGGTTAGGGCCCTAACCTGTGTATCATATGCCTGAGGTAATGTGTGCATTAACTGTGAATGGTTGATGGACCATTTCTCCTAAGGAAAGATATTGCTTCATGATTAATTTTGAGATTCCTATGTGCATATACCAAAGTTACTTAAATACTACTAATGCAGTGAAAACAAAGTATTTGTGGGAAGACTTTTTTTTTTTTTCATTAATAATTTCTTTTTTTTAATCCACATTAATTTGTTTATTTCTTGAGTAAGCAAAAGTGTATGTGGTAAAAAGTAAATGTTTTAGGCTCATTGCCTTTAGGTAAATATGTGATGAATTTATTCAGAACCTTGGAAAATATTATGATTAATTTCAAGTCTGGCTGGATTGAACCCCTGCACCTAATTTGACTATCATCCCATATGCAGTGATTGGTTTGGGTAAAGCAACTGCATTTTATTAAAAGAAAAGATAAAATTATACCATCTGAAATAAATGTAATGCACCTTATTTGTGATACTACTACACTCCAGATTGTAAAAAATAGTCATTCCAGGTTTGTCAGTCGTCATATTTATCTGGACACACAACAAGACAATGCCTTCTTAAAAATGAAAATAACTATTTCTTACACCAGGTTGTCTTGCATTCCCAGATCCAAAAAAATCAGGAACCCCGTGATTACAACTTCCTGCCCAGTCGGGATGTACATCAAATGCACGGAAATGTTCTCCTTCTAAACAAGGTTAATGGAATCCTAGTGGGTCCCTGTGGATAATGTTAGTTTTCCATGGTATACTTGGCAACTTTCTTTCACACCCGCCTATGCTCTGTTATAACAAATTTTTGCAACATTAATTAATGTATATGTAATGATTTTTTTTTTCTGTTGATAGTTTTATTTATACATCAAAGTTACCAAGAAAACTTGTAGGAAGCCCTCAAAATTTCCTGACAACAAATTTGATTTGGGGGGAGTGAAGAGGGTGACACTTCCGTTCAGTATTTTTTTTTAAATTAAATATTGATTTATTCAATGTTCAGGCCTTCAGCCTGTTACATACAAATATAAGTACATTGATTTAACATTTACTGATCAAAAAAAAGAATTAATAATGTTTTAAACACGAAAAAGACAAATGTAGACACAAAATACATGCCCATACCAAAAACAAGTAATCAAAAACAAATAAATATTCCAAACCAAAAATGGATAATAGGATTGTAGAACAATAAAGTAATTATTTATTTATACAACATACTAATTATGCTAAAGATTCTTTGTGCTTTTGAAGAGCTTTGTATATGAACCTGGCTAAATTTAAACTTAAAGATTTGCTTGTAATTCTTAGAATTGTTTCAAACGAAGCATATGAGTGGTGGTGATAAAAGTGCTGAGGACTGAAAACTTTATAAATGTCCTCATAGATGCGACATTGTAGCACAATGTGATATGACCCTGGTTTTCTTGTTGTTCTGGATATAATTGACTGATTCTATGTAATTTTATCTTTGCAGTTGAGAGTAAGGTGGATTTGAGGTTCCATGTCACCTCAGCAGAATGGCTACCTGAACATATAAAGAAGAGCATTTTAGAAAAGGTTTGATCATTTTCATTTGTCTAATTTTAAAGATCGATCTTTGCTGAAATTAGTTGCAAATTTATTTCTTGGTGAATGCTTTGCTCTTTGCATCAATACTTTGCTCTTTGCATCAATACTTTGCTCTGTCCATTAACGTGCTGCAACTTAAGACTGTCAAGTGTACATCTACTTACATCCGTAGATGCATTAAGCATGTGACAGTGAGTTTCAGTGAGAAATTATATGTGTTACAGTATAGTGCTTAATTAATTATTTACCAACACATATATGATGCAACGTGCACATACATTGGTTTGGATTCACAATGGTGTCAGCACTTTGAAATGCATATTGAATTGTCAATTTATTGTCCAGAATCTGGTCAGTGAAAATTTGAATTCCTGCAGAATGTTTGTGGGAACTTTACAATTTCAGGTGGAAATATAAAATGCTATATGGAATTCATATGGCACATTTTCTAGTTTAAATAAAAAACTATTCAAATGCACTCTACAACTAACAGACCTTTCCACTGGCTGCCTATGGGTGCACATGAACTTAGTACTTGAAAAGAAAAGTGAATGAACACCGCATTTTCACGCTTTTCTTCTCGTATAGCGCTCAGAGAACCAGGCGGGTTGGCTCTCCTGCCCTCGGGACCGACAGCTTAACGTCCCCTTTGAAAGACAGTGTGCGCCATTCAACCATTGTCACTTTTCTCAACAGCTGAATTAGGCTGCAGACAAAATGCTTCTGCTTTGATGTTTGGCGTAATTGTCTGCATAGCTGTGGAAAAATCGAGTTAGACCTGACCGAGAACAAGAAATATTATAAGAACATGAAGATCAAAGAAATTACAAACCAGTACAAATGTTTCTTTGCAGCAAATCACAATCATTTTGGGCTCCTTGTTTCACAATAAACCTGGTCTTCCTGCTGATGTGGCTCTTGCAAAAGGCATAAGTCATACTGGATGTATAAAACCAGAGGGGAGAAAAGTACCCAATGTTCATGTCAGTGGGAAGGATTGCAGTGGGAAAGATTGATTGCCAGGAAGATTGCAGTGTGTCTTGCAGTAGTGTGCCAGAAAGATTGCAGTAGTGTGCCAGGAAGATTGCAGTAGTGTGCCAGGAAGATTGCAGTGGTGTGCCAGGAAGATTGCAGTAGTGTGCCAGGAAGATTGCAGTAGTGTGCCAGGAAGATTGCAGTAGTGTGCCGGGAAGATTGCAGTAGTGTGCCGGGAAGATTGCAGTAGTGTGCCGGGAAGAGGAAGAAGGGGATGTGGGGGGAGGGGAGGGGCACAAAATACTGTTTTGTCAAAGCCATAAATATAATGGACTGAAATATCAATTGAATCATAGAAGACACATTCTTTATTCACATTGACTGAATTATTGTTAGTTTTGGATCCAAATCTTTTAGTTTGCACCAAAAATCTTAAATTTTTGACCAAAGTCTACACCTTATATAGAACCAAAAATCATCAATAGACCAAGATAAGGAGATGAACGTCTTAGTCAGGGTTGGTATTCAACAGTACTCTGGTAAAAACAAATTAAAAATGTACTAAAACTTTTCTGATGATATTCGTGGTACTACAGTAATATTTAATTAGCTTACCAAAACTCAAGAGCTGTTGATTTGTGACATTTAATGATTAATCGCAACAAAGCCTTCCCCAAAAAAATCAAGATTTTTTTTTTGAAAGTATTAAAAAGAAAACATACCGAATCTTCTAGGAATTTGGTACTGGCCAAGTCCCTATGATAACTAGGTTTATCCAAAATAATGCGTTGGCACAAATATAGCAAAGAATATGCAACAATTGCCATTGCACCCTCACAATCCATCATGTTCTCCTTACTTGCCCCCTGTACAACCTTCCCAAAGCTTCCCTCGCTCCCCACAACTTAATTGCTGACTTCTTCCAGAAAAATCCTTTGGATAAAAATGTCTCCTTCCTTCATCATGCCTCCCTCTACAACCATATTTAATTCTCCTCTTCCACCCCTCTCTACTTTGTTTTTGTTTCAACCATGCACCTTCCCTCTCAATCACAGCTTTCTGACCTTTTGTTCTTGAATTTCTCTCATTCTCCCCCTGTTTCCTTACCTTCCTACCTCTAGAATGATCTGACCTCTCAGGCCCAATTTGACCTTTGTTGTCGTGGTGCCGTTAAGCCCTCTTTAAACAAACAAAGAATATCATAAAATGCAAATACCTATGTAAGTCTTTAAGCTACCTGTGCTACTGAAAAAACTGCTAAAAGATAAACATTCATTGTTCAAACGCTCTTTAAACAGATGGAGGAATAAAATACTGGCTAATGTTTGTAATAAGTTCACTGTTTTTTCTGCAGACTGAGTTTTTCAAACATTTTGCAAGATATACAGTCTGTATACCAAGTCGGGACTGGCTCAGGACTGGCATGTATTATAGTGTGCAGTGTAGTTTTGTACATGTAATTAGATCAAAAAGTATGTGCCTTAGAGACAATGGAGGAAAACTGAAATGGAAAATATAAAAAACAAATTTTAATTCAAATGTGCTAAATATGCTTGAATTATTTCAGTTACCCATTGTTAATAACCACTCTTCTATATAAAGAAAAGCTTACAAACTCATCACAGACCTCTAATTTTACATTCTGTAGTTGTGCTTACCATTATAAAATTGTGCTTACCAAATTTGGAAAACTAATTTGTGTTTGTTAGCACACACTGAAAGTGCTTACCAATTAATTTGACCAAATTTCAACCCTGGTCATAGTGTTTTAAGCCCCCTAAAAGCTACACACACCCCTGAAGGATTACAAGACATGTCACACCTACCTGAATACCAAATAAGCATCCTTTAATTATCATCTTTTTCTATTACAGAAGCAAACGAAGATCAACAAAATTGGCGAGTTGATCATCACCTCAGAGAGGACTCGCTCACAAATCAAGAACTTCCAGGATTGCATGCAAAAACTGAGGGAGATCATCGATGAGGTTCAGAGGAAACCAAAGGAGCCGTCAGAGGAAGATAAGCATGTCATAAGGATGAGGTATGAGAAATTTTACTTTATATCTTGCAAACCTCTAGTTATTTTTTATTGCCCCTATTTTCCCCACTCTGCCCTAAAGCATCTTTACCATTTGTCCATCTGTCCGATTGTCCGTCCACCCAACTTTGTTCATTGTCCGTCCTACCTCGTGCATTGTTCAGCTACTGAGAACAAAAGATTTCTGCCCTTGAAAAGGAATTCTAACTATTTTTATGAAAGGAAATTTATTTAAAGGAGATTCTTGCTTTGAAAGAACTGCAACAAATGCATTCCTAATATGAATAGCATTTAAAATGTTTGTTCTGCCATAAAAAAAGTCAAACAAAAGAGGCTGCCTCAAAAGAATTTGTAATTAAGTGTCTTGGACATGAATAGAAATATCACAATAGGCTAAGTCCTCACTTGAATAGAGTGGAAAAATAATAGACTTATGATTAACTCCAATTAATCTGCAACTAATTTGTATTCCAATTTGGTAGATAGATCAGCGCTATCTGGTTTATAAGGGGAAAAATATTAAGTTGAGCATGTTTTTATGGGGAGTGTCAGATTAAAGTTGTGGCTTAATGTTTTCTGTTTATGTAAATTATCAGAAGGCAATTTAGAGGGAGCTGTACATGTGGTGCAATGGAGTGAGTGAAGGTTGTAATGATGAGTTAGTTAGAGTATATTTGGTAGATGAGTGGTGGCAAAAGGTGGGTAGGTGGTGGGATTTGGGTGGTAGGTGAATGGAGGATGGTAAGTGAATGGAGAATGGCAGATGAATGGGGCATGTTAGGTTGATGGAGGTCAGGGGATGGGAGTTAGAGGAAAGACTGTTGGGTGGAAGATGGCATAATGATTGGTAGATGTTGGGATGAGGGTGGGATGGCATAGAGAGCAGGGCGGGTTGGTATGTGGGATAGGTGGGATGGCTTGTGGGATGGTTTGTGATAGTGATGGTGTGTGGAACAGGATGGCAGGGTGGTATGGCATGTGGGAATACATGGGATGTGATGGAATGTCATCTCATCTAGAGTTCAGGTGGGATGGCATGTGGGACAAGGTGGGATGGTATGTGGGACAAGGTGGGATGGTATGTGGGACAGTGTGGCATGGCATGTGGGACAGGGTGGCATGGTATGTATAACAGGGTGGTATAGCATGTGAGACAGGATGGCATGCCATGGGAACCAAGGTGCTGTCATGTCATTTATAGCTGGTTGGGATGGCATGAAGGACAGGGTGAGATGGCATTGGAACAGATAGTGATGGTGTCTGGGACAGGATGGCATGGTATGTGGCAGGGTGGTATGGCATGTGGGAAAACGTGGGATGTGATGGAATGTCATCTCATCTAGAGTTCAGGTGGGATGGCATGTGGGACAGGGTGGGATGGTATGTGGGATGGAAGGATGGCATATGGGACAGGGAGGGATGACATGTGGGACAGGGAGGGATGGCATATGGGACAGGAAGGCATGGGGATGGGAAGGCATGTGGGACAGGGGTGGGAAGGCATTGGGACAGAGGGTGGGATTACATGTGGTGGAATGTCATTTGGATATTAGGTGTGATGGCATGTGGGATAGGATGGAATGGTCTGTGGGACAGGGTAGGATGGCATGTGGTACAGGGAGGAATGGTGTGTGGGACAGGGTGGCATGGTATGTGGGACAGTGTGGTGGGATGTCATCTAGATTTCATGTAGGGAGGATGTAGGATAAGATCGCATGTGGGACAGAGGGTGGAAAGTGTGTTATTAGCAGTGCAGGGATTTGTATTGTTTGTGCTGCTGGCTTTACCATCTTTTGATCCTTTTTACAGTCCCACAATACAGAAAGATGGAAATACACTACTTATTTTAATGATTCCTATCTAATTTATGTAAGAAGTGCCTTCAAATTGATCTTGCATGATGGCCCTTTCTACCTTGTAAAATCCCCTTTTGTCCTTGCCTTGCCCCCTGCCCCTTTCTGGTTCAGTGTGGTATACTTTTATGCCATGTAAAGCTGTTTAATTTATTGAACAAACACAGTGTCTCATTGCTTTTATTTCTAAAGCATTGTGATTGATTACTGTGTTGCATATTATGAGCATTACAATTTTGTAGTCTTCAATCTGCTTACATTTTACATTTTACATCTTTTGTGAATTCATCTGTGGTAGAATAAGCAAGGGAGTTATGAACACTTTACTTTAGTACAATTGAAGAATTTAGTTTGGTGGTCGCCCGCCGCCCCGATGAGTGAACACCCAATTACAATGACGGGGTCATCGCCTGCGTATTCGGTTATGATAGTAACAATGCTATCACGAAACTCTTAATACGACCCAGACGAGAATGTAGGTACGACGTACAGACAGACATAGTATCGACAACCAAGTCAATGTCCACTGCCTTTGATAACCAGTTGTGGTGCACTGGCAAGTTTGGTGGTCAAACAAGTCTTGCCTTATATAAAAAAGCAGCCTTAAAGAATTACTTCAGTGGTCAAGCAAGTCCATCTTATATGAAAGATAACTTCAAACGAAACAAAATGGTGTAGAAAGTATAAAGAAATCTTATTCCATTAAGGAGATATTTAAGTTTAAAGTCCTGGATCATTTGTGTATAAACGGTTGAAATCAGACTAGTTATGACATCACATCCTCAGATTCCTTTCATCAAATTTGTTCCTGCTAATTTGTGACTGAAAACCCATTGGATTTAAACCTTATTGGATTTAAAACCCATTGGATTTAAAACCCATTGGATTTAAAACCCATTGGATTTAAAACCCATTGGATTTAAAACCCATTGGATTTGTCAGCAAGGTAGTAAAACAGAAAGGATGGGTAACTGTAATTTACCACCTGAAGAAAGTTTGAAGAAAAAATAAATAAGTAAAAAGGTTAAGTTTTTATTTTTAAATGGAACTGATGTTGGTGTGGCCAACCTTCTACAGAAGATTTTCCACACAAACAAGGTAGAACTCCTTAACAAAATAAGATGTTGAAGATATTTTTTCACCAATTTGTTTCTTTTATTTGGGTGTCCTCTGTCATATAAGATGAACTTACATGACCCCAGAACTAATCTCTTTATGATTTCATTTATGATTTCACTAGGCAAGAAAGAGCATCTCGTCAACGTCTGAAGAAGAAGTCCATCCATAGCATGACTAAGAGAGGAAGGCAGGTGTCGTGGGATGATTAACGGATGTCAATCAGTTTAGGATCTAGCATGACCTGGCTAGATACAAGGCATGGCAATTCTCAGGACTCACGAGGGAGATCATCCTGAAGAAAATTGAACAGTGGTGAAGATAATGCAGAAAACCAGAAAAATACTTTGGTTGAGCTCAAACCAAATGGGTGTTTTTTACAAAACACTGTAGTTTAGCACAGAATACATTTCCATATGGATAAAAGGATGCAGTATGGTGGGTCCTAAGTTTGTTCACCTAAGGCAATTTCTTTATCTTTCTTTGCAATAATTGAATTTGATTTTGTTGTAAGTTTTCTTATCCAGATATTCATCAAAGAAAAAAGCATTTTAGTTTTTTCCGCAAATCTGCGAAAACCCCAAAATCGTGCGCCAATGATGAACATATGCAATTTTCAAACCCGAAAAATATGGGAAGAAAGAATTTGAAAAATATTTATTTTCAAAGTGTGTATCATTGAAAATATGGTCAGTTTTATTTAAAATTTCCTTAAATAACAGGTAAAATTATACATCTGATGACATCTTTTGTCCAAGTTGGAGAAATAATGAGGTGCTGACCCTTGTTGATTGTTGTAATGCTTTTTAAAAACTTACAAATTGCAATCAATTAGTTTATTTTGGAACATTTTCAGATTCACTGTCATGTGAGATGGATCAAATAAATGGTGACTAGGATTGAGTGAGGGAGGGTGTTCAACAATACCCCCTTATATAATTAACGTTGTCATGATAGTGTAGTTCATGGTTCAGATTACCGGTGAGGCATGTTAATTAAATTATGAAAAGGGACAATGAAAAAGGTGCAGAAAGTATTCACAAACACGTCTGCCCACTGAACTAATTCATCAACAGGACAGGAATGAGAGATAAAAATAGAACACAGCAACAAGAAAAGCTTCAATAGTATCGTGTTTTTTTCTTTTCATGAGTTCATAACATACAATTGCATAGAAATTGGTTTTCACTTCAAACTAATAGCTTTTGTCACAATCTATGAAAATGGCAATATTGTTATAATAAGTTAAACTGTTTATTGTATTCTGTTTGTTTTTTCATTGTTGTAAAATACCCATCTGGGGGAGTAACCCCTAGCCCCCTGGGTATTATGTCAACTGAAACAGGGGAAATAAACTGAGCAAAAATAATAGTAATAATAACTTATTGTTCAGCTTGTTATTAAAAAACTTAGTTTCAAACTCCTTACAGAACTGAAAAATCAGTCACACCTGGGAGCAGCATGAAGGGAGCACCCAACCAGACAGTGATGTGCTTCTCCCTCTTGTAAATCTTTCAAGATATATAGACAACAAAAGAGCTATCAATTCTGAACAGAAAAATCTTTAAATTATGATAAAAGCACCTCTAATTTGATCAAAAGTTTATTAAAAATCTTGTAATATATATGTAGGCGCTGAAGAATTTTGAAAGGAATATTCCCATGTTTTTTTGTATCCTTTCACAAAAAAGATAACAAATATTGGAACAATTTAGTCCAAATCATGTTGATATGTTATTCCTACCAGGAAATATTCAAATTTTAAGGTTCATAGAAAATGCCAATAAACGAATAGGAAAAGGCTCAGTATGACATCACAGCAACACATTCTCCTACAAAGTTTATGTATTTCATTAAAATCTATCATCCTTTTTATTAGTAAAATCTGCTAGAAAAATAAATGGATGAAAGTTAAGTACATATATACATTGCCAAATATACCCTACTTCAATAACTTTTGGAAAATTGTTTCTAATCATACAGAAACAACCAATTAACATTCAAGGAAATACATAAATATTTGCAATGGAATTGTCTCTATGACATCATCAAACACGAATTCATCATACTGTACAAAAACTTTAAAATGCAATTGGGAAATCTTTAAAAATCCATATCTCCTGAATGGAATATGATATCAACCTGATTTTTGTACCAACTTGGCTCTAAAAGTATGCTCTTTCAAATAAAATTCTACAAAAAACCATGGGAATATTCATTTCAGAGGAAGTTACTACAGGCATAGTATGGAAGGTCACTTACGATTTGATAAACTAGTGTAGGGTTGAGCTAAAAACATCACACTATCATCTCGTGCCAAATTCTGATTAATGGTACAATGGGGTTTAAAATCTCCTGTTTTCATATTCAACCGTTCCCATTCAAATAACGTGAATTGAACGTGGTTTTCAATCCCATTCAATTAACGAGATTGAAAACTGTTAAGTCAACATAAGGAAATCCATACGTTTTCTCTTTGAAATGTCACCAAATGAAATTGTGCATTACCGTATTACCAGATAGTGTGACGTCATTCTTCCTATATACGTAGTATAGGACAAATAACGTCACGCTCACTGGTATTAACATATTCGACGTATTAAGCACCAAGGCGCTTACGAAAATATAATTGCACCACTTTTAAGACCCAAAGTTTCTTCCTAATAAGCGCCCGTGGTCCTGGCTGCTTATAATGTGCTATTTAAACTATTGTAGTAAAATGGTAAATATACACTAGCCCCACAAAAACATTGTGAGCGTGACACGCAAAGTAGCAAATAATGTAACAAAACTTATTTGAAGTCTTCAAATCAATCAATGTTTGTTTGTTTGTTTGATGAGGTCTTAACGGCACCACGACAACGAAGGTCAAATTGTGCCTGAGAGGTCAGATCATTTTAGAGGTAGTAAGGAAAGAGATCAGGGGAAGAATGAGAGAAATTCAAGAACAAAAGCCAGAAAGCTGTGATCGAGAGAGGAGGTGCATGGGTAAAACTAAAAAACAGAGTAGAGAGGGGATGGAAGAGGAGGATTAAATATGATTGTAGAGGGATGCATGCTGGAGGAAGGAGACTATTTTATCTGGAGGATTTTTTTGGAAGAACTCAGCAATTGAGTTGTGGGGAGCGAGAGAAGCTCTGGGAAGGTTGTACAGGGGGCAAGCAAGGAGAACGTGATGGATTGTAAGGATGCAGTGGCAATTGTTACAGAGGGTTGGGGGAACCAATAAGGAGGTGGGAGTGAGTGAGGTGGGTGTGACCAATTCTAAGACGGGTAATATGAACATTGTCGATACGAGAAAGGTTGTTAATGGTGGATTTGATCGATTGTGGGCTGGATAACATGGAGTTTGTTATCAATTTGGAAGTTCCATAAGGTTTGCCAGCGGTCACGAACAAGAGAAGCGATAAGCGGTTTGATGTCAGAGAGGGTTTTGGGAAAAGGGAAGGGAGGAGGTTAAGGGCAAGCTTAGCGGCTGTATCAGCCCTGTCATTGCCAGGGATGCCAACATGGCTGGGTATCCAGAAGAAAAGAACACTTTTCCTGCAGAGGGTGGGAGAAAAGAGTTTCGGAGGAGGAGGTGGCAGGTGAGGTTATCCCATTTAAGATTGAGTAATGAAGTAAGAACAGCCTTTGAGTCAGAGAAAATGGCAAAGTGACTAAGAGGAGAGTACTCAATAAAGTTGAGGGCGAGGAGAATGGCCTTAGCCTCGGCTGAAAAGATGGATGAGTGGTCAGGAAGTCTGCTACTGAGGGTGATGTCTTGGATGATGGCAGCAGCAGCTGTCTTGTTGCCTTCCTTGGAGCCATCAGTATAGATGGAGGTGTAATTTGAGAGTTGGTCTTTGATTTGGTTGTGGAGATTGATGAAGAGATTAGGTGAGTTTGAGATTTGTTATAAGTGGAGAGGTCAAGGTGGACAGAAGGAAGGGGGTGGCCCAAAGGCGGAAAAGTGGGCCAGGAATAGGTGCCGAGAGTGGCGGGTTGATGCCAAGTTGAAAGAGGTCTGATTTAATGCGTAAGCTGAAGGGGGCGATAGGGTTTTAGTCCTATCAAAGAGGGAGGAGAAATTGGGGTACCTAATGAGGTTGTAAACAGGGTTCTGGGTGTTGGTGAGGACCCTAAAAGCATAGGAGAGGCTAAGCTTTTAACATCTAAGTAGAAAGGGGGTTAGTTGGCTTCAACATGAAGGCTAGTGATTGGGGAGGTCCTGTAGGCTCCTAGACAAAGCCTGAGGGCTTCATTTTGGATGGTGTTAATGTGGTTGAGGTATGAGTTGTGAGCGACACAGTAAACAATATTGCCATAGTCAAGCTTGGCACGAATGGTGAGCCTGAAAATTTTGAGGAGAGCATAGCGGTTCGCTCCCCAAGTAGTGTTGGAGAGCAGTCGGAGGAGGTTGAGGGAGCTATTGCATTTTAGTTTCAGGTTGGTGATGTGTGGCTTGTAGGTGAGCTTGGGGTCTAGAGTTAGACCAAATCAATCAAACAAATTATTTCATTAGTCAAAACATGTTGGGTGGGTGCTTATTAGAGCAGGGGCACTTAGTACGTCGGATATAGTATTTATCATTATAAGGCCTTGAAATGCTGTAAAATGGTGATTTTCTCAATAATTTGATCAAACTTTTAGTTTTTCTTCCAATTAAGCTCAAGGTGTTACTTATCCATAGATCTTTAATGTGCACCCACCCACTACATTAAAAAGAACATTCAACTTCTTTCAAAGTAAGTATGAAGTGCTAACGGCACAAATTATGGTAAAAGTTGATTTTCTTTTCAGAGATACTTTAAAGGTATATGGACAGGTAGAGGCAACATTAGCTAAATTGATCTAAAATCCCCTAAAGAATCATGAAGCAAGCAAAAAAAAATCAACAAAATCGGTTAAAATTGGCCATTTTACAGCTTTTTGAAGATTTTTGTGTGCAAATATGCAAATTTTTGTGTTACTCTTGTGATGTATGAATGGGACATAGTCTCTATTCTCTGATGTAAATCCATTGTTTTTTAACCTCTTTGAAAAGTGAAGATAATTCTAATGAAGAGGATTTGATCTTACCACACCCCCTACCAACTTAAAGCTGGAGGAGGCAGTTTGAGCATTTGCAAGGTCTGAAAATAAGGGAAGAAATATAAAGCCAATTCAAACATCACATTTTATCAATAAATTAAAAAATTTATCAAATTTTCATTACTCATAACATAAAACTACACATGCAATTTTCAAAATTCAAAGACTATTTAACTCAGAATTTAATGTTCTTTTCTGTTAGTTGTTGAATAGAAAATTTTGTACCTGTCCAAACACCTTCCAGTACTGTCGTCAGTGAAAGAAGCATTCAATTATTATTTTAGGGACTCCAGGATAATACAACTCATTTTTATTAGCTGAGTGCTCCTATAAAAAGATTGTTTTTTCACTCAAATAAAATCATGAAAATAATCCTATTGAAATCTGTCTGACAATTTTACTGCTTTTAGGAATTTTCAAGACGAATAATTCAGGAAAATTGTGATATCCTCAAATAAATCGCTGATGAATAATTCAAGAAAATTGTGATGACTTTAACTGAATTTATATTTTTCATGAAAGTCCCTTCTTTTTTATTTATCTTCTACAATATTTTAAAGGAAGATAGCTGGGTGGATATTCTCCCGATATTCTTAAGTGATTAATGGGATACATTTCATAAGAAAAATTCTTCACAAGATTGCCTGAAAATTGTTTTCTTCTGAAAAGCGCCCTACAGTGTCTCGGTTGAGTAAGAGCAAAGGACTGCAAATCACATAGTCTGAATGGAATCAACATGAACCATTTCTTATATAATATATATTTCCATAATAATAATACCAGCCATTAAAATACTATGAATATATAAACTATTACATTGTTTTCAAATCCTTAGGTAATGTATTGAAAGAAAGAAAAAATGTACTAAATACAGTAGAAAAGGATTACAATTTAAAAATTGCATGTAGTTGTCCTGCTATGGTGTGTTACAGTATATAGATTCCAATGTATGCATATTTTTTATTTTATTATATTATTATTATAAGCAATGTATGCTCATTTTATATTATAAAGTATGAAAGTGCAGACAACACATCATTTATAAATTTCTTTACATTTTAGAAACTTAAAGGATAAGTTCAGCGGCAAAACAAGTTTATCTTACATGAAAGAGGACTTTAATAGAAACAAAATGGTGAAAAAGCATTCAAAAATCTTATTTAGTTAGAGAGATATTCAAGTTAAAAGCTGTCTTATCTGTGTAGAAATGACTGGTGTAGTAAGTCTACTATGAAAGGTTGGCCCTCTTATCCTATAATTCGTAACAATTGTTAATGTATTCTCAAGATAATTTTTTAAAATTTGTACTCTTTTAATTATTTTTCTTTAAACTTCCTTCAGGGGGTAAAATATAAATACCCTTACTAGATCTGTTTTACTACTTTCCTGACATATCCAATGATTTGTAAGCCCCAAAATCACAGAACAAAATATGATAGAATACATATAGACTTTGAGGATTTTGAGGCTGTGACATCACAACTAGTCTGATTTCAGTCGTTTTATACAAATGATACCAAACTTTAAACTTTATTATATATTTAAGGGAATAAGATTTTTTGAATGCTTTCTTCATCATTTGTGTTTCTTTTCAAGTCCTCTTTTATATAAGATGGACTTGCTTGACCCCTAAAATTGATCCTTTAATATTGAATGGGGCTATGTGCAAGATCCAATATTCTTTTGTAAGAATCAGCTGCTTCCCATTCCAAGAAATACTGAAGTTGTGATAAACAAAAAACATATATATATTTGGCAGATAATAATTCAGTCTGACCATACATGTAATGGATATTAATACCTGCAAATTTAAAAGCTGCAAATGGACCACATCAAACCAATTCTTTATGTCTTTTAGTATTATTTTCATGATACCCTGAATAATGTATAACCCGTTATAATTCCCGTAACCACTTGTAACAACCTTCAACCACAATATATTACCACATGTAATATTCTACCAGGAGACCAGAATGATTTTCTCAAGCCAATCAAAATAACTGAGCTTGCACAGGATTGTGGCAATTGGAATAAATCTGTGGTCGCAGCAGCTGATTGGTGATGATTACCTTTAATCACTATCGACAAACTTTAATTATTCAACATCTTTCTGTCACTTACAATCTTCAATACGGCCTTTCCTTATATGATGTGGAAGATAATTAATTCCGACCTTTGAACATAGTATGTATCCTATGGTGGTCCAGACAGGGGTGTAGAAATGGTCACCTTCCTCAAGAAGGGTCACCTTCCCTCAGGAAAGGTCACCTTCCCTCAGGAAGGGTGAGGGGAAGGACCCTGAACTGATAAATAATAAACTGCTGTTCATCAAGAAATCTTCAATTCCCAGTTTCAATTTCAAGAAATTTGTACTTTTATGAAAGTTATCCATCAGGTTCTGACTTAGGTCAGAACCCATAGCCGACCCAAATATTAAATCAATGTAATCTGTAGACATTGGAATTAGGAGCAAGACTTAGGCCCCCTGAAAACGCAATCCCAAGATAAAACATTCACCTCTACCCTCTCTACTTTAAAACTCCAATGTCTGCGTCTCACACCCCTAGACAGGATTTGAGGGGAGAGGGGAGGGGCACTTTCCGCCACTTTTTTTTTCTTCCTGAAATTGTATCTTTTATATGATGATTTTTTGCATCTTAGCATGATTTTCCCCCCACTTGGTTTTTCCTCTTCCCTCCCCTTACGGAAGGCAAATCTCACCCATGCACACCCCTTAAGAAGGCAAATCTCACCCATGCACACCCCTTCAGAAGGCAAATCTCACCCATTCAGAAGGCAAATCTCACCCATGCACACCTTCAGAAGGCAAATCTCACCCATGCACACCCCTTCAGAAGGCAAATCTCACCCATGCACACACCTTTAGAAGGCAAATCTCACCCATGCACACACCTTCAGAAGGCAAATCTCACCCATGCACACCCTTCAGAAGGCAAATCTCACCCATGCACACCCTTCAGAAGGCAAATCTCACCCATGCACACCCCTTCAGAAGGCAAATCTCACCCATGCACACCCCTTCAGAAGGCAAATCTCACCCATGCACACACCTTCAGAAGGCAAATCTCACCCATGCACACACCTATAGCAGGCAAATCTCACCCATGCACACCCCTTTAGAAGGCAGTTATCTGTTGAGACATAGTTCAAATTAAAATTTCAATTATAATCACACTTCGCTGCTAAAATGCAGTACTAACCTATTTTAGTGAAACGCCATTTTATTTTTGGTGGTAAATCGGTTGAAAATATATTCAGACGGGTTGTTAAGTTGTAATAACAAAGTTGACATAAATTTTCTGGTAAATACTGACATTTTTAACAGAACGATGCTAAAAATAAATCGCAAAAGGCTTTTCCCATTAAATGTATCCAATTCCATGGCCAACTGTAATAATGGAAACAAAATTAAACGTTTTATTAAAACAATTTCAAAAGAGCAATAAATGAACAAAATCCATTTCTTGTAAATGCATCTTGTATGTAAATCAAAGGTATAAATATTTCTCATAAGAAATAAATTTTCTTAGTACTTTTGCAAATACGTTCCCCATGGTACATTTCTCATTATACATTACTCTATATATAATACAAAATATTTTCAGTTCCTGATAAGTTCCTAATGATATTTACAATTTATAAATAGGAATATATACAAATATTATTTTATCTTAAGTAATTCCAGTGTGCTTCAACAAACATGCATGGAATCATTTGTAATACAAACGCCCATTAAAAGTTGAGTTTAAGTAAAAACAATAAGTTGCACATTTCTAGCATGTGCAGTGATGACTGATCTTATGACATCTTTTCTCTTTGAATGAAATCCGATCAAAGGCTGACCGTGAGTTCAAGTTTGAAGCACATGCATGGAGCAGCGCGGGGACAGAGCCATCACTTGACTGAACAAAATTGTATCATGTGGCTGGTGTTTGCCAAAACAATTTCCAACACGTATGTAACAAGGCAAAACAAAAGTGGCTGCCATGCCATTTTCATGAAGCGTAGAACTCCTATTTTTCCGCAAGTTAGGGGCACCAGAGAAAGGCAAACACACAACTTTGTTTTAGGCCCAATTGCAGAATTTGTATGATTTTTCTCATTCAATTTTGGCAACATACCAGTAAACAATAATTATGTCTTTTTGTTGCTTTTTGGACCATTTCAATGCAGTTTTTGCCTAAATATATATATATATATATATGTATATATATATATATATATATATAAATATATATATATAGAAATATATATATATATATATACATATATATATATATATATATATATATATATATATATATGTATATATTTATATATATATGTATATATATATATATATATATATATATATATATATATATATATATATATATATATATATATATATATATATATATATATATATATATATATATATATATATATATATATATATATATATGTATATATATATATATATATATATATATATATATATATATATGTATAGATATATATTTATATATATATATATATTATAAGGTTTGGGGAAAAAGGGGACCTTGAGCCTGCCACATTGTTCAAAAAAATATATTTGGTATTCTAAACAATTGATTACAGCTGACATGAATATTCATAAACAAAGATTATCAGGGCAATCACATCTCTCTTAATCATAAGGGGGTTCCTTGACATTGACAGAATATTCTGGCAACATGCAATTCCTCAGAAACTTTGAACAAAAAATGAGATATAGGAAAAATCTGAGATGATAATATTCACTAGTATATTATATGACAAACAATATGAGAAAATATTGTCAAGTGCTGTGAAGTGCCATATTTGTTCAAGCAGGGCGCAGTATGTTGTGTGTATCCTATGAAAAAGTGAGCTTCTTCCCCCATAAAAAAAATAAAAAATCCCATGAAATCAAGCCGATAATTTTTTTTCTCTACACGAGTAATGGAATAAAAACGAACAAACAATAGATGTCTGTATATCCTTAACGTGTATTGATACATTGGGAGAAGTAAGTCTGTGGTGTCACCTCTTGCTGATTAGACTTCACACCGTGCTTGGAACTTCCAAGTTGTTGAATGGAAGTAGATTGGTCTAGACTATCTGGGGTCTAAGATTAGGCTATACTTAGCCCCTCAAGTAATTTGACAGCCCACTTCCTCTGATTATTCTTGGTCACATGATTTACAACTTCAACACTTATCCTATAATAGACAAAATGCAAAATTGATGTAATCAATATTAACGAGAATGCGTTAGAAAATCAAATCAAATGAAATACCTTTGAACGTGGGTGGATGGTCAGAAGTCTCTCAAGAGACAAATTGCGGAAAAATGTAAAAATGCAATGTAGGGCATATACAAAATCAAACAAATTTGTCAGTACTTTACGCAGGATGCTTGTGCCACACTAATGTCTCGGGTAGTGCTGTTACACATAGACTATATAAATGCAATCTTTATAGGACTTCCGCAGTGTGAATTGAACAAACTGTAGAGAGTACAGAATATTGCGGCCAAAACAGTTCTGGACAAACAAAAATATCATAGCAGTAAGGAATGCCTCAAAATCTTACACTGGCTTCCAGTCAAATTGCGAATCAAGCTAAGAAACCAGGCACCAAATTACATGAAGGATCTATTAATTGATATACCTAATAGATGGAACACCAGGTCTACTACCTCATATAAAACATTATTTGTACCATTAACCAAAAAGAAAACTCGCTGGTCATTCTTTCAGTGTAATGGGACCGACAAGGTGGAATGACCTACCAGATAATATTATTTTAAATTGCTCAGTTGGTAAATGTTTAAAGCTTCATTTAAAGATTTACCTTTTCAATCAATTTTAGTAGCGTCTCTTGTTTTGTATGTGTTGGTCCCATTGCACTCGGGGGAGTGGCTGTTGTTCTTGTTTTGTCATTGTGTTGATGTTTTATTTGTAAAGCACCACTGAAGATTGCCAGATCAAGTGTGCGCTATATAAATTTATGGATAAGGATTAGCATTAATAAGAACAGACAGGAATGTACATGCTTGGTTGAAAGTACTGACTCGGTCACTGGCTCTGATTGGCACTCAAACTGAGTTGTAACTAGATAGAATTGTGTTTAATGAATTCAAATTACTTCTATTTTATAACCATAAAAGTATTTCCTTATATGTAATCCTTACTTTTAACACAAATGAAACCCTGTGTAAATCTTCTATACTGGTTACTAATGCAGCGGTGGTGTTATAGTGCATGGGAGGACTTCTGTGCTCCATGATTTTTCCTTCACCCCCTCCTTCCCCCTCCTCCTCCGCCTTCTCATAACACAATTTATTCAATTTGTTGGTTTTATGTTATTGAAAAATACCCTCCTATGTTGAACAGCTTCTCCTTTTTCCCCCTTTCCCCCAGCAATGATAATCTATAATCTGGTCAGTACCACTGATGGGGGAGGGGGAGGGGGAAATTGAGTCCTAGGGGCCCATAATAATCAAGAAAAGAATACACATTCAAAAGATAGTCTTTTATTTTTTAGAATCAACTTTGATTATCAAAAGGACCAGTATGGTCAAAGATACCTCCCGCATTGGATCTTCATGACCCTGAATCTGGTGCCATCATTCACTACAAACAGACACATGTCTATAAGATGGACATGAAAAAAACAGCAAGCGAGGCCCCAGAAATTTTTTTGTCTAAAACTATAACCAAAACCAACATAATTTTAAACATCATCAATCAAGAAATTACAGCTCTTTGAAAATGTGAACACAAGTTCTCAAAGTGTTCTGCTATTGGCTAGATTTATATCTGCATCCCAGTGTCAACCAATGAGAAGCTACAGTCCATAGTTTTCAAGAGTTTATGAAAGTGATGCTCATGGCTTTACAGGGCAACATGGGGGACTATGGACATCTATAGGCAACATGAGGGACAAATGGACAACTAGAGGCAACATGGGGGACTATGGATACCTAAAAGCAACATGGGGGACTATGGACATCTATAGGCAACATGGGGGACTATGGACATCTAGATGCAACATGGGGGACTATGGACATCTAAAGGCAACATGGGGGATTATGGACACCTAGAGGCAACATGGGGGACTATGGACATCTAGAGGCAACATGGGGGACTATGGACATCTAGAGGCAACATGGGGGATTATGGACATCTAGAGGCAACATGAGGGACTATGGACATCTAGATGCACTATGGGGGACTATGGACATCTAAAGGCAACATGGGGGATTATGGACATCTAGAGGCAACATGGGGAATTATGGACATCTATATGCAACATGGGGGATTATGGACATCTATATGCAACATGGGGGACTATGAACATCTAGAGGCAACATGGGGGCTATGGACATCTAGATGCAACATGGAGGACTATGGACATCTAGAGGCAGCATGGGGGGCTATGGACATCTAGAGGTAACATGGGGGATTTGGACATCTAGATGCAACATGGGGGATTATGAATATCTATATGCAATATGGGGGATTATGGATATCAAGAGGCAACATGGGGGGCTATGGACATCTAGAGGCAACATAGGGGATTATGGACATCTAGAGGCAACATGGGGGATTATGGATATCTAGAGGCAACATGGGGGACTATGGACATCTGGAAGCAGCATGGGGGACTATGGACACCTAGATGCAAAATGGGCTTAATTAGTTTAAAATATGAACTAAACCATTCAAACAGCAAAATATTCATTAAAATTGGGTAAAAATGGACTCATTTACAGCAGTTTTAAATTTTAGCTGTTATTGTGCAATAATGTGTGACATTAATGGGGAAGGACCCTTCATTACCTTTTGTAAAACCTTTGATTTTTATTCCTCTGTCAATGTTGTCTGAAATATAGAATTTGATGAAAATTTGTCAAACCTGATTCATCATGTATCTAGAAAAACATTCTGAAATTCAAAATTCATAAGTAGCTGAATTTGAAGAACAGAATTGAAAGAATTATATAATGATTTTGAGTTAACAAATCATGAAACTTTGTTTAGTCATAACTTGAAAACTAAATCAGCTTTTTACAAATTTTGAAAACTTCTTTTCTTTTTCAAATTCCATGATGTTTCACATATCTAAAATCTGCTAGATGTCCTAGTCCTTTAAAAACTTTCTATTTCTCAACACTTTTTCATAATCTTTTGGAATGTCATTCTATCTTGATTGTACTTATTGACTGGTGGTGGTTTATGCAGAACATCTTAAGACCGATACTGGTCAGTGCTATACTTGATACTGGTCAGTGCTATACTTGATACTGGTCAGTGCTATACTTGATACTGGTCAGTGCTATACTTGATACTGGTCAGTGCTATACTAATGTTTGATGAACAGACAGCTCAATATCGTTCTTTCCTAAGTCGTTATCACTGAAAATGATGAAAAATTCCTTTTCCTGCTAAAATATGATTTGGGGTGCGATTAAGATTTTTGCTGCATCTCTTTAAGGAAAAGTTACTAATATATAAGCTATTTTGACCTCCTTACATCCGTAATCCACAAAGCTAAAAAAAATAGAACATTTACAAGTTACTTAATATATAAGCAATTTAAGTTATTTTGACCTGCTCACATCTGTAATCCACAAAGCTAAAAAAATAAAATATAAGTAATTTAGGTTATTTTGACCTGCTCACTTTCGTAATCCACAAAGATTAAAAAAAAAGAACATTTACAAGTTACTTAATACATAAGCAATTTAAGTTAATTTGACCTCCTCACATCTGCAATCCACAAAGCTAAAAATAGAACATTTACACCCCAACCACAGAAGGGTTTGCTGATTGTCAGAAAATAAGATGAGTTATTCCTCAAAGAATTTAAAAAGTGTGACTTAAAATGAGCACTTTAAGCTTTTCAGTAATTAAGTGTCTGTGCCATGAAGCAAACTGTCTAGAATGCTCAACACATGTACATCTCTGTATCTTTGAATCACAAAACGCTTCCAACCTTATGTCCATTGCTGATTACAAACATAACCTCTCATAGCTTGCTTCTTATTGTGGGAAACTTGACCCTTTTACGGAATTTTAAACCATTTAATTCTGGCTTGTTTTGCACAAACTCGTCAATCAACTCGTCATTTATGCAGTCCCCAGTTTGGTACCAGTTTTTAAAAGTAAAAGATGAAAATAGAAAAAAAGTTTCTTGAGATATTGTGCTAATAAATTTTGTTTAGACCGTGATTTACTTATAAATAAAGTAAACGATGCAGCAAAGACAGAATTCGACAGACTTGCCCAATACATAGTTTCAACGAAAGACCACCCATTAAATCTAGAAATAACATCCAAGTGCAATAAAACAAATTATAATCTGAGAAACCAGCCACCATCCCAAGTTTTAGAACAACAGTTTTTAAAAATTCATTTGTATATAAAGCTGCAATTGTATACATTTTGGTATTTTAGACCCCTTATTATAACCCTTTTTAACTAATCATTTTGTATCCATTTTCATATCTTTAACCGTTTTATAGTCTCATTTTCTACATCATTTCCTTTCGTTTATACTTTTTATTTTTAAATTTTTTGGTATTGTATATTATTGTATTACTGTATTTTCCATTTATAAATTGTACCTAATTTATACTGGAAATAATTAAATAACTAAATAAAATAAATAAATAAAAAATCAAATTTGCAAAGCTTTTGAGGTAAATGCAGGAAACAAAGATTCTTTTGAAGACCACAACCACAGGGGAGAATTCTCCATAGGAGAAAATGAAACACATCAAAATGATCTTCAAGGGATGGGGGTCTACATGAAGAAAACTATCTAGAACAGAGGGAGAGGTTCTGAATCTTTGAATTGCAAAAGACTTCTACTTTTTCAAGGTTCATTGATTATTACAGACAACAATTTATAGCTCGAGTCATAAATGGTATTAGGGGGCAAGTGACCCATTTTTTTTTTTTTTGACCAATTAATTCCTGCCTGCTTTAGCAAAGTCAATTTTGCAAAATTGAAACATCTCAAATCAAAGTGAAGGGGTGGGGGGGAGGGGGAACAAGAAATACCAGCTCCATTGGAGAAAGAAACTGGTATCAAAATTGAAATCATTCCAAACTTAAACACTAACATTGATAGCATAACTGGAAATATAATGCTGGCAAATAATTTCCATTTTTCAAGACAAACAAGATTACTTTATATTGGTTTTAAGGTAAGCATTAAAATTTAAATAAAATGACACAACAATGTCCAGCAATTAAGAGAATAAGGTCCAGAAAATTCAAACAACAAATTATCAAGATTGCACAATGTAAAATACAAGCTTTTCCTCACTTGTACATTTTCATATTTACATCTTAGCTCAGCAATATTACAGGTCTGTGGACAGTATTGAAATATAAGCAGATTACTTTGTGAATGTTGGAACGTCTACCAACTGTGGTGTAGCGGTTATGTCTACTAACTGTGGTGTAGCGGTTATGTCTACTAACTGCGGTGTAGCGGTTATGTCTACTAACTGTGGTGTAGCGGTTATGTCTACTAACTGTGGTGTAGCGGTTATGTCTACTAACTGTGGTGTAGCGGTTATGTCTACTAACTGTGGTGTAGCGGTTATGTCTACAAAATGTGGTGTAGCGGTTATGTCTACAAAATGTGGTGTAGCGGTTATGTCTACTAGCTGTGGTGTAGCAATTATGTCTACTAACTGTAGTGTAGCGGTTATCATACATGTCTACAGACCACGAGGGCCTGGGTTGAAGCCTGGGTTGGGTAGACACGCCAGTGCACCACAACTGATTATCAAGGGTTGCGGACATTGACTTAATTGTCGATGTTATGTCTGTCTGTACGTCGTACCTGTGTTCTCGTCCGGGTCATATTAAGCGTTTCGTGATAGCATTCTTACTATCATAACCGAATACGCAGGCGATGACCCCGTCATTGTAATTGTGTGTTTACTCGTCGTCTACGTCGAATGTTGAAAAAAAGTACTTTTAGTGTTTGAGTTATGGCAGATCAAAGTTTGATTAACATTTAATTCATGTGAAATGTATGGTGTGGCACACAGCTCAAAATCTTCATCTTGATTCTTTCTAAAATCTTAACTCACTAAAAATGAAAGGGAAGTCTATTCCTGATAAGATTTTATTTGAGGTACAGCAAAGACTAGCAAGAATTTGGTTAGAATTTGCAGCACCAATTCAAAGAATTATGGCAGACATTGATATGCAAATTGATGTCTGAGATTTAAAACACTGTAAATGGGTCTAGGTTTTAACTGGTTTGGATAAAAAAATATGCTAATCTGATGGTTTTTAAATAAGTTTAAAGCGATTCCATTTGTTAAGCCTCTACATGTCCACATACCTTCAAGCAGAAGATGCCATATTTAAAAAGAAAACAAACTCTGAGAATGGGGCTCTATCATCTGAATATTATAATTGCCACATTCTTTTTATCTTTGACCTGGAAAACATTTACATACTCTTTTAAATTTCTGCATTTTGGCTCATTTCTTCTAAAAGATTGCCTAAAAACCTTTTCCACTTCAGAATTGTAAATGATTTTGCTATCAAATAAAAGTCCAGATTTTGAGGAAATACTTTCTTTGTTGGCTCTTTAATATGTTTATGCCATCATTCATTTGTTTCATTCTATGACACCCCCCTATCCCCACCCCCTCCCCACCTCCAATCCAAATGGATGGCAACATGACTGATAATACGCTCTATAGTTTCGCCAAGGAAAACAAGGGGAAATTCAGGCTTTTGCTTTCTTAAGCATTTTCTCATTGTCATTTGTTTTTCTGCCAGGTAATCTATCCAAGGAAAATCAGAAAATCAAGAAACAGGACAAAAATTGGGAAGTCAAGGCCTTGGAATGTCACAATCATTATTTAATACACTATCTCTAAATCTCATGGATTGTATCCAGAGATGGGGTAATTAAGGAATCATAATCAGTAATAGCAAGTGATTGCAGTTTAGAAGTAACCGTAATTGTTAGGGCTGTCACTATATGTGTAAATAAGATATTGATAATCATGGAAAAAATATTGTGATATATCACAATATTGCAATATATCACCATATTGCGATATATCACCATATTGCAATATATCACCATATTGCGATATATCACCATATTGTGATATATCACCATATTGCGATGTACCGCCACATACCATATCACCATATCGCGATATACCACCATATCACGATATATCACATACACAATACATCACCATATCGCGGTATATCACCAAATCACGATATATTATGATATCTATGTTCTAATTATTCTATTTTGGAAAACTGCTAGGGTTTTTACATGCAGATCTAATTTATCCCATAAGCTAAGGAAAGGATGCATAAAAGATTCATACACTGCCATTATTAAAAAAAAATCTTATTTTTTTCGAAATTCTAGATCAAATTTTTGCTTTAATATGCAGTTTACAGGTGAAAATGGCTATCACATATGTTGGGCAAGGTATTTTTGATACTTTGGAAAAAACTATATCGCAATAAATGACATCATGACAGCCCTAGGAATTGTTATCAATTACATAAGAAAGTAATCGTAATCGATTATATAAGAAAGTAATCGTAATCGATTACATAAGAAAGTAATCGTAATCGATTACTTCTCAAAGTAATTGCCCCATCTCATGGACGATCTCGGCAGTGACACCAGAGACCAAAAAGTGTAAAGAGAATGAGTACCATACATAATATTTGGTGGTTGTATTCTAAAGGCAATCTCATGTTTTTCAAGGCATGATTCTTACTCTAAAGCTTGTCACAAAAATATGATAAATCTCTTATTTACAAACATTATAATAAAATTAAAAAAAAACCTATAAATGCCTTTATCATCTAATTCTTCCATTTTGTTTGATTTCCTGTAACTCCGTCGTCGGATCTGGCATGAATGTGCTCCACGGATGTTCACTACAAGGCCTAAACAATTGGCAAGTTTTATTTAAGCTCTGTGGCACACTAGTTCTCTCTGAATTTCCATATATACAGTATCCAGATGTCTTCCAAAATGTTATAATGCTAGAGTCCACCCACTTCTCAAGGCTTCTTCCCGTTCTTATCGCTCTTTCGCTCGCATCTTTCAAAAGAGCGGTATTGTCTCCTAAATGAAATATTGATCTTAACGCCGAGAAGTCTTTGCCGACGTAATCGTTAGCATGAGGCCCACGATTTACGTGCGGAGTTCTAAGCATATTTAAAGGTTCTCCTTCGAAAATTGTGAGAGGCAAGATTAGGAAATCAATTTCAGCGATGACACCCCATTGATGAAGAAGTTTGATGGTCCACATTCCTGGTCGTAAAGGTTTGTTGAACGGGGGCTGGTGATGAAGCTCTTCCCTGTCACCCTCTATCGTTGTGTCAAAAGATGCCGCAATGTGATTGGCTGGATCGATCCATGTGATGGTGATCGCAAACTCGGTCCCTATTGTCCATGCTGATGCGACAGTTGGGTTGTCGTACGGTCCCATGATGCTGGCAAAATTACGAAACAGTCGTTCCTTAGAATCAAAGTGTGTTGAAACCTGTAAAATGTATCAAAAGAAATGACGTCAAAAGTTAAAACTGAAACCAGAAAGGGAAACTTGAAGGATTAGTTCTGTGGTCATGTATATTATATAGAAAAGAGTAAAAGTAAGGTGAAGAATATGTTACAAATCCTATTCCTTTAAGGAGATTGTTAAGCTAGTTCTGTGAGATTATTGTAGAAATGACTGAAATCAAGACTAGTAATGACATCGCATTCCTTAAAGAACTTTGTGCATTCGATAATTTTATAAGGGTGTTTCAGCTGATGTCATGAGGTCACATGACTTTGTTTACATCTCCATTTTGTAGGGCAGGAACACTGTTGTCTGCTGTACACTTAATTAATTTTAAATACATTTGCATGTATTTGTATAAGATTATTTTTGTAAGATAATTATGCCAAAATCTTCCTGTGCCATTGGTTGCACTAGTAGACATGTGCGGAATTGAGAGGGGAGGGGGTGCACTAGTAAGTAGACATGTGCAGGAAATAAACATACATTTTTTTTCTGATTTCTATCTGATCCTGATCGACATTCGAAGTGGGTTTCTGCTATACGACGTAACGGCTTTCAACCTACGGTTCACACTAGGATTTGCAGCGGGCACTTTATCAGTTTATATCAGGTAAGTATGCTTTATATCAGGTATGTAGGCTTTGTCTCAGTATAACAAACAATCAGATGGCATTCACATAAAACTTACTCTTCATATTCCCAATGAATATAAAAAACTTAAAGAAAATATGAAGTAAAATCGGAAGTGAACAAAAAACTTTTAGTAAAATTCTCTGAACTGGTGGGTAGGTTAGCATGCAGCATGTTTGTTGTACGTGTGATGTGACTGAGCTTTGTGAAGACGCGTGAAACGCAACAACGCCGCTGCCCTAAAAAATGGCTTCCAGTGGAGTTAGAGTTACGTGATAAAATCCCTCTATTCAGATATATTCTAAAGATTTTGTGACTTACACACTAGATGTGTCAGGAGAGTACTAAAACAAGAGTATCGAAACATGAGTTAGAAAAGTTCAATTAATTTTCATTACAATAAGTGTGACATCATTCTTCTACAGTAGACTTCCTACACCAGTCCTTTTCATCACACAATAATCATTTCAAGAATGCTACACTCAAAACGTTTCTACCTATCGTATTAGGATATTCAAAAAATCTGCTTTCAAAATCTAAAGCACACTCGACTCAGAATTTTAAGAATTACTCCATTCAGAATTTTAAGTGTACTACACTCAGAATTTTAAAAATACTCCAATCAGAATCTGAAGGATACTCCACTTAGAATAATACTCCACTCACAGAATTTTAAGCATGCAACACTCAGAATTTTAAGAATGCTGCACTCAAAACTTTAAAAATAGTCCACTCAGTATTCTACGAATACTCCACTCAGTATTCTAAGAATAATCCACTCAGAATTTGAAGCATGCAACACTCCGAATTTCAAGAAGGCTGCACTAGGGAATTTATTCTATTAAGACAATTTTCTATTCTTTATTATTCAACATTATCTCATAAAAAAAAGGAAATACTTCTTAGTGGATCCCCATTTTCTCATTTCTTTTTTATATTAGTTTTTGTTATTCTTAGGACAATTGCATAATGTCCTAGATGTCCCCCAGTGTCCCCTACCCTGCAAAACTATCGTAACATCTCCCCTTCCTTCCTCACCTCATTCAATGTTGACCATTGCTAATGGGTTTTTTTCTCCAAATTAGGTTAAAATCCCAAAATTCCAACAATGGCAAGGGAAGAAGGGATGGGGAAATTAAAAATTAAGGGAGGAAATGATCAAGATTATAAAACTAAATATTTAACACTGAATTATTTCAACAGCTTTGCCGAAGATTTTAGGTCTTTAATCATTAAACCGTATCTGCCATCTTACATGCAAATTTTTCAACCTCATCCCAGGTCCATCGAAATTGATTAATGAGAAATGCATAACAGGGGCAAACCAAGCCTCTATCAAATGAGTTTCTCCAGTGGGTGACTGGCCATGAGCTGTAACTACCAGACCTTGGTATCGGTCATGCCGGAATAGTAGTGAGACCTCTTTGGGTGTATGCTTCAGAGTGTATTGACATTCGCCATCTTGGCTGTTTCCCTGGCAATGGAAAAGAAAAACTCCATGAATATTTAAAATCAAAATAACAAAAAGAGTGGAACTAACTACGATCATCATTCACCAAAAATTATTACACACTTAAATAAATTCCAGGAGGTGCAGTGGTTAATGAGCCATGCTTGTATGTGAAAGGTACTGGGTTTGACTCCCATCGCGAGCAAGACACTTTACTCTACTTGTTTCAGTCCACTCAGCTGATAAATAAGTACCAGCACTGCTGGTGAGTTAAGCTGCAATGGATTGGCATCCTGTCCAGGAGAGTCATGTAGTCTCATCCGCTTACACAATGAAACTGGAGATAAGCACCGCCTAATGGGTCTTCATGGCTCGAGTATGGAATCAACTGTTTTAACTTGAAATAAATTTAGTTTGAAATGTTTTGATGAGGCGAGTTGTTATATGAGTAATTGTATACATAAAGAATCACTTATAGTATGAATCTTTTTACTCAAACCTATGCAAAAGCTCACTGATAAAAAATCTCCTAATGAAATGCAATTAAACTTTCTGCCCTTAAGTTTCTAATAACCCTCCGAGTCAAACAGGATCTATGACCATGGGTATAGTGAGATCGGGAACACTAGATGAAAATAACATGGGTATAGTGAGATCAGGGGACACTAGATGAAAATAACATGGGTATAGTGAGATCGGGAACACTAGATGATAATAACATGGGTATAGTGAGATCGGGAACACTAGATGAAAATAACATGGGTATAGTGAGATCGGGAATACTAGATAAAAATATCATGGGTATAGTGAGATCGGCAACACTGGATGAAAATAACATGGGTATAGTGAGATCGGGAACACTAGATGAAAATAACATGGGTATAGTGAGATCGGGAACACTAGATGAAAATAACATGGGTATAGTGAGATCGGGAAGACTAGATGAAAATAACATGGGTATAGTGAGATCGGGAACACTAGATGAAAATAACATGGGTATAGTGAGTTTGGGAATACTAGATGAAAATAACATGGGTATAGTGAGATCGGGAACACTAGATGAAAATAACATGGGTATAGTGAGATCGGGAATACTAGATGAAAATAACATGGGTATAGTGAGATCGGGAACACTAGATGAAAATAACATGGGTATCGTGAGATCGGGAACACTAGATGAAAATAACATGGGTATAGTGAGTTTGGGAGCACTAGATGAAAATAACATGGGTATAGTGAGATCGGGAACACTAGATGAAAATAACATGGGTATAGTGAGATCGGGAACACTAGATGAAAATAACCGATCGTGAACAAAACTCAAAAACGTGACAGCATGCACGTTACAAACATCCGCAAGTTCCAATAGTGCTTACTTTGACATTTCTATTTATATGGTTGACCATGAGACGAATAAAAGCCTGGTAAATGGTAAATTCTCCATCTGTTGGCTTCGTGATGGTATCCTCCTCGTGGTACTGACTCTGCCAGTAATAGCTGAGGCTAGGAGTGGCCACCTGGTATGGCCCATACAGCATGCTATCCACCTGAGTAATCACCTGATGACTTATGACTGGTTCAAACTTCCTGGCAAAGTATACTGGCCTAATATTCTGTATTGGATGAAGTAAAGGTGAAAATGTCAGGTGATTTGATACAGTATATAGGTAGCACAGAACTAATTAGGTATTACTGCGCCAGCCCAAAATGAGAACCCCCAGAGAAAAGGCTAATTAAAATATTTTCAAGAGGTCCCATTGCATATGTCAGGAAGCTGAGAAGACGAACTCTCACCAGCTCCTATAAATGATTTAAATTTAGTATTCTTAAAAGCTACTTGCATTGTTGTGTCGCTGCGCCATGTTTTTGATAAATACTAGTGCACAAAGAGTTGTCATTATTATTAGCAATATGATTATGGTTACACCAAAAGATTTTTAAACAATTTTATGTCACTTGTCAATTAATCTCTGTTAATTAATGGTAACTATTGCAACCTTCAATGGTAACAGACACAGGTGGGATTTGCCTACTGAAAGTGGGGGAGGGGGTAAATTAGAAGTGAGGGGTGGGGAGAAAATCACAAAGTCATGCCAAGATACACCAAATTGCCACACAAAAGATATAAATTTGGAGAAAAAATGTGTGTGGGGGGGGGTTGGGGGTAGGGGGAGGGCAAGCGCCCTTCTTGCTCCCCCAAACCCCTAAATCCCGCATATGGTATTAGAGATGAAGACTCTTTACCTTTATCTTATAAAAATCCTCAGGTTTGAAATCATTCGGTGAGCAGCCACACCAATCAACAATGTGCTTATATTGGCATTGGCAGCCGAGCTTTCGTTTCCAGTTGGTGATTCGCAGGTTGTTATCCACAAGTGTAGTGCAAAGCTCACTGTTCTCCAAGAGAGTGTGGAAAAATGACTGAAAGGGAAACAAAGTAAAAATTAAAGGAGTCATAAAGTAAACAAATTTCAACTTGATATGCAGGCATGAAGCCAGGGGGTGCACGTGCCCCCGCCTCCCTTCAGACCACATATACCCTCTGCACTTAGTAGTCTCTTTTTGCTCAAAGTTCCCATTCTCATTGAAATTATGGTCGATATCTATACATACGTCTAGCGCTGGAGCGTTAGAAGAATAACGTCTCTGCAAGTTTTGCACAAAGAGTATCAAACCTCGTGCACAACAGAACAAAAGTTAGTTAGAACTGATATCCGTCCCCCTCCCCTCCCCTCCCTTCTTTCACAAATTCCTGGATCCACGCCTGATATGTGATTAAATTTGGTTAAAGAAACCCAAATTGATGTCAAAAAATGCATTTTAAAGGATTCTTCTGTTCCATGTTTAAACATGTAGGCTGTTGCCATTTTGTGTTGAAATACTTTCGATGATTGCATCATTTGTATTACCACAAAATAATGTATTTCTTCGTAATTCTTCTTGAAATTTTTTATCCAGTATGCCTAAAGGTTTGTATTAGTAATATTATGTACATATATAAATTCAAAGACCCATGCAAAGGGAAAATTATTCCTTAGAAGGTACTTTTAAATAGATGTGTTGATGGATCGCATTTTAAAGGGCGGCATGACGAAATGACTGCTGCCATACAAATTATTTGTGACACATATCGAATTTCTATCTGTCCATTATAGCTCTAAGAATGCATTGTTACAACTTTCTGAATCCCAAGATTAACAAACATCATCAAACACAAAATTAAGTTTAATTGGACAAACCTCTGCCGGCAAAAGACTATAGGTGAAGAGTTGCTTAAGACCAGTCATCAAGGTGTTGTTTGCGTTTACAAGGTAATGACAAAAGTCACGATTTAAAGCAAACCAGTCTGAACCGCCATCATACTGGATTCCTGTTGGTAATTGGCGGTCGCCTAATCGCCACATGTGGTTGTCACACTCATAAAAGGTTCGATCTAGACCCTGCTTCTTGATGAATCGCCTGTGAACAAAAAAGATCCATGAAATCCTGTTACAACCAGGACAGCCAGAAGAGACATTAAAAGGACCTTATTTCTACAACAGTAAAAGTAATTTCTTCTCTTAAGAAAGGCCATAAAAATTACATGGGGCACGACCTTTTTCCCACACCAGATTTTCTTATTAGTCTGGTTCATGCTACCGATTGGGAGAGCAGTTTTGGTCTTCTGATCAGGAGATCCTCCATGGGAAAAAACCCTCAATGCATCTATCCAAATTCAACTATTGCATGCATTCTAGGATCTTTTAACTTTTACATCTGAAATCAAATTAATTGCATGGAAATTATAATTTCACCATATGTTTTTTAAAGTTTTAAAAGTTTTTCTGCAAACTTTTTGACTTTTTATTATATCATACCATTGGTTAGTCATCATTAAACAAAATGTTCTGAAAAAGCATTTTTCATTCAAGTTGGAGAATTATTTTTGACTTACATTTATCATAAATGGTATGAGAGTCAAAGCATCATTTCATGTTGATAAAACAAAGTATTTTACAATAAACACAGAACAGAGAAACTTTGTTCTCTAAAATATCCTGACTGCGCATGTCATCATCTCCTGACTGCCATGTCTCCATCTCCCAAAAGAGAGAACTCCAGGATCGCATTTACTGAAGTTGTGTGCCAGACTGTTTATTGTGAAAATTCTGGCCAATTTTCATTCAATTTTGGTATGAATATTAGCAACTAAGCAGCAAATTATGTTATAGACCATTAAAACAGAAGCTAATTTTTTAGGTTTTTAGGTCATTTTAACTGCCCTTTTTTGCCAAAACACATTGATCGATTTCACCCAAATGTTTAATCTTTCCTGTCATTGGATATGAGCCAGCATGTTATGTTTAATGATATTGACACTTTATAAATGTCATTGACTAATTGATTCTGTCCAATTGTTGTTTTCCTCAGAGCCTACCACGCAAGGTGTAAATCAATACTAGGAAAACAGATTAAATAAAACTGAACTTTACATATTCTGTCAAAATTGGCAAAATAGTACAAGTAAACTTGAGAAAATTATTGCTCAATTTAAGGATAATTACAACAGTCCCTAGCTGGTACTGTAAGTGAATCTGAAGAGAAAAAAAGCTTGTAAAAAGGGGAATAAGAAACTGCAATGCTCTAGATTTGTCATCTAAAATATTCCCAGAACTGTTAAAAAATCATAAATCTTTCCACAATCTATTTCCTTGAGCAATTGACTTTTATTATTCTTTCACCAATTGATGAGGGTCTTTCACCACTCGATGAGGGTTAAAAAGGTATCAAATTATTTGAATAGCTAATTGGTTACTTGGAGTTTCATTGTGTGTACAAACACTGAGGAGAAGGACTCTTGTCGTCCAGGCTCCTTATATATGATTGAGGGTTTACATACAAAGCAAGATTTTGCATGTTATAAGAAAACACCAGAGGACTATAAAAGCAAAGGCAATACACTGGCCATACAATACAAAAACCAACTTTCAGTTCTGAGTTATACAAATAAATAAATAAAGATGTAGGCCAACAAACAATTCCAAGTACAAAGGCTTGTAAAAAGTCCTACTGTTTAGAAAGATGAGGCTGGCGGCCAGAAAGTGATGGCATATTTTTCAAGAGTCTGAAAAATATTCGAACACTCTTTTCATGCACATGATGGTGCAACAAATTTTGATTTGAATGTTAATTAATCATAATCATTTCTTATGAATGCTTAAGAAATTTGTTTAACAACATCGGTATCAAAAATTAAACCTGTGTTATTTCATAATTCCCCTAACTTCGAGGGCCAATTCATACTAAAATTGGTAAAGGTGTGCGTGCAGCCCATCAACCAAAAACCATACCCGCATACAACATAATTTTTGGTACCTGCAGTACAAAATTATACAAGTTTGATACCTGCAGTATAAAATAAGTCAATTTTGATGCCTGAAGTATCAAGTAGTCAATGGAAATATTGTATAATGCCCAGTAGTACAAAATTAACATAATTTTTTGGGGATCTGCACTTATGAAATTAATGCAAAAAGACACCAGCACTACAAAAATGATGAAGAAAAACAGACACCTGCACTATGAAAATGGTGCAAAAAAAAAGCACCTGCTTGGGCGGCACTTTTATGTATACAAAATGGACTGTCCCACCCCCACCCCACTCCCTCCCCTTCCTGCAAAAAAGACACCCTCACTTTTCAACTGAGAGCTTAAAATAGATAGCTTTTGAGCTCAACAAAAAAGGTTCCCCCCCTCAACATTTTAATCTTGAACAAAAATCAATGCATTTGCCATTAACAATAAATTCCTAATCATATATAAATGGCAACCAAGAAGTAGGTCAGATGATCAGGGTCACAACAAACTTCTGCACTCTCAGTTCACCAGAAAGTGTAAAAACATGATTAATAAATCTTGACCTACAGATAATCTGTGCTTATGGATTAGTAGCACATGTAAAACAGGCAATTGTCACCATCTGTGCAGTGACATCAGACAAAGCTCTGGGCTGGTCTTATTGTCAGGCCTCTTCCCTAGTCACCCAATCACATATACAAACAAATTTCTGTAACTTTCAATATAAAAGTTTAGATGACAGATAAAATCTTGATCCCTTAATTCAAGATATCAAAAGTAGGATTTTTCATGACTTATTATCACCACTATTACATAGTTGTAAAAGCAAATCTCATCGAAAAGTAAGACTTCAAAGCTTTTTTCGGTGAATATATTATTTCTACCTATCCATGTGCTTTACCTTTCAAGGGCCATCATGACACTTAAGTACCACTAGTTAGTAACTGATTTACACAATATAATATTGTTTCTTAAATAAGTGTTTCTTTGACAAAAGCCAATCATAATTCTCCAGGCAATAGCTCAAGATCAGAACCTATGAACTTGACTAAAAATGAATGAATGAAACGAATAGTGAGACCACTTTATCTTAATAAAATAACCACACAATAAGTATTCAGCAGTGGAGCAACTTTTTCACTAAAAAAATAAAGAGTTCTGGGGACCCTGACTGTTTGAATCTTTAAGGAGCAGAACAAGTAATGACTGAAAATGAATGAATGAATAAAGCGAATAGTATTCAGCAGTGGAGCAACTACTTTAGTTCTGGGCCCCATAACAAACATATTGCAGTGTCATTGCTCGGGGCCCCCAAATCTCGCCACCCTTCCCACTCTATTCTTGGACCGACATTTAACGTTCTCATCCGATTTATAAATATGAACTTTATTGCAATTATTGTAGGTAAATTGAATGAAGTCTAAGATGTTGTATACTCACATGTTGTCATCCTTCCTGCCGTGAGATTTGAGAAAGTTATTCTTCTTATATTTATGCAGAAATGCAACCAGCTGATCATTTGTTCTGCAAAAAAAAAAGAGAAAGAGAATAGTAGTTAAAAGAAAGCACTTGCTTATTCATGCCACTACATTAGAGTGCTTGTTTAAAGAACATGAACACAAACTACCTGAACACAGAGCATCAAACTCTGCATAAAGAAAAGCAGAACCGCCAAGGTTCAGGGTTCTAGTCGCAGAGAGCCAGTAAAATGAAGAAACAGGATGTGTAAAAGAGAATTATCAACCGTCTGTACAATCAACTTTGGCTTATCAAATGGGTCTATGTATGCAAGATACCCCAGGGCCCACCTTGGCCAATACATTTTTTTTAGAATTTGGTAAGTAGTATATTAATAGTTCCTTTTTAAATTCAAAGATTTCCCTTTTTTCTGATACATGCAAAATTTGTGTTCTACGAATGATTAGGCTACGGTCTAAAAACCTCTATAAATTCTGCTGCTTTCCTTTAAATAATTTTGGCAGAGCATCAACAATGGATTTTTTAATGCTCGCTGGTTCATCAATAAACAATCTGCATAGACAGGTTTGAATATCGACAATCAAAAAATTCCCAATTATTAAAGGAGTCTAAATAGTTCTGATATCGTAAGTCTTATGTGAGTTTAAATGCCTGAAGTAGTTGCAACGTCAGGTTCCTGCGTGTCTTCATGTAGTAGCCTATATTATAATTTTCTGAGATTTTGAAGATTAAAACTATGGTATAAACAGAACCAAGTAGGGTAATAATAATTTACCTGAAGAAAGTTTGAAGAAAAAAGTCAATCAATAAAAAAGTTACATATATTTTCATAGAATTACACTAACAATTGTTAAGAAATTAAGGATGAGGGGCTAACATTCTACAGTAAAATTTCCACATCAGCATAGACATACAGAACAGTTTCATTTTGGGAAGGGAGGGGGGGGGGGCAGAACAATTTTTGCCCGAATCCTCCAATCTTGCCCTAATTTAACACAGCTCATGAATATACTCATAAAATCCACATTTCATGTTGCCACAATGTCAAATCATCTGCTTTTTAACAACAAACAACTGAACAAAGCATTTAAAGATCATTTTATATCTATATTTGGTTACATGTTTTTTTTTAAAACAAACTTTTATTCAGATAATATTTAGGTCAATATTTTTTAACACAGTTTTGCCCAAATTTTGATACCCATTTTTCCCGAATTCTTGGGTGCACAAAATTTTTGGTGGGCACTCCCCCTTCCCTCCTGGCCTCTTACGCCTATGCACATCAGTCATTTCTAAGCAAATAAGACAACAAATTAGAGGATTAAGATATTGAAGTAATTTCTTTGTCATTTTGTTTCTTGTTAAGTCCTCTTTTATTTAAACAATGCAATTGCTTGACCTGAACCATAACTAATCCTTTAACTGATCTATAGATTAAAACTTTTTATGGTGTTAAATAGATCGACGCACAGTTTTGATTCTATGACCATTCTGTAGACCTTGAAGGTTGACTTAAATGTTAAACATTTGTTGGCAGGAGATGTAGTCTATTTCATTGACACGAAACATATGGCGCAGTAAAATGCAACCCATGATGACAACTGTGTTCAGCACTTGGTTGGCTGATTTCAGTCCCAGGGTTTTCATGTTTCATGTTAATCTGGGTTGTATTGAAGGAACATGAAATACATGGAGTGAATTGGTTTAGAAGAAATTAAAATGAAAAACATGTAAATAGCTTTAAGTAATACAGAAAAGACTCCAACATCCCAAAATCTTGTTTAAACAACATCATTTTCTTTAATTTTCCAATTTGACTCAACTTTGGAATAGGCATGTTAATTTCAACAAATTCAAAAGATTTAAAGGAAAGGTCTTGTCTCATAAATAAATTCAGAAGTGAATGCCGATGTGCTACTTACGCTACTTCTGGTTTTCAATTTACCTTATTGATTGCGAAAAATCTGTGATTCTGTCAATAACAAATGTAGCCCCTGTGTTCAGTCCTGAGGATGTGTGATAGATAACATCACAGATTTCTCGTGATCAATAGGGACAATTGAAAACCGGAAGAGACAATACCAGAACGGCGGTGCTCGCTTCTGAATATATTTAAGGGACAACACCTATCCTTTAAAAACATTTATGATTTAAAGCTTATAAAGCCAAAGAGAAAGGTGGATGGCAGTAGGGATAAGTAGTAAGGTGAAAGAGGAGAAAAGGGAGAGAGGGTTTGCACTGTGGAAATGGTAGGTGTGGGAAGAGGTGTGTGGGGAAGGGGAGATTGGGAAAGGGGTGGATGGGAAAGATGTGGATGGGAAAGGGTAGGTGCAAAGGGGTGGTGGGGAAGGAAGCTGTCCCATTGTCCCCAAGCCACAAACTTACGCCTCGTGCTCAATGTGTGGCCTATCAATCAACCATTCCATCGCCCTTCCATTTGCTATATAATTTAAGCCTCTGAATATTATCAAGGATGGTCTATGCATTGGTATTCAACAGATTAAAAAAACAACATCAAATTAATTCATATATAATTTTCTGCCAAACACTTTGCATGTGATAACAAAATGATGCATCACTTTTTGTGAAATATTTGGCAATAATTTTTTATATATTCTTTTACTAATGTAGCACTAAAGGGATTTAATTAAATTTCTATTTTTTCACATATATTCTTAGTATACATTATATTTTGAATTGCTTTGAGAATACATCACAATGTTTGTACACTCTTAAGCACAAATATGTACTCGGTTTTACTGAACAGGTGTGCCAATGCTAGCATATACCCCCAAACACAGACTTACACCCACTTTATACCACCTGCCTGCAACACCTGTTGACAGTTAATCATGATCTGCAAGAGATCATGCATTTCAACCCCACAATATATTATTATCCCTCTTTTGATATCTGAGTGTCAATAACAAGATTAACAGAATTGAAATGTGTTAATTTGTCAAAGCAATGAACAGAAGTCTGTGTCAGACAGAGGCTGTTGCATTTATCGAAGGCAGTCACATTCATGGTTAACCCGGGATTTGGCATACTGTCCATGGTATTAAAATGTCACCAGGCCAAAGAAAGGGTTAAGGTTTAATCCACAATCATCTTTATGGACACTATTTCAGCAACTAAAACTTTAACCAGACCACAACTGTATGCCGAGGTTCAGATACAAAAAATGCTGGTAAAAAAGTAAGCATCTTGAATATTTGGAAATTTTATTTATATATAGAAGGATTATTGGTAAAACCATGAAAAAATTGGTGCAAATAAGCAATATTGTCAAAATCATATTTAGGCCCTGCCACCTAAAGAAGGACAACAGCTGCTTCTTCAAATAATTTAATTTCTATACCAATGTTTTCTCTCATTTCAGCAAGGGCATCCTATGGTTGCAAAAACACTTTCCTGCAGTCATTGGATGGGTAGATCAAGATAAAAATTGTTCTTAACTACATCAACACCCATGAAAAATTAAAGAGCACAAAATATCTCATCAAAATTGGCTGTATACCCGGCATAGCAAAGTTTTAGGTCCCCGTTAGTCACGTCACTGTTAATTGGTGCAATACCATGTCAAACAAGCTAATTTTATATCATTTTTAAATTCAAAGAAAGTTTTTCTTTGTGAATACAAACTTTTTGAAGTGTTTAGTAATTCACTGCTTACTTATCAGTAAAATTATTTTTCAAATTTACATGAATTAAACCAATCAACACTCGTACTGAAAATATCTATGACACCTTAATTCACTCACAATTGGACTTTCAAAAATATCACAGCATCTAAAATCAACATTTTTTTAATTCATATCGGCTACCTGATATGAGGATTCATTTCAAGAACAAAATTTGACACAGAAATACAAATATATGCCCTGACGACTAACAATCTGATAGGGTTAATTACTTCATTGTCCACTGAACTGAGCCACTTGTAAATATTGCTTTGTTTGATAATTAATTCATTGCTTACTTATCAGGAAAATTATTTTTAAAATTTACAGAAACTAAAGCAATACAAAATTATGGAGAAATTTAATCTATGACACCTATACTCACAACAATTGGCCTTTTAAAAATACCATCGCATCTAAAAACAATTATTTTTGAATTCATATCTGGCTTAATGAATTGAGGATTTCATTTGACACAGAAAAATAAATTGCCCTAACTAGCATCAGAGGTCAAGGAATAAATGCTTCTGACAAATGATGAACACTTTCTAGTCTCATCTTGTTTTTTGTCTCCTGGTATTTTTTATTTATTTTCTTGTCACAAGAGGGAAGGTTAATTAATTGATTGTCTACTGAACTAGGCCACTTGTAAATATTGCTTCGCCATCTCCACGGACCATTAAGGAAACCCTCCGAGCTAGCTCCAGGAAAAAAACTAATTAAATGTGCGGACACAAGAAACTGGAAGATAAGTGCTGCCTGAAATTTCATTGAATTTGCATTCTTGCATGATCTATTTTTAGCAAGTGTAACTTAAATGTAATAGGAACAGAACAGATAGATGTGAAGAGAAAGAGATTGGACATGAAAGAGTATCTCCATCGGAATCAAGCGACATTTTCATTGTGTGGTTTAAAGCTAAAGATGAATATATACTTGTTATAGAATTGTTTGAAGAAGACATATACACCGTCATCTTAGAGATCCACTGACCAAAAGTTTTTAATCAACTGAGTTTGTTTGCTAAGGTAACTTAAAAAGTTAAAGTCATATAGTTAAAGTCAATTATCTGTTTTTAGCAAGTGTATCCTAAATGTCATAGAAATAGAAGAAAGAAAAAAAGAGCGATTGGAAAATATGAAAGGCCAGCTCCGTCTGAATCAAGTGACATCATCATTGTGTGGTTAAAAGCTACAGATGCATACATACTTGTTATAGAAATGTTTGAAGAAGCTTCATTGTAGAGATTCACTGATAAAAAGTTTTTAAAGGAGCGCTAGACCGAAAAGTGAGGGGGCTTGTTTTTGTGAATTTCACAGATATATTATCCACAAAAGATTGAAAAAAGTCATGCCTTTATAGCCCACAGACGACATGAGGGCAAAAGTTACTTAAATATTCATTTTAACAAGAAGTTAGCTATACCGTTACATGCTAGATCAGCATTTGAATTTTGGGGGACCCCTAAAAATACGCCCTCACTTTTGGGTCTAGTGCTCCTTTAAATCAATTGTTTGTTTGGTTGGGCTACTTTAACAGTTAAAGTCATATCTGCCAACAGAGAACAGTTAAAGTCATATCTGCCAACAGAGAACAGTTAAAGTCATATCTGCCAACAGAGAACACTTAAAGTCATATCTGCCAACAGAGAACACTTAAAGTCATATCTGCCAACAGAGAACAGTTAAAGTCATATCTGCCAACAGAGAACACTTAAAGTCATATCTGCCAACAGAGAACACTTAAAGTCATATCTGCCAACAGAGAACACTTAAAGTCATATCTGCCAACAGAGAACACTTAAAGTCATATCTGCCAACAGAGAACACTTAAAGTCATATCTGCCAACAGAGAACACTTAAAGTCATATCTGCCAACAGAGAACAGTTAAAGTCATATCTGCCAACAGAGAACACTTAAAGTCATATCTGCCAACAGAGAACACTTAAAGTCATATCTGCCAACAGAGAACACTTAAAGTCATATCTGCCAACAGAGAACACTTAAAACAGTCATATCTGCCAACAGAGAACACTTAAAGTCATATCTGCCAACAGAGAACACTTAAAGTCATATCTGCCAACAGAGAACAGTTAAAGTCATATCTGCCAACAGAGAACAGTTAAAGTCATATCTGCCAACAGAGAACACTTAAAGTCATATCTGCCAACAGAGAACACTTAAAGTCATATCTGCCAACAGAGAACACTTAAAGTCATATCTGCCAACAGAGAACACTTAAAGTCATATCTGCCAACAGAGAACACTTAAAGTCATATCTGCCAACAGAGAACAGTTAAAGTCATATCTGCCAACAGAGAACACTTAAAGTCATATCTGCCAACAGAGAACAGTTAAAGTCATATCTGCCAACAGAGAACAGTTAAAGTCATATCTGCCAACAGAGAACACTTAAAGTCATATCTGCCAACAGAGAACACTTAAAGTCATATCTGCCAACAGAGAACACTTAAAGTCATATCTGCCAACAGAGAACACTTAAAGTCATATCTGCCAACAGAGAATAATCTGCCAACAGAGAACAGTTAAAGTCATATCTGCCAACAGAGAACAGTTAAAGTCATATCTGCCAACAGAGAACACTTAAAGTCATATCTGCCAACAGAGAACACTTAAAGTCATATCTGCCAACAGAGAATAATCTGCCAACAGAGAACAGTTAAAGTCATATCTGCCAACAGAGAACAGTTAAAGTCATATCTGCCAACAGAGAACACTTAAAGTCATATCTGCCAACAGAGAACACTTAAAGTCATATCTGCCAACAGAGAACACTTAAAGTCATATCTGCCAACAGAGAATAATCTGCCAACAGAGAACAGTTAAAGTCATATCTGCCAACAGAGGTTTATACTGAATGGTTTACTAGTTTTTTGTTCAATCATGGGTAAAAGGTCAAATTTTCCAAAGTTGAGAAGTTTTTCGTTTGACAGGTTTCACAATTTTATGCATGAATTTACTTAATACATCTTCAAACATAAAAGAAGTAAAACACCAACAATTATTGTTAGCTATATTAGCCCTGTTTTGACTTAGTGACGAATGTAGGGTCAAGTGGAAAAACATTTTTTTCATTTTGACATAATGAAGAATGTCTTTAAATGCATTTATATGTTTACTTTCCTTGTTTTTTACAAATGAATAAATTAAACTGTAAATAATCAATAAATGACACAAACCAAAACAGATACTTGTTAATCATAGTAATCTGCAATTTAACTTTGTTAATTGCACATTCGTCGCTGTGTCAAAACAGGGACGATGTGGACATAGCAAATGGACAGATATAGAATACAAAATAAATTCTCTTATTATCCTTTCCGCTGTCTAATCAAACTCTGAAGAAATCTCAACTGTGGCCAGGGCCTGATTTTGTCATGTGGAGGCCCATGGGCAACTTCAGGAGTGGAGGCCCACACTACTTTAATGACCGCCATCCTGGAGGAGGGGTTTAAGGGGAGGGAGTGTACCCCTTTTGAATTTTTTGGAATAATTAAGGGTGCTTAGATGCAAAATGGCGCTTTGTGATTTTTGAAGTAAATTTATGTTCAAGAGTTTTCATTTTGTAAGCCTGTTTGCCTGCCTAATTTTCATTACAAATGAACAGGTTGCTGCCACTCCTACCAATGCAAATTAACAGGTTGCTACCACATTTTTCCTTTACAATTTTTTTTCATGAAGTATGTGGAGGCCCCTGGTCGTGGAGGCCCATGGGGAACTGCCCATGTTGCCCAATGCTAAATCCGGCCCTGCCCATGACAGAGTTTTTGTTGATCAAGTCTAAACTGCCCAAGATATACTTTACTGCACATATTTAAAGCACTGAAAGACAAACATTGCCTGAATTTCATTGAATTCAGCGCAAGATGATGATCCATTTTTAGCAACTAATATGTAACGGAAATGGTAAAGGGATAAAGAAAGAGAAAGAGACTGGAAGTGCAAGAGTTAAGGTCGTAAAACACCGAACGCGGCGAGCGATTTTTTAGATAATCATACAGGAAACAAATATTAAAAAATGCTTTGATTTTTTGCCTACACACGATGAAGTTTACAATTGAGGCTTTCTGATGATACTGGAAAATTTGTAAGAAATGCTTTTTTGTTCAAACTGTGGAAAAAATCCGCTTTAATGGGGCACGATTTTCTGTCGCAACACGAATTTTGCTTTATTAGGCGTAGAAAGGCCCTTTCAATCAATTTTCAGTTATTATCTGAATAGCCATGCGATGACGATGCTTCTCTGAAAACAAGGTCAAAATGTTTCTTTTCCTTTGTTTTATTCAATTTTGTTTGAAAAATCGCTCGCCGCGTCATGTTCGGCATGTCACGGCCTTTAAGAGTATCTCCATCTGAATCAAGCAAAAGCATCCTCACTGTGTGGTTTCAGATCTAAAGCTGCATGTTTGCATATCTGCAGGGGCAGCGGAGCATTCAAAATATTGGAGGGGGGAGGGCTAACGAGGTCAGGTGATATGTGATAACAATATTGGGGGATAATTAGGTCGGGTAACGTTTTAACATATGTTCACCTAAAATTATTAAAGGGGGGTGAAGCCCCCAGACCCTCCGGCTCCACCACCCCTGTATGTCATATAAACGTTTGAAGAAGAATTGCATATACCTTCCTAATTTCAAATAGCCTTTTACTAAACTCATGAAAAAGCAACTGCTGGTAGTAGGTCAAATTTACCATTGTGATTGAATGCATTAATAATTGTATGGATAATGATTACTGAAAATAACTTCAAATTCAGAAGAAGTAAAATACCAATACAGAATGTTTCCTATTGGTGGAGACATGGGTGGGATAAGGGAAGGGGGATGAGAGTCAGAAACTCAAATTTGCTTACTGAAAATGTGTGGACAAGTCACAAAATCACACTAAGATTCAAAAGTTCCTCTTATAAAAGATACAAATACAGTGAAAAAGTAGTGAGTCCCCCCCCTCCACCTCCCTTCTCCCAATAATCCTGCATCTGGTCAATATCTACAAATTTCAAATGGGCAGATATTTTCCACTTTCTTAACAAATCTTCAGCTTGGCAAAATTCCTTCAAGAAGTTTTAAAGAGAAAGGTTTGTCATCTGCAGGGCCATAATTGGGGGTAGGGATGGCAAAACTTGCCCCCTCCAATATCAGGTGGAGATAGTAGTCTTTTTTATGTTTGGATTAAGGTTTCCATTTTGCTGAAAACATTCAAATATTACAAAAAGAGTAAATTTGAAAAAGAAGAAAAATAAATATTTTTCCTTCTTTGCTTTAAACTTATTTAAAAAAAAAAACCTTACTTGATTGGAAAGTCAGATTCGCTGAGATTGATTATAAAATCCCACTCAAGTTCCGTCATGGCAATCAGGTCTTTCATAGCTCTCAGGTAAACTGTTAGAAGACTAGCACCACCCCAAATAGTTGAGTACCGCCACGGTGTCATCTTCATATTCACATAGTTTTCTGAAAGCTTGGATAGTTCCCTGTGCAAATAGTCGGATCGCTGTAAAACAAAAAGAAGCATGATCATACAATAATTCTCATGAAGAATATGTTTGTTCTCCTTTTACTGGTAAATACTTTCTGGTTAAACAATCAAGCGTGGTTGCATGGAGACAAAACCCAAGGAACAAGGAAGGAGAAAGTTAATCTATGCTAAAGATCATTTCAGACCGATTTTATCAGAACCTGATTACTTCAGTACTTCAACCAATCAACTGTTGGGGGGATTTTCCCTTTGCTACCCAACCAATCTGCTGCAGCAGTTTCTGAAGGAAAAATTGTTACCAAATATGCACACGCATACATACTAGTATAATACATATTAATATAATACCTTCATGTATAGCACAGGTATGATTAGCATTGGAAAGTATTTTTTAATCCGCTTGATCCCATTACCCTGCGTAAATTATGCAGACGGCCAAGAATCCACCAGTATTTGATGGGTTGATAAGATTGCCCATTGATGATTGGTTCAACATGGGCATGTGAATTTTGGCCATATGACATTATTTTACTTTTTTGAATATTTTAATTTTCAGATTTGGGCCATATGACATTATTTTAATTTTTTGAATATTTCATTTTTCAGATTTTGGCCATATGACATTTTAATTTTTTAAATATTCTAATTTTCAGATTTTGGCCATATGACATTATTTTAATTTTTTGAATATTTTGATTTTCAAATTTCCGCCATATGACATTATTTTAATTTTTGAATATTTCAATTTTCAGATTTCGCCATATTTCATTAACTTAATTTTTTTAATATTGTAATTTTCAGATTTCAATACTCTTTCATATACACATTATTACATGCCTGTAGATATTTAATCAATCCAACTGATATTTTTAGACCAACCCGTCCCTGCATTATAATTTGTTATCTTTTTGGCAGACATGTATATTCACCAAGAGTAATAAAAAGCTCATCAGTGTCCTAACTATTTATATTACTAACGTCAAATCTAATTTATGACTATCTTAGTTGCTGTTTTAAAAATATCAGATTCTTATTCCTTGTCACCTTAGAAAGTGATTAATCAAATCTATATTGCCCAGAAATGAATCTAATGAGATTTACTTCTGGTGTATATGACTGGGTCAAACTTTCTGTAACTCTCAAACATTATTACTCAGGAAAATATGCATATCTACAATGTCTTTCACAGTGGCGACACCAGGTTTTTGATCATTAGGGAAGGGGAGGCAAGAGATGGAGCAGTTTTGTTTCATGGGGAAAAGATGGGGCAAAGCAATCTCACGGGGGAAAATGCCCCACTGGTTATTTATTGATAACCAAGCTCACTGTGAAGCAGTGCAGCCGATTCTCAGTAAGGATCAATTATCATATTAAAGTGAAGATAAACATACAATAGAATTCAATGTTTCTGATTGGTCAAATTGTCTACACAAAATGACAATAAACCAATCAATAAGTGCCACAGGAAGTGACATCACTAGTATGTATCAGATTTACTGCTGACTTGTTAAGTTATTTTCTTGGGATGAGCTTCATTCAACTTGTTACTTCCTCAGTGAATGTTCTGATGGTGGCTGGCTTGCTGGAGAAGATGTTCTGGAACTCGGCAATTGCCGATTCCTTTTCACTAAAGTATTTCTAATCAAATGCAGAGGCATTGAAACGAGGGTGAAAAAATTTGTACCATTATGCATGAAATTTGTCTGTATAAAACTGATTAGCTTTTTCCAAAATTATATCTTTTGTATGGTGATTTTTTGCATCTTAAAGTGTTTTTATGGATCACTCCCCCCCCCTCCCCCTCTCAACCCACACACTTTCTGTAACCCATGTTTGTCTGGTTGTGTTATTGACATACATTTGCCACCTCCCTCCCCCAGTGTGGCACACTTGGCCCTCAATCCAAGCTAAACTAATCTATGATAACTGATAGAGTACTTTCAGCATTTCCTACAAAACCTACCTCAAAATTTCCACATAATTGACCAACACTTATAATAAGTACGTCAGAGTTGTATTTTATGTACTCCTTACAATCCCAAAATAGCCCCTACTCAAAAAACAAAGTATTTGTGAATCTGCATTTCATTTAAAAAAGCCAAAATGTACACTCTGCCCATAAACTAAAATGCAAAAGTGATCGTTAAAGCAAAACCTATTTCTTTTGCTCATAAGAAATGTTTCATAAATGCCAAGAAGGTTCGTGCCTTATGTGGCCAATATCTTTCAAACTTGCCATTTATGAGATTAATCCATCACATTATCAATATCCCTGTCTGTTTTGCCGCCCTCGTTATCTCCGTAAATCTTCAACTCGTGCCAACTTTTGTTGTCAAACAATAACAATCAGTCCATAAAATGCGTAATAAACACTGACACAAACACATTTATCACAGGTGCAAGATGAAAATGATGCGAAGGATCCCAAGACAACCAGATTTGGTTTATCACTTCGGAAACATTTATCTTATCTTTAATAGAGTATGTTCTTGATTTATACCTCCAAGATAAGAGTTTGGAGACTTGGTGGAAAAAAATAGCATGTAGGGCTTAGTTTGGTTTCAGTGTCTGAAAACAAAACTATGACCACATTTATCACAGGTGCAAAATAGAAAATGATGCTAAGATTCCAAACAAAACAGGATTCAGTTTTTCACTTAGGAGACATATCTCTTTTCTTTTAAGGATTAATTCAGTACAAGCAAGTTCAGTGGTTTATCTTAGAAAGCGAACTTTCTTAGAAAGCGAACTTAATAGAAAAACTTGATAGAAAAACTATATTAGAGCCTAACCTATTTCGAAAAAATTCTTTACTATATGGAATATTGGTGAATTGCAATTATTTATAAAAAGAGATGTATTTTTTCTGTAAGATATATTTACTAAGATGTGAAAAAGAAAAGTGTTGTTATTTATTTTAAAACAAGATATTTTTAACTTGTATTGTAAGATACTAGAGAATGAGAAGGTCATAACTGTTCCATAATATTTCATTTTGCGTACTTCAGAATGTGTACAAAATAAAACCTTGGATTAGTTTTTATTTGTTTCTAATTTGATTGCAAAGACACACAAAATAAAGAATAAATTATCAGCAAAATTTTGTACCAGTAGTCGGTTATTTTGATAAGATACAACATGCATAATAGATTGATTGACAATGAAAGTTGTCGTCCTTTCGTTCCTCACTCCTGCATTTGAACAATTGATAGTGAGATCTTTTTAAAGGATTAGTTCAGTAGTCGTAGTCAAACAAACTATCTTATATGAAAGAGGACTTTACAAGAAACAAAATGGTGAAGAAAGCATTCAAAGGACTTATTCCATTAAGGATATATTAAAGTATAAAGCTGTTGTCTTCTCTGTGTATAAATGACTGTGTAAGTAATTCTATCATGGATAGCTGGCATCCTCATCTTAACATTCTTAACAATTGTTAATATATTTTAAAGATTTGAAGAAACTTTTTTTACTGTTTGATTTAGTTTTTCTCAAACTTTCTTCAGGTAGTATATAATATATTTATCTTACTAGATTCAGTTTACTACTTTTGACATGATCCAATAGTTTTTAAGCTACAAAATCGCAAGTCAAAATATGATAAAATACATAAAGACTTTGAGGAATCTGAGACTGATTTCAGTCATTTCCACGCAAATGATACCAAACTTCAAACTTCAATATCTCCTTAAGTGATTTTTGAATGCTTTCTCTACTATTTTTTTTCTCCTTTTGAAGTCCTCTTTCATACAAGATGGACTTGCTTGACCCTGAACTTATCATTTAATATGATCTTGATTTATGCTTCAAAAATAAGAGTTTGGAGAAAAAGCAGCATATAAGGGTGTTTCAGTTGACTTCACAAGGTCACATGACTTTGTTTACATCACCATTTTGCTGGGCAATACCACTGTCATCTGTTGTACACTTAATTAGACTTACATATGTTTGCATGTTGTTATATAAGATTATTTTTGTAAGATAAAATTATGCCAGAATCTTGCTTTGCCGTTGGTTGCACTAAGTGTGTGCGGGGAATTAAAAGACATTTTCTCAATTTCCATCTGATCTTGATCGACATTCGAATTGGGTTTCTGCTGTACGATGCGATGGCTTCATCCTATGGTTCACATTAGGATTTGCAGCGAGCACTTTAAATCAGGTGGGTAGGCTTTGTCTGAGTATAACAAAAAATCAGCTGGCGTTAACGTTAAAGTTACTCTTCGTAGACCCAGTGAAAATATAAAACTTAAGGAAAATACGAAGTAAAATCGAAAGTGAACATTTCGCTGAACTGGTAATGAATGATGTGACTTGAGCTGAGTGAAGACGTGTGAAACACAACAACACTACTGCCCTGCAAAATGGAGTCCAGTTGAGTTAGAGTCACGTGATAAAATCCCTCTACAGGGCTTAGCATGGTTTCTGATCTGGAAACCAAACTAAGACCATATGTATCACAGGTGCAAAATGGAAATGATGCTGAGATTCCCAAGAGAACAGGACTCAGTTCTGCACTTTGAAAACATATCTCTTTTTATTTATAGTTCTTAATCTATACTTCCAAGTCAAGACTGTGGAGTCTCTGTAGAATAAGCAGCATTTAGAGCTAAGACAATATGTGCATAATGGAAACAATGCTAATTAAGATTCCCAAGACAACAGGATTCGGGTCTTCACTTTGAAAACAGATCTCTTTACATTAATAGTTTTTAATCTATACTTCCACGTCAAGACTTTGGAGTCTGTAGAATAAGTCGATAGCGTTTAGAGCTAAGACCATACCTACTGTGGTGTAGCGATTATGTCTACTAACTGTGGTGTAGCAGTTATCATACATGTCTACAGACCACAAGGCTCTGTGTTCAAGCCCGGCTTGGGTAGACATGCCAGTGCACCACAACTGGTTATCAAAGGCTGTGGACATTGACTTGGTTGTTGATGTTATGTCTGTGTGTACGTCGTCCCTGTGTTCTCGTCCAGATCGTATTAAGCGTTTCATGATAGCATTGTTGCTATCATAACCGAATACGCAGGCGACGACCCCGTCATTGTAAATGTGTGTTCACTCGTCATCGTCGCTAAGACCATATGTATCACAGGTGCATAATAGAAACAATGTTAATTAGGATTTCCAAGACAACAGGATTCGGTTCCTCACTTTCCATTAATATGTTCTTAATTCATACTTCTAAGATAAGACTCTGTAGCCTTTGTAGAACAGGCAGCATATAGGGATCAGTCTGGTCTTCTTCTGGTCAGTTCTCATCATAATAATCTCTGGAAAGTTTGACGGATTTTCATCCCTGTGTACTTTTGAGAAGGACTAATGTACCAGAGTTTATATTTGAGAATAGGTGAAACCAATGTCTACATATTGGTTATCAATAAATAATATTCATTTTTATTATAAAAACATTCCTTATCACCTTAACTAATGAATGTTTAGTTACTTATTTGAGGAATGTGGTGATGATTTTGAAGGAATTTGATAAAAAATCTTAAGAGTTTTACAACGTGCTAATTAAATATTTTGTAATGAAAGCAGCTATCATATGATTACCATTAAGGAGGTCATAGATTTTCTATCAGTAATCATTAGTTTGTGGATATTAAAGTCCACACAAATAATGAATGCACTTCTTACTCTAACCATTAGAGCATCTGAAAACAACTTATCACAAATTTGCAAACTTAAAGTAAGTAGAAATTTAAAGTAAGTAAGTCTCACCTGGCATATATTTTTTATTTTCTCATTTTACAATTAGTAACAATGTATCTTTTTACAAGAAACATAGATTAGAAAAAAATGTTAAGACTTTTATGTAATTGTAAAATAATTAATAATGCAAACACAACCCTCAACTATACATATCTGACCTGGCTAAACCTGTTCCATAAAACTCTATTGTTATGCAAATAACAAAATCATTATGCACCCTACACCTCACCATTTAGAATGGACAATACTCTTCACATATATGATCATTTGTGTAAACAAAATCACAACACCCACTTTAATTTAAGAGATATCATAGATAAAAGTATTTTCATTGTTATGCAAAAAAGCTAATTATTTTGCACACACAACAAAAAAACAACAAAATCATGCTAAACTCAACAGTACAAATGTCCTCTACCCCTGTGCCAAGTTACACGAATGTACACCATTCATAACTCAAGTTATGAGCTCATGTTAAACATTTGTGGACACCTACGATGACGCTGATAGTCAGGGGCACTATGTCATTTCGCTAAAAAATGTTGGAGATTAGAAAGCTTATACATTTTCTTAAAGCTCTTGATGCAGGAAATATGAAAACCGATGTTTGCATTTTGTCACGTGACCCTATGTAATTACTAGTGAATTGTCCAGACACATCAGCCTTGCAGCCTGAGCTGAGGAATACCCGCTTCCAAGATGGTTCACCGAGACAAGCCTAGTGAGAAAGCTTAATAGTCTACAAAAAGCCAGTGTGAATGACTGCCTTGTGACAACTTGTCTCCCACTTGCCACATACAGACATGCTACAACCATCAGCGCTTATGCTCCCACAATCCTGATGACGTGAAGGAAAAGTTTTATGAAGACTTTGGCAACCTAATAGCAGCAGTCTCCAAATCTGTCAAATTCAGAAACTACTTACAAAGAAGCGCCACCTGTTCAGAGTCTACCGAGACGACAGGATCTCCCAGGCTAAGGAAGCTGCCTTCAAGCATGCTCGTGCATTACACCCCCTTCCTCCACCCACCCCCACCCCCCTCTCCTCCCATCCCAAACAAAGCTCAGAGGTATGGAAGATGCCGAAAGCTGATGAGATCAAGGGCTTTGCAGAACAATATAATGCCAAGCCTTTTTATTAAGTCTTGAGGACATTTTATTGCCATCAGCCCTCCAGAAATTCCCAGAATTTCGGAGCAGATGTTTCCACCCTGCTTTCTGACATGACCCAGATACTGTAGAGGTGGGCAGAACGATGCAATATGATGGATTGTCCATCATCTAGCAACGAAAAAGCCATTCAGTAAATGCCTCAGACTGATATCAACAAATCTATGAAGCCCAAATCATTGAGTCTGTGGTGTAGTTAAGCTGCTGTCACCTGGAAATGCTCCTGGAAATGGTGCTTTACCAGCTGAAGTTTAGAAGGCAACAGGACCAAGTCTCACAAGGAAGCTAACCAGGCACAGAGGCTACTCTCTCACAAACTTAATTTAACGATGCCACCATTGTTCACCTTAATAAAAGAAAGCGCAATCATCAAAGCTGTGACAATCACAGCGGTGTATCCCTGCTCTCTATTGCTGGGAAGTCTTTTGCTTAAAACTTGCTGAACCGTTTCATCATTCATTAAATCTTCGACATGAGAAAGAAGGCCTCATGGAAAAGATCGAGAGCAATACCAAATCAAAGATGATATTGTTTAATATTAGCCATATCAGCATGAATCGGTTTCTATCACATGAACAAACTAACTCTGATGATGATGATGTTGTATGCTATGACGATATCTTAGTAAAGTCCATAAGCCAGTTGACGACCAGGTCCTCAGCCTGGTGGATGACTGCGATGCCACCATTAAGACAAGAGAGTATAGGCAGTTGTCCACCACATTCTGCATTGTCTGGGATTCGACACAATCACAGAGTGATGCAACATTTCCTCACTAGTAGAGGGTGCTGTGGCATGGCCCTGCATCAGTGCGGAACCATTTGAGTAGGCTCCATTTACTTCGGGGGAGGTTCATACCTGCCAGGGGTTAGGATGTTATGGTCTATGACCAGGAATTTGTGTGGAACGTTAATTTGGTCTCGAAGGTTGCGCCACAGGTCTTCTGCAGTTAGCGTGCTGTCGTGATATTGGACCAGATTGGGTTTCTGGATTAGAGTCTGAGCCTTGGGTGGAAGTCAATGTCACTGAGCAGATGGAGCTCAGGATTGGACCTTATCTTAAGGACCAGCAGCCTTAACGAGGCAACCTCGCTTTGGATGTCTGGTGGGACAATGTTATGCAGCAAACAGTACCAGTAATGGTTCTCATGGTGCTGTTCTGTTGGACCTAAATGAGAGTTGTTCTGTTGGACATAAACGAGTTGTTCTGTTGGACATAAATGAGTTGTTCTGTCGGACATAAACGAGAGTTGTTCTGTCGGACATAAACGAGACATCTAACTCTGATGACAGATTACCTTGCACATAAAATTCTTGAATACAACAAAGAATCCACCAAGCAGTGTCCGCATATGCATACACAAAGAGCAATGACAATCATGAAGAGGCAGAAACATTGATGATAAACCAAATTGTTTCTGCATCTCAACGAAATGCCTATGATTTCTAGCTGGCAATCTACTCCCAGACACCATCTTCTTCTTCAAAACACATCATTACTGATTGCACATTACTACTAATTGCACATCATTGCTGATTGCACATCATTCCTGATTGCTCTTGGTGAAGAAAGGTGCTCCAACTTTAAGCTGCCTTACGCTTTCTCAGGAGCTGATAATACTGGTCGGTTTCGAAGATAGTTAAGACAACATGGTTGAAGAAGTACCTGGAAGCAGATTATGATGTTATCAAGGTTTTTGACAGTATATATGAATTTGGTCACATATTTTCTATTGTCAAAACAGATTTGACATAATCATTTTTCCTGAGTTGAGGTGGTGCATCTTTTGCAAATATTTGGCTGAGAGTGAAAAGCTGCCACCATCTGTTGGGGCTTTAACACAGCACATATACAGAGCACATATGGAGATACGAATATGGGGTCAAACTTATATTCCTCAACAAACTATGCAAAACGATATCAATGCAAAACAAACCGCTTATCAGCGAGATGTTCTTGTGAGTCGCAAAGGATATGCCACACGCTTATCAGCGAGATGTTCTTGTGAGTCGCAAGGGATGTGCCTCACATATCTATGCAAAACAAACCACTTATCAGCATGATGATCTTGTGAGTCGCAAAGGATATGCCACCCATTGATCTTTCCTTACTGCCTTATGTAGCACACAATGCAAAAAGGATGAAAAGTGCCATTTATATGATCTGGAATATGATTCTGATGATGACTATGTATTGGATTTTAGTTTTAAAATGATAGCATGATAAATTCAGCATTTTCAGGAGACTGAATACTATGATCTATGATTGCTTACTGCATAGATGCATGGTCAGGTGACATATTGCTTATTGCATAGATGCATGGTCAGGTGACATATACCTAAAAACATGTATTTGCAGGGACTATCATATATAATGCCTAATAGCTATCCCTTTGAATTCTGGAAACAATTTTGTTTGTGGATAGTATCCTTCAGCATATATGAGGTGCGAAATACATTTGATAAGTATTCAATTTATAGCAATATATGAACCAACAATCTTATTAGACTAATAGAATTTGAATTAAGTGAAAAACTTATCAGACCCTAAAATATAAAGCCATGATTTTAGTTTCTAGCATTGATTTAAATGAACATAGAAAATTACAAACGTTTGGGCAAAGATTTTAATGGTATATTGAACCCTGAATTTGGATTTTAAGTATGACTATACTTAAACAAATGTATACTTTAACAAATCTCCAAAAAAATTTAAGCGAAAATGCAACATTTTTTTTTTTTTATTCCAAAAATCATGTTTTTAGGGCCCTGACTATGACGACAGGATGATCCTATAAAAAAATGAATTAGCAAACATTGGTTTTCGAACATTTTTTTTTTTAACACTAAAAAAATAGGGCCCCTGACTATGACGACAGGATGATGCCTTATGTTTTTCCTGTTTTGCAGGGGAGACAAAAAGGGTATAAAACATAACGAAAATTTGACATGCTCCGATTGGGACATTTTGTATTCTTACTATATTTAATAATATACAGTACCTACATTTTAAGAGCTTAGTATATAACTATGACATTCTTCATTTGTGATATGTGAGACTTTAAATGATCTTAGTTGAGGTAATAATAACCCTGACAATATACAACAGTATGTCCTCCACGAACTTCATTTACATTTGTTATTTGACCCTCAGGACAGAAACACAATCACTTTACGCTATGTACTCAACCCAAAATTTGGGAACCAATTCAATTATCTTTAGAAAGGAGAGAGATTTATTTTTACAAGGAAATGACAAAGAGACAAAACAAATCTTAGAAAAAAAATTAGGGCAGAACTTTACATTACAACTCTTTTGAAAATTACCAGAAAAATTAAGAAATTACTTCATGGAAGTTTTACCTCAGTTTTAAAAGAGAATATTTTGGCTGCAAGATTCAGCAGAGAGAAATTTAGTTGTTGAATGTTGGTGCTTAATAGGACGGAAAACTTATATAAGGTATATTCATCCATGTGATAATAGATCATCGAAACACCAATAAACTCCTCACGACCAATTTGACATGCACTTTTCAAAAAATTATTTTACTTCATCGAATAGGCCCACACCAGTTATTCTGGTATCAATTGGAAGAGATTCAATAGTTCTTTTATGAACTGTAACTTTTTGATAGGGTAAGGCTTATGTTAAAATATTCAAAAAAAGATTATGTTGAAATAAAGAAAATTTAAAGAGGCGATATCGTCATATGTGCACAATATTTAGAATTCTTTTAAAAAAATTTGATTGGTTGAAATTTTGCTGCGCGATTCGTTGTCTCGTATTGCAAGGTATATAGTTATTTAAAACGCCTTTAAGGTCACTACACGAGATAGCCCAGATGCTTTCGGCTATCTCTAGTAACATTTTTTTTCAAATCTTGCCGTGAGTTCGAGCCCCGGTAGAATCGTTTATTTTGACTTTTTGCTTTCATCTTCTTCTTTTTTTTTCCTCAGTAATTTTCATTTGGTGACTATCATTGTAGTATTATAATACTAAAATTTCACTTTCGCTTTCTGACAAAAAAGCATTGAAAAAAAACAAATAAGTTTTTGTCACAGTAACGTAATGCGCTGTGTATGTAATTCTGCACACACAACGTACATGCTAGTCTGGCTGTGCTGTGTGGTACAAACAGACAAAAGATCGGATCTTGCCTCCACAACCGGAAGTGACGTCAAAATAAAGTATCCCCCATTTTTACGGTATTTTACTGAGACGAGCCTCCCTCTTTAAAAATGCACAAAATTAAAGAAAAATCATTTTTTCCCCCTCAAAGACTTACTTCCAGACCTTGCTTTTGCATGAAAACCTGTGAGGAATTTACAAAGACATCAATGCATCCAATTTCGAATTTTGACTGCTCTAATCATCAATATCTTTTTTTGGCACAAGTTGTGAAAAGTATCATAATTTCCAGTCTTTTTAAGACCAAAATTTTGGGAAAATCAAAGCTTCTGATTGCGATACAACTCACCTATAACAAATATACCCAAAGAAAGGCCAATTCACATGCTTTCAATTGAAATAAAGATGAGCAACTACCCCCTCTTTATTCATGCCGATACTCAAGTATGAAAACAAATCCACACACTAAGATACGTTATACACAATGCAGTCTAGCGGTAGCATGTGGGATTACTGTGTGGGTGCCCTGGGTTCGAATACCAGATTAGCAGCATTGTTTTTCGCGAGTACAACTGTGATTTTTTTTTTTCTTTTCATTTTTATTAATTTTGCAGGTCTTAGCTTTGAAAAAAAAAAAAAATCAGACTTGTATCATTGGAAAGGAAATTTCACAAAGAATCTAAATATGTAAAAATTGGAATATACAAATGAAAGATTAAAAGTGCTCCCCTTTCCTCAAGGAAACCCATTCAATGAGAAATGACGATCCTCACACTTCTCAAAACTTCCATCAAAATTACTTTTTCTTCATTTTGGTTCCTAAATACAGGAACCGTCTGCTCCATATAGGATACAGGTAAATCCACAATAAGAGGTACAAAATAAAATGTCTACTCTCTTGGAAAAGAGCAATAATATTTCAAGCATTTGCAAAGCACTTTTCAAAGATTGGAATAAACCTCTAAAAGACTGAACTTATAAATTGAAAACCAATTAAAAAGGAAATGGTATTACTGTACTAATCCCAGCATCAAGGAATCTTTTTAATGATGTAAATTGTGCAAAATGAAAAAAAAGCAAAGAGTAATATAATTTACTATTACAATCCTAAGGGATCTCTTCAATCCTAAGGGATCTCTTCAATCCTAAGGGATCTCTTCAATGATATCAAAATTGTGTATATTTAAAACCCACACAAACCCACAGATTTCTCTTATCAAATATGATGCAAACATATATTCTAAACACAACATCCATATTGGGATACATAAAAAGGGTTCCATGATATTTACATTAATTGAGAAAAATATTAATTACTTGATATATGAATCGTATGGGGGTGGCCATGTTGTATACATGCCCTCAATAAAAGTGACTTCAAGTGACGTCATCGAATCAGTTCCGTTCCCCATGTGTACATGTAAACACATCTAGGCCTATATGCATCTTTACCGTACCACAGTACATTCATGCGGGTTGATTTGTGAAAGTTGAGAAAAGATTTTTCAAGTAGCGAGAAAGTTTAAGAAATTATGCCAGAATGTCAAGCACATGGCTGTACAAATCATTTGTATTCTTCAGTCAGTAGTTACTATCCCCTATCAGTAACTTTAGGCTTAAAGTGATGAAAACTATTGGGCTAAGCTTATGGTAATAAACTACCTTAACATAGACCTACTACGAGAGAGTTTCAACCAACTGGTTTCCAAAATAGAGGCAAGAAAACAATTATATTATCCTCACGTAAAGAAAACTATATCTTTCAAATATTTAATTGCTCTTCTAGAGCATGAGAAATCATTCGCACTTAAATCCTAAACATCATACTTTAGTGTTTTGTCCTTTAGTGAAAGTACTATTGTCAAACCTAATACAAAGGAGTGTATTATTATTTTGTAATCCAATCAAAATGTATTCTTTTTTGCAATAAAGCTTTTGTGGACAGAATTACGATAAAGATTTACATTGTGGACAGAATCATATTATAAAAGTTAGACTCAATTCTTGCTTTCAAAAGCTGATGTATATAGTTTAGCATTAAATTCTATCTTCATCCAATTTTGTAATAATTAAGGCTTTTTATATTTTTGCTTAAACATGCAAGTTTCTTACTACTATCAAAATTATGTTCTTATGTTTTATATTTCATTTATTATAATTACACGTTTTTGACAAGAAGAGATGCAATGTTTGGCTAAAAAAATCTTTGAGGTTTTGAAAATATATGTGGAAAAAAATAAATAATGACAATAAAAATGTTTGGCCCTTAGACCCCTCCAACCTGACACCCTCAATTTCCTCAAAATCAGGGGTAATCCACACCATTCAACCCATGAGACTTCACAATTCATTAACTAGCAACTAGCTATTGTTACATCATACACAACACAGGGGTAATCTATACCTTCTTAACTGATAACATATTCACAGTCTATTCCAGTTCACTTGTTAGCAACCAGCTACTGTTACACTGTACACAATAGGTCATTCATCTTGGGCTCAAGCCTCATAACTGCTGTTCAGTGATTGCGAATCAGATTAGTTGTTGGCTGAGCCTAAATATAAATATACATTATATGCTTGGGAGAACTTTGTGCAAAACCCATGAATGATTGATGGACCATTCCTTGTAAGGATGGTTATTTCATCATGAGTGTATTATTATTTTGTAACCCAATCAAAATCTATTCTTTTTACAATAAAGTTATACTTTTTGGACAGAATTACAATAAAGCTTTACATTTTGGACAGAATTATATTATATCATGGTAAAACATATTGAATTTAAGGGCACTTATTACTTTATTATGGAAATAAAAACCATTCTAAAACATCACTTCCGGATCTGAAAACCATCAGTTTCAAAATACATGGAACAATATACCTCCATAGGCCCTCAAACTTTGAATAAAAACTGAAAACTGGTTGATTTTTGTGGGAAATGGTAAAGTTTTAGAATCATCCTACATTTTTACCCAAATAGAACCCAAATAATTCTGTGGATTTGTGTCTCCTTTAATATAAAAAAGCACAAAGTGAAAATGCATCTTGAATATTCTTTGCATCTGCTTCCTTTTCCCAAGGAAGCCATGAGAACTAATGATCCTCACACATCTCAAACATTTTCAAGTAATCAATTTTTTTAAAGTGACGATCCTCACACATCCCAAAACTTTCTTGAAAATTACTTTTTCTTCATTCCTGGTCTTTGAATGCATGGAGCATCTGCTCCTTTTCACATCTGATTTTACAGAAAATCTTATTAGAGAGTATAATTTCACCACACCTACAGTAGTTATTGTACTTTATTGCCAAAGGGGAAGAAAAAAATAGAAGTTTAAAAATTTCATAAGCACAAGCATTACTAGTGTGACAAACATGCCACTCACACAGATCCAGTTCAACCAACTATTCTTTTCAAAACTTATACATCAGCGGTCAATGCACTGCTCCTTGGACAATTCCTATGCACAAGAGATTTAAACTGCAGAAGAAATTTGAACTGCTCTAATTTATATCCTCTTGAACAAATGAAGAATCTTCAATTCAATGCCTTCATGATTCCAATAGCCTTGCAGGTTTACTTACTCATTAAGGCAGATGCATTTTGTACTTAAAATCACTGCAATGAATTAATTTGGTAAATTCTCTAAAAAAAAGCATAAGGGGGGCAGCAGAGAGCCCTAACAAAAAATTGTCCCTTGAATCTGAATATGGTCGGTCATCTCTGTGTATCAAGAAAGAATGCTTAGTGAGTCACAGAGTGTGTGATAGTGTCATGTTCCAGGGGCTAAGTAATTAATGCTTGTGCTTATGAGAGTTCTCTCTCAGGGAAAATTTCCAGTTATAAGAGGAAAAATTACGCTGGTAAATTAAATTTCCATAAATGTTCAAGTTCCTGCTAATCAAAAAATCTCAAATTTTTGGAAAATATCCTTCAAATTTCAGGAAATTTTACCTCATTTTTAGAAGTTTTCTTCTCTTTGAGGGGAAACATTCTTTATTTTCGGGCAATTTTTTATTTTTTCGATTTTCCTTTATTTTCTGGCATTTTGTTTGTTTTTCAGGATATTTGAGGCAATATTCAGGGAATTTGGCAAAGGTTTGAAAATGTTTCCAAATTTTACCAAAATACCCAATAATTTTATCAAATTTCCCTACAATTTTACACAAAATTTCAATTTTATTTGAATAATTTTCCAATAATTTTCTTAAAAGGGCAGGAAGCATGCAACTAGGAAGGTGAAATCCTCTCGGGGTGGGGGAGGAGGGAGGGGGAAGGAGGGAAGGAGGGAAGGGGGAGGGGATGGGGGCAGTCTGTGAATTAACTTTTGCTTTTGTTCAGGTCCCCAGATGTACATCCATGCCACTGAGGCAGAAGAATAAATGTTTCTTTATAGTTTGAAAAAAAAAAACATGTAACTTCACTTACTTTGTCAACATGAATATAAAAGAAGTGGTCCGTGTGATACAGCAGTTTGATAAGTCGTCGGACCTGCCTAAAGGCCCTTCCATGGATGACCAAGACATAGACGATGTGGACAGTCGGATGTCCAGAGAGATCCACATCATCTGTATTCTCAATCTCAAGGGCAACACGGTCTAAAGAGGAGAGAAATGGTTTGAAACTCAACAATCCCATAAAATGCCCGTAAGGAGTCAAGCAGGTACATCTTATACAAAAGAGGGCTTTAAAAGAAACAAAATGTAAATGAAATACTTCAATATCTCATCCCATTTAAATGTGAAGGCACATTAATTATTCTGTAGTTTCTAGAATATATAACACATTTTTCATGAATGTGATGGTAATGACAACCTTTGATGTCAATCTTTAATTAAACTGTAATTACTTATAATAAATACTTATAAATACACATGCATATAAACAAGAACTGTTGGAAAGACACATGCTCGACTATTTAAAGCTAGCATAGATAATGGGCTTGTTGATGGACATATATGCCTGCTGGGGCTAGTAGGGGAAGTTCTTTCAAATTACATAAGCTTTGAAGGATGCACTTACTTTTCCTTCTACTTTGGCGATATGAATGTAAAAGAAATGGTCTGTGTGATACAGTAGTTTGATAAGTCGTCAGACCTTTTCCCCTTTCTTTAGATTTTCACATTTTACTGCAAGTCTCAAAATATCTGTGAGTTGTATCAGACATTTTGGGTGAGGTTACTACCTCACCCAGTAACTCAAAAAATATGAAAGAAATCTTTATAAATGAAAACCGCTTTTCATTATGTCCATTGAGTCACAAAGAAAGGAGAGACCCATGACTTGCCCATGTCAATGAAATTTTAAAATATGAACAATGTATCCTTGCAGCATAATGCAATTATTTGTTATTTCTTCAGTCATTTTACTTAACTAACTATAACCTCTCTATTCATCTTAAAGGATTAGTTCAGTGGTCAATTTAATTCACCTTATAAATATAAAGAGGACTAAGAAAGAAGCAAAATGGTGAAGAAAGCATTTCAAAATATTAATCCATTAAAGAGATATTTAAGTCAAAAGTTTTGTCCATTTGTTTAGAAAGGACTAAAATCTGGCTACTTATATAGTTGTGACATCACATCCTGATATCCTCAGTCTTTAGGTATTCTTTCATATTTTTCCCTGTTATTTTAGGGATTAAAACTATTGGATATGCCAGAAAGTACAGTTGAAAAAAGAATTTAGTTAAGGGTAATTATAATTTACCAGCTGAAAAAGTTGAGGGAAAATTTTTCAATTAATAAAAAAAAAATTCTTAGATATTTTCTATTTGAATTGTTTAGTAAGTGAGGATAGGGGAGCCTACATTGCAGATTAGACTATAACCAGTCATATCTACACAGATAAGATAGAACTTAAAAAGTTTAAATGGAATACGAACTTGAAGCAGTTTCTACACAGATTAGTTTATCTTTACTGTCCTCTTTCATGAGATAAATTTGCTTGACCCCCCTTTTCTTTTGGGGGTGGGGGACTCTTGAATATGTGAGGTACATATTTATGTGTTTATTAGTATGCACACACAACCCACCAATCATGCTCAACTGAATAGTTCCAATGCCATCTTCCACTGTACCAAGTTACAGTATGTCAGGCTAAAATATTCCTACAAAAGTCTATTGTTATGCAAATAATCAAAATAATATGCACATTATACCTCCCCATTATGTGTAAACAATGCTCTTCATATATATGATCATTTGTGTATACAAAATCTCCACTACTACTTTAATTTGAGAGATATCAAAGATATAGATATTTTTATTGTTATGCAAATAAGCTAATTAGTATACACACACAACCCCTAATCATGTTTATTTGAACAGTACTTATGTCCTCTAACCCCTGTGCTAAGTTACATGAATGTACACCATTAATAACTTAAGTTATATACGCTCATGTTAAACATTTTGTACGAAAGTGAATTATTATACAAATAACCTAATTAATATGCACAATTTACCTCACCATTATGTAGACAATGCTCTTCACATATATGATCATTTGTACAAATAAAATCCCCAAATCCAATTTAATCTAAGAGATATCATAGATACCACTATATTCATTGTTATGCAAATAAGCTAATTAGTATGTACACACAACCTGCAATCATGCTCATTTGAACAGTACCCATGTCCTCTACCACTATGCCAAGTTACATTAATTGTACACCATTTATAACCAAAAACTCTTAACCAAAAACTCTTAACCAAAAACTTTTAACCAGAACTTTATAAAAACTTTAACCGGATGCCAACGCCGACATCAGTACTGACATCGAACACTGACACCAGGGGTAGTAGAATAACTCAACTATTGAATGGATGAGCTTAAATATGGAGGTGCAGTGGCTCAGTGTTTAAGGAGTCATTAGAAAGGAACCAGGTTTGATTCCCGTTGTGAGCACTGTATTGGGTCCTTCAGTAAGGCACTTTACTTGCTTCATTCCATTCAGCTGTACAAAATGAGTACCAGCACTGTTGGGGAGTTAATCTGCAATGGACTGGCATCCTGTCCAGAAGGAATCTTGTACTCTCATCTGCTTGTGCCATGGAAACCGAGGATAAGCACCGGCTCTATGAGCCTACTGTAATGGCTCAGATGGATCTATATTTTATTTTTTAAAAACAAAAATTTGAAATTCAGCCCCCTTCCACCACCCTCTGTTGCTGCCATCTCCTGTCACCCCTACTGACACCCAATGCAGCCACCCCACTGCCCCCTGCCACCGCCCTCTGCTGCCGCCGCCTTTCTCCGCCACGCTTTGCCGTCACCTATTATTATTAGTATTCATTATCAAATTATTACGGTAGATATGAACATTCGTAGAAAAGGTTAGCAGTACCATCACATGCAAGAAAAGTGTATTTGAATATTCTAGAGACAACAGAATAATACACCATTATATTTTGGCTGATTGCACCTTAAAAGCACCAGTGACATTTGGCTGAGTGCACTTTTAAAGGACTGGTGACATGTAGAAGCAAGTTTGCTTTAAACTGATGGTTGACACTCACTGAATACTTAGTAACCCCTATTTCTCCGACACAATAACTGGAAAAGTGTGAAAATCTCGAAGTTCAGAATAACCACTTTCTGTAGCGTCCGCAAATGTATTTAATGTGGCGTCTCATGTCGTAAATACCATGCAGAACTGCCTGTGTAAACGCTTACAAAGTAATTACAGACCTAAAATGTCATAAGATTTTTTTTTTTAAATGTTATCCTCTGATACCTCAGACACAGATGATTCCTTTTGAGAACTTGACAGAGACATTTATAGACCCCCATAGTATACCTGAAGATGCAATCATTATAGACCCCCATAGTATACCTGAAGATACAATCACTGCAGACCCCCATAGTATGCCTGAAGATGCAATCACTATAGACCAGCAGAGTATACCTGGAGATGCAATCACTATGGACCCCCATAGTATACCTGAAGATGCAATCCAACCACAAATGTTTGAGATATTACTGTAAGAGGTTAGCCACTCTGGAGCCGGTATCACTATAGACCCGATAGTAAACCTGAAGATGCAATCACTATAGACCCCCATAGTATACCTGAAGATGCAATTACTATAGACCCCCATAGTATACTTGAAGATACAATCACTGTAGACCCCCATAGTATACCTGAAGATGAAATCACTATAGACCCCCATAGTATACCTGAAGATGCAATCATTATAGACCCCATAGCATGCCTGAAGATGCAATCACTTTAGACCCCCATGGTATACCTGAAGATGCAATCACTATAGACCCCATAGTATACCTGAAGATGCAATCATTATAGACCCTCATAGTATGCCTGAAGATGCAATCACTATAGACCCCCATAGTATTTCTGAAGATACAATCACTATAGACCCCCATAGTATACCTGAAAATGCAATCACTATAGACTCCCATAGTATACCTGAAGATGCAATCATTATAGACCCCATAGCATACCTAAAGATGCAATTCAACCACGAATGTTTGAGATATCACTGGAAGAGGTTAGCCACTCTGAAGCCGGCATCACTATAGAACCCCATAGTATACCTGAAGATGCAATCCAACCACAAATGTTTGAGATATTACTGGAAGAGGTTAGCCACTCTGGAGCCAGCTGAACGCGAAGTTCCAGACCTACAGCATACGTACATGTATCACAACAAACCCTTTGCGAACGCCTTCACAACACCACAGATTTAAAATAGGCCTAACTTACGAATACATTTTGGAAATAATTATTGTAGTGCCTCTCCGTCTCATCTGGTACATGCACTGATTTATACAATTCACTCCTTCGTCTAAGGATGCCATCATGTGATCTATTTTCAAAAAATCACCAAAAGAAAGCTAAAAGTTTAGGCTTATAACTGGACTTGAGCTAGTAGTAGCCGATAAATACACACAATACATGCATTGTATGTGTATAAGCTAGGTCTACGTACGGCCAGTCGGAGATCAGTAATATCACTGTCCAACTTGACACATCACAAAATTTTAATGGGTTTGGTTTGTTGGTGTTTAACGGCACCGCGACAGTCAGAGTCAAAATCTAATAATAGAAATTAGAATAGGAAGTTAAGTTATTTACATGAGCGGCAAAAAAGGATTTTTCTAAGATTGTAAAAGAAAGACATTTTTCAAACTACCCATATGTATTATTAGAAAGCTGTTTCAAATTACAAAAATACATCAGTTGATACCGAAATTGCTACATGTCACCAGTCATTTAACAGATATGCACAAGGTTGTATGATGTGACATGTATCAAAGTCAGTACTAGACAACACGTGCTCATTGCAAACAGAAAGTGTACCAAGGAAGTAAAATCTTTCCTGATAAAGAAATCTTATTCACATATCTGTTCCTAATAACCTCTAGAAATGCTTTCCTTCAGTCCAAGGTCCAGGATTTTACTCTTCTCATTTCCTTGTTATCATCAAATTAGCAACAGTTTTTAATTTTCTGATTAACAACTCTTCAAATAATTTCCTGCTAAGTTCAATACTTTATCTAAAAGTATATAGACAGGTAGCATTAAGTTGAGCTTAAATGGCATAAAATGTGCTAAAAACCAGGCAAACAGCAAAAACGTCGGGGAGGAGGGGGTTAAGCAGGTGTCTTTTTTCATCATTTTCGTAGTGCAGGTCCCAAAAAAATGATATTTTATTTTGATAATTTTGTACTGATGGTCTATTTTAACAATATTTTCATTGAATACTCACTGCAGGTATCAAAATTGACTTCTTTCATACTGCGGGTATCAAAATTGTATCATTTCAAACTGCAGTTACCAAAAAAATATGTCATACTGCATGTGGGTATGTTTTTCGGTTGGTGGGCTGCACACCCCTAACACTTTACTATGAAGTGCCCCTCCCCTCCCCGGGCAAAACGGCCCATCAAAATTGGTTGAAGAGGGACCATTTTTAGCATAAATTGTGCAATACTTTATTAACAGCTAAGGTTACAACATCGATGTCCATTAGGCCGATAATTGTCATATAGTGATATTAACTTAACCATGATGTCAAAGGTACTGTGACCAACATATCGTAATTTGCCATTTTCACATGTTAAGTGCATACTAAAGCAACAATTTGTGAAACATAATGTCAGAAATATTACACATATATTAACAGCATATCTTATGCTTCCTAGCTATTGGTTTTACGAGATGAATGAGATCTGCATGCTGAAGACTTAAGCAGTATTTCAAAATTAATAATCATGAGATAGATATCGCGATATGGTGATAATATCACCATATTTTTGTCCATGATAATCACATCTGATTTACCCTTATGGTAACAGTCCTTATCTAAACCAGTTGTGTAGCGCTGGTGACTTAAAACCCACTGGGAATTGAATCTGGGATCTCAATCATGCCAAGCCAGAAATTGGACTATGATGCTTTATAGGTCCATGCCATCAAGTAACTTAAGAGGACCCATGGATGCTTAAGTATCATATTTATTAAAATATGCCCATTAGGGGAGGGAGGGGGGGGAGGGGAGGAGGAGGGGAGGAGGAGGGGAGGGGAGGGGAGGGAGAGAAAGGGGAGGGGGGAAGGGGAGGGGAAAAAGGAAGGAGGGGGGACGGATGGAGAGGGGAGGAGGGGCGGAGGGGCAGAGGGGAGGAGGGGCAAGAGAGGGAGGAGGGGAAGGAGGGGAAGGAGGGGAGGGTCTTGTCAAATGGCAGTCAAGCTGTTGCTGTGGCCCTTAGACCGCCAATTTCTTTACTAATTTGTAGCATTGCTTTACCTAATCAAGGGTCACTGCACATTTAGGGACTAAACCATCCCTTCCAATTAACATCTTTAACTTAAATGATTGACAGCTTTTTTAACCAATCACTGCATGAATTTGCCTACCAACAAAACCTGTGTAATTGAGTGGGGCAAACACCCTACACAGTACTGATACACTTGCAGCTAACTAGCAGATTATGCTCATGCAGTCAATATTATAATGTACAAAACAAACTTTATGTGCACACAGACTGAGTGACGACAAAATGGTGAACAAAAATTGCGCTGCGGGCTTTGTAAATCTGATTTCCATTACCCAGAACGGTTAGCAAACAAAATTTGTTTTATTCCTTTTGCTAAAATCTCTAAAGATTCGGATAAGTGCCATAAATGAATCAAAGCTTGCAGCAGGCCACACAGACATCTAAATATTAATGCATTGGTCATGCAAGATTGCAGATTTGAGGTTTGTTTGTCCCACCTAGTTAACGCGTTGCTATGGCGAGTGTAGCCTATATCTGTACTTCGTGAGGAGAATTCTTTGAAACAACCTTACTAAATTTATCTTACATAAGATTCATCGATAATTGACAGAAATAACAAATTGTCTTTGTAACAGTATCCTTCTAAATCACAACAAAACCTTCTCAAGATGCATTTCTACAGGAAATTATCCTAAATGTCAAAATTAATTTATCTTCAACAATATTGATTCACTCTTCCCCTCCGAGCTAATGGTAATGAATCATGCTCATAATACACTAATGTAGCTTCAAGGTGTTTTCATCATTTTTGTTTTACGTAATTTATTTACTCACAAGTAAATGCTCTATTAATAGGTGATTAAACAATAAGTGTGTAATCAGGGCAGTGACTCTTAAGACAATTGTACTGTAATTGTCCATAGATCATTAAAGGATTAGTTTAGGGATCAAGCAAGTCCATCTTATATGAAAGAGGACCTCAAAAGAAACAAAATGGTGAAGAAAGCATTGGAAAATCTTATTCTGTTAAGAAGATATATAAATTTACAGTTTGGTATCATTTCTGTAGAAATGACTGAAATCAGATTAGTTGTGATGTCATAGCCTCAGATTCCTCAAAGTCTTTAGTATTCTATCATAATTTGTCCTGCGATTTTGTGGCTAAAACCATGGATATGTCTAAAAAGTAATAAAACTGAATCTAGGAAGGGTACTTTATTATAAACCACCTAAAGAAACTTTCTTTAAAATACATTAACAATTACTAAGAATGTGAGGATATTGGGTGCCAGCCTTCCATAGTAGACTTACTACATCTTTTATTTCTACACAGATAAGACACTAACTAAAATATCTCTGTAACGGAATAAGAATTTTAAATGGTTTCTTCACCATTTTGTTTATGTTAAACTCCTCTTTCATATAAGATGGACATGCTTGGTCACCAAACTAATCATTTAAAGGGCCATGCACCTAAGAAAGAGGGTGTTGCCACTTCCATTTTCTTTGACTTTCTGCAAGACTCACATTTAATCCATACACTAGTCTAACACACAAACGTATGGAGCATCTTTGATATGAATATTCATATCTAAAATGACTTATGACCTTAGCTGACTTTGTACAGTTAATCATCCGGTGATTGTGCATGAAGCAACGAAGAAACAAACCGTTTTCAAGTTTTCACGCCTAAAATTAATCGTTTTTTCTTGGCAATCTTGGCATCTTTTATAGTTGAGCCGGATATATTAGCTAATTTCGTTTGGATCCATTGCATTTAACGATCTTGTTTTGCAAAACTGAGTTTAGTAAATGTTTTTGTGCAATCATGTTTGCCAACTTCTGTAGTTAGGCCTAATATTAGGCCTTGTGGCAGACTGTAAGTTGTACTTACTACGCTGTGTTAGTGTTACTGTTACTGTACCAGGTGAACAGAGACTGAAGAAAAACACAACCAATGACAATGACATCTCGCACTTGACAAGTGCGAGATGAAACTGTATGCTGTGGGAATGTTTATGCACCTAAGCTCTCTATTCTGGGGCCGTGGTCCTTTAAATACTAAAATCTGCAGCAAGAAGTTGAAAGGGGCCCTGCACCAAAAGGTGAGGGTACAATTTTGTAGCAACTCAATGTAGAGACTCATGTAAAGAGTTACCAAACTTTTCTAATGCCAATATTTATTTCAACTATTTTTTAAGAAACATAAACAGTTAAATTTTATCACTTTAAGAGATGACAAAACAGGTCAATGAAAATAGGAAAATTTCACCAAAAAACCCAGCTCACTTATGGGTCTAGTTCCCTTTAAAAAGGGAATCTGGTCTCAAGAAAATTCCTTCACTGTCACCAATGAATACAATAGTTAGTAACCTCACTTCCATCCAGCAGTAATTCATTGGCTTGTCGGTGACTGTGTAAATAATGTCACCTCCATCCAGCGGTTATTCATTGGCTTGTCGGTGACTGTGTAAATAACATCACTGCCATCCAGCAGTAATTCATTGGCTTGTCGGTGACTGTGTAAATAATGTCACCTCCATCCAGCTGTTATTCATTGGCTTGTCGGTGACTGTGTAAATAACGTCACCTCCATCCAGCGGTTATTCATTGGCTTGTCGGTGACTGTGTAAATAACATCACTGCCATCCAGCAGTAATTCATTGGCTTGTCGGTGACTGTGTAAATAACGTCACCTCCATCCAGCGGTTATTCATTGGCTTGTCGGTGACTGTGTAAATAACATCACTGCCATCCAGCAGTAATTCATTGGCTTGTCGGTGACTGTGCAAATAACGTCACCTCCATCCAGCGGTTATTCACTGGCTTGTCGGTGACTGTGTAAATAACATCACTTCCATCCAGCGGTTATTCACTGGCTTGTCGGTGACTGTATAAATAACATCACTGCCATCCAGCAGTAATTCACTGGCTTGTCGGTGACTGTGTAAATAATGTCACCTCCATCCAGCTGTTATTCATTGGCTTGTTGGTGACTGTGTAAATAATGTCACCTCCATCCAGCGGTTATTCATTGGCTTGTCGGTGACTGTGTAAATAACATCACTTCCATCCAGCGGTAATTCACTGGCTTGTCAGTGACTGTGTAAATAACATTACTTCCATCCAGCGGTTATTCACTGGCTTGTCAGTGGCTGTGTAAATAACGTCACTTCCATCCAGCGGTTATTCACTGGCTTGTCGGTGACTGTGTAAATAACATCACTGCCATCCAGCAGTAATTCACTGGCTTGTCGGTGACTGTGTAAATAATGTCACCTCCATCCAGCGGTTATTCATTGGCTTGTCGGTGACTGTGTAAATAACATCATTTCCATCCAGCGGTTATTCATTGGCTTGTCGGTGACTGTGTAAATAACGTCACTTCCATCCAGCGGTTATTCATTGGCTTGTCGGTGACTGTGTAAATAACGTCACTTCCATCCAGCGGTTATTCATTGGCTTGTCAGTGACTGTGTAAATATTTCAACAAATCAGAAACTTTAGGTTGTAGTATATTTTTATCTCAACGTTAGTTAACACAATATCTGGCCTTTGAATATTCAGTTGAAGGGAAATGCTTTCTTTAGGAAAAATGCCAAACCTTAAAAGTATTCATAATCTAAAAAATAAATCTGCTTAATCTTTAATCACATGCTATTTAAATAGACAAAAAAAATATACACTGGCATGAAGAGAATATGTACATTAATAATTCTATACTATTCTCTCTGATTTGTAACCATCATCTCTTTAAAGGAGACATACAGTCAAATATTCCAGCTTTATAAATTATAGAGAATTAAAAATTGAAGCAGAATTAAAAATCTTACACCAAATTAGAAAATATCCAACTTTAAATTGTAACATTTTTTTAATTTTGTGTTGATATCATGCCAATGATGACATAATTTGTCCTGGTGCTAACACATACAGTGTGATGTATTCCATTTAATAAAATTTTCTTTCCAAAATGCTTTAAAATAAAGTTTTAATGGTTTGAATCATTAATTTCATATAAAAATGATAATTCACCCATGCAAAGGAAAATTATTTCTTAGAAAATTTGAAATAGATTATAAAGAAAACATTTAAATTCTAATCTGTACTGGGTGACATCATTTTTAAGAGGGAATATGAACAAAATGGCCACTCCCATATAAGATATATCAACAGAATTAATGTTTTAATAAATTAGGAAAAATTCTGAATTGTTTTGTATGATAGAACATTTCTTGAGATGACTTATAATTATTATTTCTATCATATTAAATAAAGAACAATCCTGAATTTTTGTTTCCTTTAGATAACAGGAAAATCCTACAAATTTTACCAACCCTTTTAATTCTGATAAATAACTCAACCATCTCTATTTCATCAATTATCTATCCCGTTAAAATAAAAATAAAAAATGATTGTATTAATTACGCCAAAATTTGGCCTTTGAATATCTCTAACTTATCCTGAATCAGTGTACGTAATTTATGTTCACTAATAGAAGTCAATTGTTTTCCCTTCTAGCTAATAATATATGAAATAACACAGACATGTGTCTCCATATTTCATTTGTGCTTAAGCCCAAAGATGTTTTGATAATTTTATTTTAATCTTATATATCTCTTGAATTTGTTCTTGCATGTAAATTTTGCCCCCAAGGAAAAAAGCTGTCATAGCGATGCTTTGGATAACTGTCTCCTGCATATATTTTCCACCTAATATAGGAAATTAACAGTATTTTGTTTGCGTATTAAGTTTCGGATAAATGCTCAAAATTAGATTTGAAAACAGGTGTTTATTGCTCATTGGTTTTGGTAAATAAGTTTATTGAATTTTATTGTAGTTATTGTGTATTAATAGTAAGTACTGAAGCTACACCTGATTACTGAAGCTAAACCTGATTACTGAAGCTACACCTGATATTACACCTGATTACTGAACCTACACCTGATACTACACCTGATACTGAAGCTACACCTGATTACTGAAGCTACACCTGATTACTAAAGCTACACCTGATTACTGAAGCTACACCTGATTACTGAAGCTACACCTGATTACTGAAGCTACACCTGATTACTGAAGCTACACCTGATTACTGAAGCTACACCTGATTACTGAAGCTACACCTGATTACTGAAGCTACACCTGATTACTAAAGCTACACCTGATTACTGAAGCTACACCTGATTACTGAAGTTACACCTGATTACTAAAGCTACACCTGATTACTGAAGCTGTACCTGATTACTGAAGCTATACCTGATTACTGAAGCTACAACTGATTACTGAAGCTACATCTGATTACTGAAGCTACATCTGATTACTGAAGCTACACCTGATACTACACCTGATTACTGAAGCTACACCTGATTACTGAAGCTACACCTGATACTACACCTGATAACTAAAGCTACACCTGATTATTGAAGCTACACCTGATTACTGGAGCTATACATGATTACTGAAGCTACACCTGATTACTGAAGCTACACCTGATTACTGAAGCTAGACCTGATTACTGAAGCTACACCTGATTACTTAAACTATACCTGATTACTAAAAAGCTCAAATATAATTCAGAGGTACCTTTAATTTTCAACTAGCTGCAAGTGATTTTGCATTGTACAAACATGTTTAAGTTTAAGTTTAAGTTTAAGTTTATTACACTTATATGGCGCATTATCTAAATAACTTATTCTAATGCGCCTTACAAAATATGCATATAAAGAAAATAAATACAAATGTGTAAATAAGATAAGCATGAAATATAAAGAAAACAAAGAACAAGAAAATTATGAAGAGGACTTGAAAGCACAATTAAATAAGTGAGTCTTAAGCAAGGTATGGAATTGTTTAAGGGATGGAGCAGATTTGATTGAAAGAGGTAAGTCATTCCAAAGTTTTGGGCCAAATATTTGCAAAGAGCGTCGCCATATGTAAGTTTACTTTTTGGAACATAAAGGATGAGGTGGTTTTGAGAGCGAAGGCGGTAACTAGTTTGTTTATAATGAAACATTTCGGTCAGATATAATGGGGCCATGTTATGAAGGGATTTAAAAATGAGTATTAAAATTTTAAATTTAATTCTATATGAGACAGGTAGCCAATGAAGATTTTGCAGTAGATAAAGTGATGGAGTGAAACGGTTGCTTCTTGTGACGAGCCTTGCAGCATAATTCTGAACACGCTGCAACTTTTTCACTGTAACACCTGGCACCCCTGCAAGGAGGATATTGCAATAATCTATGCAGCTATGCACAAGTACATTTACAAGTGATATTGCAGAGCTTCTGTCCAGAAACTTCATGCACCTTCTAATGTTAAATAAATGGTAAAATGCTGTTTTGCATTTGTGATTGACATGGTCAGCCATTGTCATACCTTGATCTAACCAAGCCCAAATATTTGACAGTGGAAGATAATTTTACACTGTCGTTACTAATAGCAATACTGCCAATATTTAATTTTTTTAGTTGGTAATTGATCCAAAAATAATGACTTCACTTTTTGAATCATTCATTTTTAATTTGTTGTAAATCATCCAATCTTTCACTATTTTCAAACAACCTTCAATTTCAGCTATGACTGAGATCACATTTGATGGATCATTAGCATTGAACGACATGTATAAGCTGTGGTCATCAGCATAACCATGAATACTGGGAGAAACGGCTATCAAAGCATCAAAAATAGAAGATGCATACCATGTGAATAAGAGGGGTCCACAACAAGAGCCCTGAGGCACACCAAATTCTACATCAAATGCCCTTGATTCAGCATTGCTGATAAGGATTTTTTGTTTCCTTTGAACTAAATAGGATTCAAACCAATCTAAGATGGTTCCATCAATGCCAAAACGCTTATTTAAGGTTTTGAGAAGCATACCATGATCAATTGTGTCGAATGCCGCACTTAGATCAAGGAGTACTAGAATGACACATTTTTGTTTGTCTAGTTGCAGCAGTATGTCTGACTATGGAAGTAGAAGAGACTTTTACTAAAGCAGTCTCTGTGCTATGGAATGGGTGGAACCCTGATAGACAGGAAGGTAATAAGCCATGCTGCTGACTATGCTTAATCATTTGTTCAACAACAGCACGCTCAACTATTTTAGACAAGAAACTTAGATTGCTTACTGGTCGATAGTTATTATATGTTACACCAAGCCCTTGTTTTTTCAGTAGTGGCTTTACCGCGGCTTCTTTCCATTGCTTAGGGAATTTACTTGTTGCAAAGAAAGATTAACCAGTTTGGTAAGAGTTGGAAGGAAGACATTGATATTCTACTTTAATAACCAAGTGGGTAGTTGGTCGAGGATGCACTGAGTAGATTTTGCTTTTAGTATCAGATTTTGTACATCCTCCTCTGTCAAGAGCTGAAATGAAGTCCATATGGGAACATTTTTCCAGAACTTAAAGGGTGTGATCACAACCTCTCTATCCAGCTCATGTCTAATTTTGGCAATTTTGCAACAAAGAACTCGCCAAATTTTGAGGCAAGATGAGAAGCATCATTGTGAGGAGGTAGTGGGGTGATGGGCTTTCGATCAAGCAGAGTATCCATGATTCTAAAAAGTTTCTTTTGATCACCATTTGTTTCAGCAATAGCATTAGAGTAGAATTGATGTCTGGCATTATTCAACTCAGTTGTGTAGATGTCACGTTTTTCTTTGTAAGTAATCCAGCTAACATTAGATTTTGAATAGCGCCAAATCTTTTCCGCTTTATTTCTCTCTTTTAGATCCTTGATCTGATCATATTGTACCAGGGTATTTTTGGACGAGTTACCAATGTTTTTACATTTTCAGGTGCATGATTGTCGATTACCTGTCTTATACATGAGTCATACATGCAGGCCGCCTCTTCAACATCCTCAATTTCAGACATTGAAGCAAAGCTTTTAGACAAATCCAATTGAAATTGAAATGTTGGAGGGGATATGGTTTTGAATTTTCTGTAAACAATTGTTTACATGTTGTTTACACTGGGGAAAAGGGAAAGGAGCATTTAACTAATTAGCTATAGCAATCCAGTTTTAAATAGTATCCCACACAGTACACATTAAATGTTTCGCAGCACATCTTTCCATCCCATATCCAGTCTCTGCATCCAATTTCATGTCTTATTATCACTGTCACATACCATGTTAGTGCTACATATTATCTTTGTGTCACATACCATGTTTATGTCACATACATTTTTGTGTCACATACCATCTTTGTATTACATATTATGTATATGTCACATGTATGTGCCCACATACCATCTTAGTGTCACATACCATCATTGTTACAATCTTTGTATCACATACCATCTTTGTTTCACATACCATCTTTGTGTCACATACCATATTTGCATCACATACCATCTTTGTGTCACATACCATGTTTATGTCACACACATCTTTGTATCATATACCATCTTTGTGTCTTTTAGATGCATGTGTCACATACCATGCATGTGTCATATAGTCTTTGTGTCACATACTACCTTTGTGTCACATACCATCTTTGTGCCACATATCATGTCTATTTACATCACATTTCATGTTTTTGAATCACATGTCTCATTTTTGCATACAAATATTAGTTTAGGTTCTTATATCTTATATAGCTCACTACCATAAAATGTTCAGTTGCACTTAAATTTACATAGAAAGAAACCAGAGGGAGAAATCCCACGTGGTATCAATTCAATGCTAACTTTGGATTAGAAGCAATTATTATTTTTTTTTTATCATATATCTTTAAATATTGTGTTCTTACATGTCTACAGTACTTTATTTATTATACTGGAACATGTAATTTGTGTATAATTGTTGCTTTTTTAAGTGTTAAGGTTTTTGCCTAAAGCTATAAGCCACAATCACAAGAACCAATGACAATGGTATTTGGCTCTGCCTAACATGAATAATGATGAAGTCAACATCTCAACATTCTATGGGATCCTGTATCATCATTGCTTTTTTATCAACAGCATCATACCAGGTCTGATTTAAATCTGACATGGATTTGTGGAAAAATGAGCATAAACAGAAATTCACAGCTAGTCCCGCCTTCTCATCAATAATTATGACAACAACACTAAAACAATAGGGATCATCTGCAGACCACAACACAACCATATACCAAGTATGGCATAAGTCCACCTTATTAATCTTGAAATATCGTGTTATACAAGCTTGTTAACAAAATTTTACATTTAGCCCAGCCTACTAATTAATATTCATGACATCAGCTATTCGATTCAATAGGGCTCATCTACAAACAACAGCACATCCATATACCAAGTAGACAAATCCACCGCACAGTTCTTGAAATGTCGTGTTCAAAAGCTTGTTAACAGAATTTTACATTTAGTCCCACCTACTAATTATTATTCATGACATCAGCACCAAATTACAATAGGGCTCATTTACAAACAACAGCACGTCCCATATACCTTGTATGACATAAATCTACCAAATGGTTCTTGAGATATCGTGTTTACAAGCTTGTTAACAGAATTTTACATTAAGCCCTGCCTACTAATTAATATTCATGACATCAGTACCAAAACATTAGGGATCATCTACAAACCACAACACATCCAAATGCCAAGTGTGACATAAATCCAGCACATGTTCTTGAGATATCGTGTTTACATGCTTCTGTCACAGACACACACATTCAGTATGCAAACCCACACACACATACAAAGATACATCATACACACACACACATACATACATACACACATACTTTACATACATACATACATACATACATACAGCCATGACTACATTGGAAGCAAAAAACCTAGGTGATCAGATAAATATGTAACATATAAAACCATTAAGTTAAAGCTCTTAGAAAGATATGTTTTGTAACTGACTTTTAATGGATGCAATCAAAGGAACCCTGCAAATTTGAATAGCAAGATTATCCATTAGTTTGGACCTTCAAAAGCAAATGCTCTTTCCCTAATGTTTCACATTTAATATGTGGTACTACTAAGTTGGTTTTTGACTGACGTAACTGATAATGATGGTGCTTAAAGTAGTATTCCCATGGAATTTCATTTAAATATATTTGATAGAAAACAATGAAAAAATTTAAAAAAATTAGTGAAAAAACAAGTTAACATCTTATTCCTACAAGAACTTATTGAATTTTAAAGATTTTTCTTGTCTACGTAAAAGAGATTGTTGATTTGCGTGTCATCACAACACATTTGTACTATTCTTTATGTATTTCTTTTAAAATTAATTTAATATTTTCTAATAACTGGGAACATTTTTTTCTTCAAAAATTATTACGAATTATGTAGAATAAAATTTACAATAATGTTTTCCAATCTGTTCTTGTAACTTAATTCTGAATTTTGAAAAATTTGCAATTATAAACAATGATTAATACATGTAGGAAGTGCTGCAATGACATCATAATGATGACTAAGACTCGGAACAAAAGTCATTTTTATGTGGGCAAGAAATTTGTTTAAAGTTCAATAACTTCTTCTAAGAATGAGATATTAACATGTTTTTTACTAATCTGTTTCTTAATTATTTTTTCTATCAGATACATAACAATGAGAACACAATGGGATTGTAGATATGATGAAGGCAATTCAATGAAATGATTTGTATACATTATATCTTGAGCTGAATTCTGTCGTGGACCAGTAGCCAGTGCAGATATTGAAATATTGGTGATATATGCTCCCTGTAAGTCACAGTTTGTGACTAATCTAACAGCAAAATTATGAATTCTTTGTGGTCTTTTAATTTGAAAGTGTGCTTCACTGTAAAGGAGACTGTTAGCATAGTCTAAATGGGATATATGGGCAGGCATTTCCATGGCTGACAGAGACAGTGTTTTCTGATTTTTCTTAATGTTGTATAGATTGTGGTACTCTTGCCTAGATTTCATACTTATATGCTTGCCCATCAAAGAAAGCCCATTAACCTCATTTATACTATCACAATTACGTTGTCAATCAGTGTCTTACAACCAATTAAGAAGAATTCAGTTTTGCTATTTTTTATCATAAGTCCCTGACTCAACAGCCACCTTCTGACATCACATAGACACTCTTCAATCTTTTATCACTATCTCTTCTTGTTGGTTAACGCTTGATTTGACGACTGTACGCTGGTGATCATCAGCATATCCTCAAATCCCAATCTTGCAGCGATTTATAATATTGACAAGCGAATATGCATATGATGTAAATAGAACTGCACCAAGACATGAGCTTTGTGGCACTCCAACTTCCAAATTAAAAGGCTTGGAGACCTGTTCCTGAATAAGTATTATTTGTTGTCGAGATAAGAGCTGAACCATTTCAGAACAGAGCCATCTAGATAGTCTTATTCCAGAAGTGTGAGTAAGCCATAGTGTGAAACAAGAAAATATGTCATTTCATCAAATTTAGGTTGAAACCAGGGAGATATCTTTTTTAATAACATCTTCATTGGGGGAAACAAAATTCAATTAGGTATTACCCGACTAAGCACAAAATTGCCATAACAAGCATTACCTTCAAAATTGAGATGCATACAACGCAATCGAGCATACCAAAACAAAAAATCAAATTCCCTCCTTCCAACAAATTACATTCCCTTTGCTCACCTAGGCATAAACTAATTAAAAACTTTACCTAGGAAAGATGCAGGAAGTCAACAAAGATGCATACAGGCCTGTAAAACCAATCTTTATCTCGCTCATGCAGGTATCCCATCTTTTGTTTTTCCTTCAAGTCTGTTCTAATTAAGAATTGATGCAGATGAAATGATTTTGTCTTTACCTATTGATCACTGTTTTCTTCTCCTTGAGAAAGTTCCACCTCCAGCAGGTGTTTCCGCCGATCCCTTTTAGGGTGCGTTCTCACTCATCCGAATCATGAACCCATAACAATGTCATGGGCTCTCACTTGAGTGCAAGCCCGCAATTCAGGGCTGTAATTCTCCTTCAAAAAGTAGAGTGACATGAAACCAAACTTTTCCTCTGACAAGTCCCCCTACCCCCTAGGAAATATGGCCATGCCGACTACCCTGCCACAATCAGACCCACTTTAGGCAATCTGATCAAGGATTGGAGTAAATTTGAAGTCAAAAAGTGGGTCACTAGAAAACCCATGAAGAAAAAAACAGAGCAGGGTAAATGTTCAAGCGAAATAAAACAAGTTATATAATAGGATATTGATCTCCTGCTGCAGATCATGATCATAACATACCCTCGCCTCTGACCAATGAGATTATGTAACTGCGATCAGATCTGGCGAAGGTTCTTACTGTTAAAAAAATTGGCAGAATTGATCACCTGCAGAGTGCCTGATCGTGAGCTCGAACTTAAGTGAAAACGCGCTCTTTAGACTGTTCTTTTTATACTGGTTACTGGACAGGAAAACTGGTTATGTAAATCTTACTAGTTTTCGCAAGAAGGTCTAGTCTTGTATGAATCATATCAAAAGTTTTTAAATGTTTGTCAAAGAATGGAGCTTAATAGCTCCATGGTCAAAGTAGTCAAATTCTTCCAAGGAGATGAATCTGCCTAATCACTAGCAATGTTCAGTTCTCCTAAGAGCTATCGAAAGGTAGCAACAACTTGAGCTTCAAGAGAGAATCTCGTCTCAGTAAAATTGTGATGTTCATATCTTTCACATCATATCCAGTTGTGGATCATTTCTAATAAAGTACGTACTCTTATGTTTTGCGTATGTATGTACAGTATACTAGTCACTTCCGCGGTAATTGATTGGTTGTCGGTATTTGTGTATGACCAATCAGAAACGTTTACTTTTATTATACATTACTGTCCATGTTAACACTATATATGGCCTTTCAATTGGAAGAAAATATGTTATAAACCATGAAAATGAAAATTGGTGAAAAATTGACCATTTTACAACATTTAAAATGTTTGGGTCTTATTATGATACAAGGTTTGAAAGTTTGTGACATCACAAGAAGAAAAGCTCATATAATGTAGAGACTAATCTGTTCATGTAATGTAGAGACTAATCTGTTTACATAATGTAGACTAATCTGTTCATATAATGTAGAGACTAATCTGTTTACATAATGTAGAGACTAATCTGTTCATATAATGTAAAGACTAATCTGTTCACATAATGTAGAGACTAATCTGTTCATATAATGTAGAGACTAATTTGTTTACATAATGTAGAGACTAATCTGTTTACATAATGTAGACTAATCTGTTCATATAATGTAGAGACTAATCTGTTTACATAATGTAGAGACTAATCTGTTTACATAATGTAGAGGCTAATCTGTTCATATAATGTAGAGACTAATCTGTTCATATAATGTAGAGACTAATCTGTTCACATAATGTAGAGACTAATTTTTCACATAATGTAGAGACTAATCTGTTTACATAATGTAGAGACTAATCTGTTCATATAATGTAGAGACTAATCTGTTCACATAATGTAGAGACTAATCTGTTCACATAATGTAGAGACTAATCTGTTCACATAATGTAGAGACTAATCTGTTCAAATAATGTAGAGACTAATCTGTTCACATAATGTAGAGACTAATCTGTTCATATAATGTAGAGACTAATCTGTTCATATAATATAGAGACTAATCTGTTCATATAATGTAGAGACTAATCTGTTCATATAATGTAGAGACTAATCTGTTCACATATTGTAGAGACTAATCTGTTCATATAATGTAGTGACTAATCTGTTCATATAATGTAGAGACTAATCTGTTCATATAATGTAGAGACTAATCTGTTCATATAATGTAGAGACTAATCTGTTCATATAATGTAGAGACTAATCTGTTCACATATTGTAGAGACTAATCTGTTCATATAATGTAGAGACTAATCTGTTTACATAATGTAGAGACTAATCTGTTCACATAATGTAGAGACTAATCTGTTCATATAATGTATAGACTAATCTGTTCACATAATGTAGAGACTAATCTGTTCACATAATGTAGAGACTAATCTGTTTACATAATGTAGAGACTAATCTGTTTATATAATGTAGAGACTAATATGTTTACATAATGTAGAGACTAATCTGTTTATATAATGTAGAGACTAATCTGTTCACATAATGTAGAGACTAATCTGTTCACATAATGTAGAGACTAATCTGTTCACATAATGTAGAGACTAATCTGTTCATATAATGTAGAGACTAATCTGTTCACATAATGTAGAGACTAATCTGTTCATATAATGTAGAGACTAATCTGTTCATATAATGTAGAGACTAATCTGTTCATATAATATAGAGACTAATCTGTTTATATAATGTAGAGACTAATCTGTTCATATAATGTAGAGACTAATCTGTTCACATAATGTAGAGACTAATCTGTTCATATAATGTAGTGACTAATCTGTTCATATAATGTAGAGACTAATCTGTTCATATAATGTAGAGACTAATCTGTTCATATAATGTAGAGACTAATCTGTTCATATAATGTAGAGACTAATCTGTTCACATAATGTAGAGACTAATCTGTTCATATAATGTAGAGACTAATCTGTTTACATAATGTAGAGACTAATCTGTTCACATAATGTAGAGACTAATCTGTTCACATAATGTAGAGACTAATCTGTTCACATAATATAGAGACTCATTTGTTCACATAATGTAGAGACTAATCTGTTCACATAATGTGGAGACTAATCTGTTCACATAATGTAGAGACTAATCTGTTCATATAATGTATAGACTAATCTGTTCACATAATGTAGAGACTAATCTGTTCACATAATGTAGAGACTAATCTGTTTACATAATGTAGAGACTAATCTGTTTATATAATGTGAGACTAATATGTTTACATAATGTAGAGACTAATCTGTTTATATAATGTAGAGACTAATCTGTTCACATAATGTAGAGACTAATCTGTTCACATAATGTAGAGACTAATCTGTTCACATAATGTAGAGACTAATCTGTTCATATAATGTAGAGACTAATCTGTTCACATAATGTAGAGACTAATCTGTTCATATAATATAGAGACTAATCTGTTTACATAATGTAGAGACTAATCTGTTCATATAATGTAGAGACTAATCTGTTCACATAATGTAGAGACTAATCTGTTCACATAATGTAGAGACTAATCTGTTCAAATAATGTAGAGACTAATCTGTTCATATAATGTAGAGACTAATCTGTTCATATAATGTAGAGACTAATCTGTTCATATAATATAGAGACTAATCTGTTCATATAATGTAGAGACTAATCTGTTCATATAATGTAGAGACTAATCTGTTCACATAATGTAGAGACTAATCTGTTCATATAATGTAGTGACTAATCTGTTCATATAATGTAGAGACTAATCTGTTCATATCATGTAGAGACTAATCTGTTCATATAATGTAGAGACTAATCTGTTCACATAATGTAGAGACTAATCTGTTCACATATTGTAGAGACTAATCTGTTCATATAATGTAGAGACTAATCTGTTTACATAATGTAGAGACTAATCTGTTCACATAATGTAGAGACTAATCTGTTCATATAATGTATAGACTAATCTGTTCACATAATGTAGAGACTAATCTGTTCACATAATGTAGAGACTAATCTGTTTACATAATGTAGAGACTAATCTGTTTATATAATGTGGAGACTAATATGTTTACATAATGTAGAGACTAATCTGTTTATATAATGTAGAGACTAATCTGTTCACATAATGTAGAGACTAATCTGTTCACATAATGTAGAGACTAATCTGTTCACATAATGTAGAGACTAATCTGTTCATATAATGTAGAGACTAATCTGTTCACATAATGTAGAGACTAATCTGTTCATATAATGTAGAGACTAATCTGTTCATATAATGTAGAGACTAATCTGTTCATATAATGTAGAGACTAATCTGTTCACATAATGTAGAGACTAATCTGTTCAAATAATGTAGAGACTAATCTGTTTACATAATGTAGAGACTAATCTGTTCATATAATGTAGAGACTAATCTGTTTACATAATGTAGAGACTAATCTGTTCACATAATGTAGAGACTAATATGTTTACATAATGTAGAGACTAATCTGTTTATATAATGTTGAGACTAATCTGTTCATATAATGTAGAGACTAATCTGTTCACATAATGTAGAGACTAAGCTGTTCATATAATGTAGAGACTAATCTGTTCACATAATGTAGAGACTAATCTGTTCACATAATGTAGAGACTCATTTGTTCACATAATGTAGAGACCAATCTGTTCACATAATGTGGAGACTAATCTGTTCAGAATGTAAATCTTCTTCTGGTAAATATAAAATCTTTGACTGTTCTGCACCTCTAAACAGTAATGAATTGGTTCAGTGGTCAAGCATGTCCATCCTATTTCAAAAAGAACTTCAAAAGAAACAAAATGGTAAAAAAGCATCATATTTTTTTTTTTTTACTAAGAAGATATTTAAGTTTAAAACTCTGTCTTATCTGTGTAGAAATGACTGGTGTAGTAAGTCTACTGTGGAAAGTTGGCATCTTCATTCTCACATTCTTAACAATTTTTGATGTATTTTAAAGACAAGTTAATTTAATTTTTTCACTATTTAAATTATTTTTCCTTGAACTTTCTTTAGATGGTATAAAATAAATACCCTTTCTAGATTCAGTTTTACTACTTGTTTTGACATATCCCATGGTTTTTAAGCCACAAAATCGCAGGACAAAATTTTAAAGAATACATAAAGACTGAGAAATCTGAGGCTATGACATCACAACTAATCTGATTTCAGTCGTTTCTACACAAATGATACAAAATTTGAAACTTAGATATCTCCTTAACGGAATGAGATTTGTTAATGCTTTCTTCACTATTTTGTTTCTTTTGAAGTCCTTTTCATATAAGATGGACTTGTTTGACCACTGAACTAATCCTTTAAGCATTTTCCTCTCTATTTTGACCAATTGGTTAGCTTAATTGGTAGATCGTGAGTACAATCTCATGGCAGGTCATGCCAAAGACTTTAAATTGGAACCTGCTTCCCTCTCCCTTTAGTGCTCAGCATAAGGGACTAGAGCAAGGTAATAATACAGGCGTGTGTGTCATGTGTTGGCTGACACTTTCAGCCTCAAAATATTTCCATCATAAAGCACTTTGAATATGCTTAGCTGAGTAGTAAGGCTCTATATAAAAACCAAGTATTATCATTATTATTTTTATTATTATTGAGCCTTCTAAATCTGCCTCTCTCTTATTATTATTTTTTTTTTTGGTGAGAGGGGGGGGAGGGTGTGCAAAAGATTTAGGGTAAGCCACCTATATTCCCCCCTAGACTCGCCACTGGCATTGATGAACCAAACCAAAGACAAGAATCTGCACAAATCGATAGCTACTGCATGACCTCATATAACATCAAGCCAAGCGCGACCTTGTAAACTCACGGAACACTTGCAAGAAACTGACTTTTCATCAAAAATCAATACTCCAAAATAAGAACTCGTCAGAAAAACCGTTTCTTCCAATATCATTAACACCAAAGATCTAAACAGAAATCATTACTGAATGAATAAAACCTGGAATATAGAGTGGTTTCAAAATGACCGGGTGATATTTTTTATTTGTAAATGGCAATAAAATTAAGCGAATGGGGCGTCAGTGAAGCCTCTCAGTCGATATCAATCTAGAAAATTGGCAGCACCTTCAAAATGGTCAACATGAATTCTCACCACATCCTTGATCATCACTGGTTGGACAATGCACACAAACCTTGACCAAATTTGATCATGATTAGATTTCCTTCATCTTTAAGCGTTCATTTGTTCTATAATTACAATCAATTAAACACATTTTTTAAACTTTGAGATGGATACCATATTATGCATATAATTGTGAAGTTTGTTACTGTTTGTTTAATAAACATGTCTGCTTGTTTTTCTTTACAAGGGTGTTTTAGCTGATGACATGATGTCACATGACTTTGTTTACATCACCATTTTATCGAAAAAACCACTGTCGTCTGCTGTACACTTAATTACTTACATGTAGATACGTATAAACGTTGTTATATAAGATTATTTTTGTAAAATAATTTACTTGGAATCTTGATTTGTCATTGGTTGCCCTTATAGATATGTGCGGGGGAATAAAAAGACATTTTCTCGACAGCCATCCGATCTTGATCGACGTTCAAAGTGTGTTTCTGCTGTACGACGATGACTTTAACCTACGGTTCACACTAGGATTTGCAGCGAGCACTTTATATCAGGTATGTAGGATTTGTCTGAGTATAGGGAACAATCGGATGGCGTTAGCATTAAAGTTACTCTTTATATGCCTAGTAAAAATATAAAACTAAAGGATAATATGAAGTAAAATCGGAAGCAAACAAAAATTTGAAATTAGTAAAATTCGCTGAAATGTTAGGTAGGTTTGCATGCAGTATGTTTGTTGTATGTGTGATATGCCTGAGCTGAGTGAAGACACGTGAAACGCAACGACGCTACTACCCTGCAAAATGGAAGTCCAGTTGAGTTAGAGTCACGTGATGAAATTCCTCTATATGGGCATACTGGATCAGTGGATACAGGATTTTATAATAATCAGATATTTGAATATATTAAAAAAAAGACTTAAATTTTAACAAATTTGAGCAATTTTCTTTAATTGAATCACACCATGCCCTCAACAGTAATTAGTCATTACATCACCCTCTTCAAAGGGCAGTGGTAGGGAGTCACACTGGTATATCCATAGGTACTGGGTTTGAATACTTGCATGAGCTCTGTGTTGTGTCCTGGAGCAAGACACTTTAATCCACTTACTTTAATCCACTTAGCTGTAAAACAGGTACCAATGTGCTGCAGGGTAACTAGCAATGAACTGGTGCCCTGTGCAGGGAGAGGTACTGTATTGATTCCCATCCACTTGCACTACAGAAACCAGGCACTGACCTTCTGAGAAAGGATTTACCTTAATTATGTTACTTATTATATCAGCCATAGAAATATTTTGGCGGTTCAGGCACTCTGGCCATCACAAACTTAAAACATAACAAGAAGGTAATCTGGAGAGTTGCTGATCTCATCAGTTGCTGATCTCATCAGTTGCTGATCTCATCATCCCTAATCATGCGATGAAAAAAATAAAAATCATATTTTACATTTTGATGCAATGGTTTCGTATTTTCATGACTTTCCATACAATGTGGCTAAAATGTCCCCAAGGCGGTTAAATGTCCCCCAAGGCGGTTAAATGTCCCCCAAGGCAGCTAAAATGTCCCCAAAGGCGTCAAAAATATATCTCCCTGCCTGTACTGAGTTCGACTACTGCTATGGATTTGTCCCAAGCCTTACAGAAATATTAGCTTGCAGCAAGCATTCTGCAAGCTAATATTGCAGTATGCTTATAACAATTTGGAACAAATTAGCATGCGCAAGCTAGCAAAAACTATCTGCAAGCAGGGGCAAGCTAGCAAACCTTTTTGCAAGCTAACAAATATTTTATGCTAGCTTGCACAAGCTAATGTTAGCTTGCACAAGCTAGTATTTCTTGCAGCATGCTTGCGCATCTTGCAGCACGCTTGTGCAAGCTAAAAATGTTAGCTTGTCGCAAGCGTGTTGCAAGCTAAAATTTCTGTAAGGGAATCGCATCTCCCTGCTGCTACAAGCATCTCACACAAGTCACAACTATTGATATCTGCCAAACATCTGCATCAACTATCAAATTCAGTCAAGCAAACATTCAATCCACGGACAATCAAAACTCAAATATGATACCACCAACTTCTGCTGTAAATCTTAAGCACGTCTTAGAGAACACAGGAGCTTACATGTGCTGACGTCCAAATCGATAGCAATCAAAAGAAAGATTTATGCCTCGCTGCTTTATCAAATAAGCGAGGGAAGTATGAATTTATCTTCACATCAATGCCAGAAGTTTTCAGGATGACGAAAAATTATTGAAAAAGTGATTTTCGACAGAGTTGTTGAGGCCAAGAGGGTCGTTTTTTGAAGACTCAAAACGGGGAAGACTTCTACTTGTGCATTCTTAGCTGGGCAAATTATACCAAAACATGGAATGATTTTGGGTTTTACAGACAGCTTTAGTAAAAAGATATTGTTATGTCTTAATTGAAATTACTACCGGGCTTCCAGTTAAAACATGTTAAATAGCAATGAGTATAATGTACTTGTGTTACTCAAATATCGAGCCAAAGTCATATTGCTATACAACATACCTTTAGTGGTAAGTAGGTAAATTGGGTATTTTGCATTCCTTTCTCAACGGCTAAGGTTGTAATTTTTTAGGTATCCACAGCGTATGACAAACCAGTTGTGAAATGCTGGTGAATGAAGGCCCACTGGAAATTAAATCCAAGACTTCTAAGCTATGACTGATACAATCCAGGCTATACCACAGGTCTTTGTTCCAAATGCAGATGTGATTGATAATTTAGAAGCACTAGACCGAAAAGTAAGTGTGCTCATTTTTGTGAATTTCACAGATATATTTTCCACAACAGATCAAAGAACGTCATGTCTTTATTGCCCACAGACAACGTGAGGGCAAAGGTCACTTAAATATTCATATTACCCACAAAATTGCCATACTGTTGAGTGCTATAATAAGAATTCAATTTTTGGGGACCCCCTAAAAATACGCCCTCACTTTTCGGTCTAGTGCCCCTTTAAAGGAGCACTCAGCCAAAATGTCAGGCTGCATTAATCTGGAGTCTCTGGAATACTTTGAAACACTTTTCAAGCATAAGATGATACTGAAAACATTTGATATGAATGTTCAAATCAAATGTAATAATTTTTATGTATACCTTTTTAACAACATGAGTGTTAAAATGAGACCTGTTGTTTATAAATTCTCATGAATGAGCAAGAAAAAAAAAATGCTTTTTTTTTTAAATGCCAGCTCTCCTTTAACTTCCCATGTAGGAATTATAGTAGCAATTAACATCTCTGAGTTAGTAGATTGACAGCTTTTTTAACCAATCACCACATAAACTTGCCTAGCAACAAAATCTACATAACTAAGTGGGGCAAAAAATTGATGCGGTTCTGGTACAGTACAGCTTTCAAATTTCTGCACACACAGACTGAGTGACTCAGACTGAGTGACACAGACTGAGTGACTCAGACTGAGTGACACAGACTGAGTGACTCAGACTGAGTGACACAGACTGAGTGACTCAGACTGAGTGACACAGACTGAGTGACTCAGACTGAGTGACACAGACTGAGTGACTCAGACTGAGTGATGACAAAATAGTGAACAAAAGTGCTCCTACGGACCTATTACGGACTTTGATTATCCGATTCCCATTATCCAGAATGGCTTACAAACATAATTTTGTCTATTCCTTTTGCTAAAAAGTCTAAAGATCCGGAGAAGTGCCATAAATGGATCAAAGCTTGCAGCAGGCCACATAAACATCTAAATGTCAATGCATTGGTCATGCATGATTGTGGGTTTGAGCTTTGTTTTCCCCACCTAGTTCCAACTTACAACGTTAATTATGGTGGATGTGGCTTATTTCCTAACTCAGAGACGTCAGTTATAAAACCAAACAATACATAAACGCTAGGGTAATTCCTAACTTATTTGAAATTTAGAAAGGAATTACCCCTTCTTAATGACTGTTAAGTATTTAACATGAATAATAAGCACATTATGAACTCAACACAAAGGATAAAGAGAAAAGTAAGGTATTTAGAGGCATAACAAAGGCGTAAATAGAAATGCAAAGATATTAGATTAATGATTTTCCGTCAATTCAACCTCCACCTCATTAAATGGCATGAAATTGTGGTTCCTGTTCATTTTACAAAGCATATATCACTTGAGCTGCATGCATGGTAGAAAAAAAAACTTGAAGAGGAAGTTATTCAACTATATGTTAAAGGCCAAATATTGTGTTAACGTAAAGCTAAATATACAACACAATCCAACATTTCTGATAGGTCGAAATATCTACATAATCACCAACAAACCAATCATTTACTGCCGCGGAAGTGATGTCACTGGTATATATCGCATTTAAACAAAGGATTTGCATCGTTCCTAAACAAAGGATTTGCATTGTTCCTAAACAAAGGACTGTGCATCATTACTTAACAAAAGGTTTGCATCATTCCTAAACAAAGGATTTGCATCATTCCTAAACAAGGGATTTGCATCATTCCTAAACAACGGATTTGCATTGTTCCTAAACAAAGAACTGTGCATCATTCCTTAACAAAGAATTTGCATCATTCCTAAACAAAAGATTTACATTGTTCCTAAACAAAGGATTTGCATCATTCTTAAACAAAGGATTTGCACCATTCCTAAACAAAGGATTTGCACCATTCCTAAACAAAGGATTTGCATCATTCCTAAACAAAGGATTTGCATCGTTCTTAAACAAAGGATTTGCATCATTCCTAAACAAAGGATTTGCATCATCCCTAAACAAAGGATTTGCATCATTCTTAAACAAAGGATTTGCATCATCCCTAAACAAAGGACTGCATCATTCCTAAACAAAGGATTTGCATCGTTCTTAAACAAAAGATTTGCATCATTCCTACATTCAAAAGAAAATTACTGTAGAAGAGAATGCTTGTTCCATTAGTGCTCAAATGGTTCAAGGAAAACAGGGATACTGTTGGAAGAAAAAACAGTTGACAGACATTTTTCTTCAAATAAACTTCCTAATTCTTTTGGATGCAATCTCTGAACCTAGAATTTCCTTAAAAGAGGGAATCTAATCTCGAGAAAATTGCTAGAAACCCCGCTGGTAATTGCGCAACATGCTAGTAATGTCACTTTCATGGCAGTTGTTAATTAAATTATCACTCTTTGGCAAATATTTGGACCAATCAACAGCGTTCAGTTATATTGCAGATTTCTGTTCAGTTAACACAATAACAGGCTTTTAACAATGTTTAAAATGATGATAAATCTAAACATCTTCAAAGAAAGTTAACGTGCTTGAAATATAGAACCTGAGGCAACGCTTCTTCAAAACCAGTCCAATTATTAAAAAAGTGCTGATAACTTGCCAAAATTATAAAAGAGTGATGAAAAAAATAAAACAGACAAAATATTTATAACTGTGGGTGTAAGTACTCCCTGCCGCCTTCAAGATGTCCTTTGCCAACCTCTTAACCTTCTCCAGACTTGGGTTCATCACTTTACTCACATCCAGCACTAAATCTATTTTTAAGGCACTTTTAAGCTTTTAAGCATAAATATGAAAGTACTGTATTGGCTCTGTTTATTGGTTTTAGTTTTAATGCACTTCCCTAACTTTAAAAGAATATTTCCGTGAATTTTCATCTTCAGATCTTCATTTACCATAGAGGACTACTAATAAAACAAATATATCTTATTCCATTTTAGGAGCAATTGCATTTCAAATATTTCATAAGTGTGTTAAAAAGAGACCTTGCAGAGTACTGTGAGACATAACTGCAGATCCAGGACAATGTTTGATGTATTTCAAACAAGAATATCAGCACTCTGTAAAGCACATACCTCCGTCCCTGTTGTAATTCCAACATGCCTAGAATAGTTTTAGACTTCATTCAATCCCCATACCCACTATAACCTACCTCAGAAATCCTAGGCCCACCAAGATTCATTCCCAAGTTTTGATCTGTATACATCATTTGCATTCGAACACTTGAAGATTATCTTTTGACTGATTTCTTCCAAGGCCATACCATTATTTTCAGTTTCATTCAGGCTAAGCATTCATTGTTTGAGTTCTATTCGATTAAGATTCACGTTCCATCATTTTCCAATCATGATAGAAACCAATTATTCTTCCTACATTGATAGTAGAGACCACTTGATTTAATTCTAAATGAGTCCAGTAAATTGATTGTTGAATCCTTTTCATGGCATAAATTCATTGGTTATCACATTCCATTGGGAAGTTTCAACTGTGTCTTGACAGACCTTACCCTAAACATCCCCACCCCTCAATTTATGCCCTACCCTTGTATCAATATGTTTTAAACTTAAATCACTTGTTCCTTAAGCAATAATAAAACCACACAGTAAATTGAATACAATTCTAATCATCAGTTCTCGAAATATTCTAATAACAGACAAACTCATTCTAAAATATTCCACCCCTCCATAATTTTCACCCCTCCCCCTGTTCCAATGTCTCAAATTTTAATCACTTCTTCCTTAAGCAGTAACAAACCACACCCTAAATTTAATCCAAATCCAACCCTTAGATATCTTGATGACAAATAAACAGACAAACAGAAACAAAAACATATTCAATCAATTTGTAACTAATTGCCTCTTTCTAAATAAGGGAAACATTTTCTGTTTGGTTAATCACTGTGGTTTGTACTTTTGGTTTCCCAATCAGGAAATACTTTCCTGAATTATCCCACAATGCAATCTATCCAAATTCAAACTTTGTATAAGAATCACATAAAAATCAGACAAATTTTGAGTGCGGGAAACTCAACCACTGCGCAGGGTTCAAATTTGTCTTCACAATATAAAGTATTGGCACATGAATTATCTTTTCACCATGCGCTATTAAAATTGATCATGGAATATTTGACAAATTTTAATAAAAGTGGTAACTCCTTATCATGTGTAACCATTAGACAGTCATGCTTTAACACGAAGTTTGGATCGGGAATTATTTTTGACTTATATTGTAATAAATACTATAAGCGTCAAATCACACTTATCTATTAGCATTTTATTTTAGTAAAACAGAGTTTTAAGAAATAATACACACATAAAGCAACTACACCAAAGACTACGAGGCAGCTTTGTTATTGAATAAACTCATACTGCGTATGTCCCGAATGGGCGAACTCTGAGATCTACCATCAGGAGTACCAACCGGACTGTTAATGCTGTGGGATATAACATGCACTTTTCAAGAACATGCTTAAATTTACCCATCTGATCATGTACCTTACACTTCACTTATTTAGAACTCACTAGAATTCAATTGGTGGTATGGTAAAGTAAAAGGAAAACATTTTGTTTGTTTGATAGAAATGCCATCAAAATTTGTCTTGATCTGCCATTATGACATCACATTGTACACTGCAAGAGAACTTTTAACACATTGCAAAATATATATATATATATATATATATATATATATATATATATATATATATATATATATATATATATATATATATATATATATATATGTATGTATGTATGTATGTATGTATGTATATATATATATATATATATATATATATATATATGTATGTATGTATGTATATATATATATATATATATATATATATATATATGTATGTATGTATGTATGTATATATATATATATATATATATATATATATATGTATGTATGTATGTATGTATGTATGTATATATATATATATATATATATATATATATATATATATATATATATATATATATATATATATATATATATATATATATTATCTATAAATATATATATATATATGCAAGTACACAGACAAAAATCTAGATCTCTGAGATGGAACATTCTGTGATATTTTAAGTGGTCCCTATCATCTTCAAGATATTCTTTGTCAACCTAGTCACTTACTCATTCATATTTCCAAACCCGATGACAAGATCAATGAATTAAATGCCATTTCTCACCTAGAAAAATGTATTGCTGATATTCGTGATTCGATGGTGGCACATAAATTGAAAGTTAATGACTCTAAAATTGAATTCATTATCCTCGCACTCCCTCAAGATTATCTCAAATAAATATCAATTCTATCAAAATTGGTTCTGTTAATGTAACTCCTTCTAAGCAAGTTCGGAATTTATGAATTATTTTTGATGAACATATGAAAATGGAAGAACATATCAAGAAAATTTGCAAGGCTGGGAATTACTACTTACATAATCTAAAAAAAATCAGGAAACATATGTCCCAGACAGCCATACATACATTAGTTCATGCATTCATTCATAGCCATTTAGAATACTGTAACAGTTTATTTCACAATATTCCAAATTATCTCATTAGAAGGCTCCAACGCATCCGGAATAATGCTGCCAAATTAGTTGTTAATTGCTACGATGCCCCCTCAAAAGTCCTTCTCAGTTCCCTTCACTGACTTCCAGTTGAATTTCGTATTAAATTTAAACTCCTTGTTTTAAATCCCTACATAATCACTCTGTGTTATCTTTCTGATCACATTTGCCCCGTTCACAGCAATAGGTATTCGTTACGCTCTACTGATTCTCTCTTTCTTTTTGTCCCCAGAACTAAGTGTAAAACATTAGGTGACCGTGGCTTTTATTATGCAGGTCCAACCCTTTGGAATGAACTGCCTGCCCCTATTCGTTAAGTTAACAATCTTAGTAAGTTAAAAACATACTTTTTTTGTATTGCCTTTCTTTAGTTTTATCTTATTGTGAAGTTCATTAGAATGCTTTCAGATATAGCCCTATATATATGTATTATTATCATTATTACTCAAGACCTGGGTTCATCACTTTATTCACATCAAGCCCTGATTCTATTTTAAAGGTACTTCCCTATCTTTAGGAAAGTACTTAAAGTTGGCTCTGTTTTATTTGTTTTATTTATCATCATTATTAGTTCTTGACGACATTTTGAAAAGAAAGTTAACTGTATTGAACATTCAAATTCCATAGGCCCTTAGGCAATTTTCTCCTGTTTTTATACTTGCAATTTTTCAAAAATTGCAAATTCAGAGAAAACTACTTAAATCAAAGGCGGAAAATACATTATTGTAAATATACGTGACTGCATCAACTTGACTCAAAAGTAAAAAAAAAAGAAATGTTGAAAAGGTCAAAAGTCTGTATATATATCTTGAGCGAAATATTTTCTTGAAATCATGTGACTAACAGCCATCTGTAGAAAAAAAATATTCCTTTAGTTTTTTGCAAACTTTTATTTGAAAGAGCAAAGTTTTACAGTCAATTTGATACAAAAATTAGGTTGATGTCATGTTCGGTTCAGGAGATATGGATTTTTAAAGATTTCCCAATTGCATTTTAAAGTTTTTGTACAGTATGATGAATTCGTGTTTGATAATGTCATAAGAGGCAATTCCATTGCAAATGTTTATGTATTTCTTTGAACGTTAATTGGTTGTTTCTGTATGATTAAAAACATTTTCCAAAATTGATTGAAGTACGATATATTAAGCAATGTATATAAATACCTAACTTTCATCAATTTATTTTTCTAGCGGGTTTTACTAATAAAAAGGGATGATAGATTTTAATGCAATACATCAACTTTGTGGGAGAATGTGTTGCTGTGATGTCATACTGAGCCTTTTCCTATTCATTATTTGTGAACCTTAAAATTTAGATATCTCCTGCTAGGAATAACATATCAACATGATTTTTGTACTACACTGTTTCTAAATATTTTCTCTTTCTTATAAAAGGTTACAAAAAACATGGGAACATTCCTTTAACAGCAGATCCCTAGCTCTACAGACAGTTACGGGCATTAATAACTAAATTCTCAAAAATCCACTAAATAAATCTAGGAGGGTGACTGGGAGTCGATAGCAAAAACAATTATATTGAAAAAGTAATAAAGTTAAAGGAGACATGAAAACAAATATTCTAGCTTAAAATATGATAAAGAATCAAAAATTAAACCAACTACCAAAAACACCATTATAAAATCTTATTCCATTATCATGTTATCATGTTAATTTTTTAATTTGATTCTTTCTTGGTTCTTTTGGCAGTTTCTCAGTGTGTTTTATTATTTTACATCTTGATTGGAAAGCGCGATAGAATATCTTTTTAGTAATGGCGCTGTATAAGTACTTTATTATTATTATTATTATCCAAGTTGGAAGTTGTAACATGGACGCTGCCATTTTGTTTGTGCTGAAATCATGCCAATGATGACATAATTTGCACTATGTACTAATACAAATAATGTATTACTTTTGAATTCTCTTTACAAAATGCTTTGACATGAAGTTCTAAGGGCTTGAATCATTAATATCATATACAAATACAAATTTATAGAACCATGGCAAAGGAAAACAAAAATTCTTAGAAGTTCAAAAATTTGAAAAGATTACAAAAAATACATTAATATTCTAATCTGTACTGGGTGTATGACATCATTTTTAGAGGGCATATGCACAAAATGGCCACTCCCATGTTAGTTTATATTAAAAGAATTAATGTTTAATAAATTAGAAAATATAAGCAAAATGCTTTGTATGATGGAAATTTCTTCAGGTGAAATATAACTATTATTCCATCTTAATAAATGAAGCAAAAACCAGACTTTATGACATTAAATATACGTGCAATAAATTACCATCAATTTTCAGAAAGTGAGTTGTAATGAAACTTAACCCTAAATTAAAGGATTAGCTCAGTGGTCAAGCAAGTCCATCTTATATGAAAGATGACTTTAAAAAAAAAAATGATGAAGAAAGCATTCAAAAATCTTATTCCATTTATTATATTCAAGTTTGAAGCTATGTATTATCTGTGTATAAATGACTGGTGTAGTAAGTCTACTATGGAAAAGTGTCATCCTCATCCACACATTCTTAACAATTGTTCACAAATTTTAAAGAAATTTAATTTAATTTTTGTACTATTAAAAATATTTTTCCTTGAATTTTCTTCAGGTGGTACATCATAAATACCTTTACCTTATTCAGTTTTACTACTTTTCTGACATATCCTATGGTTTTTAAGCATCAAAATCACAAGAAAAAATATGATAGAATACATAAAGACTTTAAGGAATCTGAGGCTATGACATCACAACTAGTCTGATTTAACTTGTTTCTATGCATATATGATACCAAACTTTAAACTTATAGATATCTCCATAACGAATAAGGTTTTTAAATGCTTTCTTCACTATTTTGTGTCTTTTAAAGCCCTCTTTCATATAAGATAGACTTGCTTGACCCTGAACTATAATCCTTTAAGAGATTACAGTTGGAAAGGTAATCAGCACTTTGGCAGTTGAACAAAATAACCGTTCGAAAACACCTCCATCATCCAGCACTAATTCACCTTGGACATGTCAATTGATCAGAATCCTTCTTGTTGCTATTATACCACCCATATTTTTGGCCATTTTCACGGAATGAAAACCGTGATTACAGGAAGTTGTCCACGGTCTAGCCTCTATCGTTATAAAAGCAAATGTGCCACAGTAAAATAAAGACTTACAGAGTTTTAAGTTGTGTGCATGTACTATTTTGGATGCTTGGGGGTTAAAGAAACATGCAACAGCAATGTTAGCATTGACTTCTTTCATACTGGGGCATATTCATACTGCGGGTATCAAAATTGTATTCATACTGCAGATAGATTTTGATTGATGGACTGCACACTCCTACAACATTTTAGTATGATGTAATTTTTTTTAAATAAAGAGCAAACTAAGAAATTCTGTTTCCTCAAACTCTAGTTTTTTTTTTCTGTATATAATTTGAAAAACCAGTAAAACCTAGAGCTAACATACTGTATTGTCTAAAGATCCACGAATAATCTAGACGATGCATTCCCATTTTTTTAAATTAAGTGACATTTATGAAAGGATGTGTTCACATCTGAGTAAAAATTTCTGAAAAACACTGACGGTTTGAGCTCGGAATTTTTCTTCACTCAAATGATTGAAATTAAACTGAAAGAGCACCCCCATTGGGTCTTCATAGGGCCCCTTGCTACTAAGCGGTAACAATTGATGAAAAGTTCTTGATTGATGAGCATGCTTGCACACAACATAATCCCTCGTAGTAAATACTCCATAGAATACATGTGTACACTACTTCCCTAATATCCATGACATCACTGTATTGTATTACGTAGCAGCAGCCAACCATTTGTTTCTGAGAGGGGCCAAAGGGTTCTCTATGTAACCATTACTCTAAAGGTCTCATGTTTGATCGATTGCTCATGTGAAAATAGGACTAATGTTTTATAAAATGATACCTCGACCAGACAGTTAATCTTCTGATGCACATCAAATGAAGATGAATGTCTAGATATTTTCAGAGAGAATTATTCATTCAGGAGATAAGATAAGATTGATACAGTGTGTCACAACTTACGTCAGATTATTCATTACTAGCTGCACATAAAACGGATTGTTAGCGAATCTTAAATATCATGTACTTTTAAAGTGCTAACAATACTTCAAGTAACATTACTTTACTGATTCAAAATATCCTGAAAGTCATAAAAATAGTACAAATTTATATCAAAATCACTGAAAACTTTTTAACCATTTAACTGCATTAGTCCTAATTTTTCAGGAATATATTAGTGATCATTTGAAAGGCTCACCATTTTCTTGATTACACTGCACATCCATTGTTTTTATTATCCTAGCTTTAGCATCTGACTTTGATATCCTTAGTCAACACTTAGATGAATTTTAAGACATTTTTAATGAATGAATCAATAAAGAAATTAAAAGGAACACAGGTAGATATATGGGGATGCCTTCGACACACAATTCAAAAAATCTTTAAAATACTTTCAAGTTCATTCCTAAATCTCATTTAATGAATGAAGCTGATGAAAAAGTATATTCCTGCTAGAATTCAATTAACCTTTCTAAGTTTAATGATTAACAGCTTGTTTTAACCAATCACCGCACGATTTTGCCTACCAACAAAATCTGCATAACTAAGTGGGGCAAACATCCTACGCGGTACTGGTACAGTACAACTAGCTACCAGTGCACGCTTATGTAGTCAATGCAATTTACTGTACAAAACAAATTTCTGCACACACAGACTGAGTGACAACAAAATGGTGAACAAAAATTGCGCCTATGGGCCCACTGCGGGCTTTGTAAATCCAATTCCCATTACCCAGAACAGTTAGCAAACTGAATTTTGTTTATCCATTTGCTCAAAACTCTAAAGATCCGGAGAAGTGCCATAAATAAATCATAGCTTGCGGCAGGCCTCGCGAACATCTAAATGTCAATGCATTGGTAATGCACGATTGCGAATTTGAGGTTTGTTTGCCCACATAGTTACCGCCTATCTATGGTGGGCGTGGCCTATTTGGAAACCTGGAAAGATTAATTGGGGGTATGACAAAAGCTTTAAAAAAATGTAGATTTGTAATAGATTGTATATCAATTTAGTTAATGCTGCCTTTAAAAGCCCATATACCCTAAAGAAATTTACAACATTTCACAACGTACCCCCAGGCCTAATTCCTTTAGAGAAAAACACACTGCTTCAGCATTAAAGCTTTCACTTCCATTCATATTTTTCTAAATGTACTCCTTGGACTGGAGTTGAGTCATTTTCCTGTGAATCAAGGCCGTGTTTTCATTCCGGAAGAAATCATGGTCTACCAACAAATAAACTAGCAGGATGGTTGTGGAAAAAAAAAAGGGAAAAAACATAAGTCATGTATTTTTATTCGAGTGTGAGCTAATGATCAGACTTACAGCAAGTGATCTGATAGTGGGGCATGAGTAAATCTGAGGTCAACAGGTAAGTCATTAGATAATCCATTCAACAAAGTTGTATACGTGTGAAATGAACAAATTATAAACAGGGTATTCTGTAACTAACATGATTACAAGTCACACAAGATTCAAAATTCGGTGGATCTGAACTTCTTTCACAAATGTTTTTGAGAATCACGTCAGTGGATCTGATCGTCTGATCCAGATCACCATCCTACTCTTCACCAGGATCAGGATTAACTGCAATCAGATCCATTCTCACATTAGAAAAATGGCAGATCTGATCGCCAATGCAGTGAATCTCCAGCTCATACCTATTTTAAGTATCTCACCATATGCTGACACACACATCAAACAGGAAACATCTCATCCTTGGAAAAAGCTATTAAAAATCAAATGGTAAATGGAGTCAAGGGTGTACCAAAACATCACATGCTCCAGGCGAGTCCTGCTTAACAACCTCGCTGGAGCATGAATTACATCTGGTTTCCTCCTCAAAGAGCAGATAGAAACTAATTACACAAAAACAATCTCTTCATGCACATTAACTTGATCAATAAAATCTAATTTACACACAATTCAAGGTCGTTTTAATATCTCCAATCTAATTTACAAATAACTTCATTTCTGAAATAATATTAAAACTTTTCAACCATGTACTGAAAAGTCTTTAGAAAGTCTGCAGTCTCAACAGGAAGCTACAGCTCCCTGGTCTTAACCCGTACTCTACCATGCCCGTTTTAGGTGCCCCGTCTATGGCCCACCTCCCAAGCACGTTTAAAAAAAGTGCTGATAGAGTTAGGGTTAATCCGTTTTGGGTGCCCCGTCTATGGCCCACCTCCCAAGCACGTTTAAAAAAAAAGTGCTGATAGAGTAAGGGTTAATTAACCTGCAACAAGTGTGCCAAGTCAACAATATATGCAGCATGGTCCCGGTGCGTCACTAAAGCAGAAACGTTGACTTTCATTGTATATTACTATCCATGATAACATGATATCTGGCCTTTAATTCAATACGTTTTTTATATTTATTTGTTATAAATCATCATAAAGAGAACTGTTAAAATCTTTGTAAAAATCATTTTATATGCTTTTATGGTCCCCCACCAGGCACGGACACAGGATTTTCAAAAAGAGGGGAGGGGGTCCAAGCTGAATTCCAAGGTCATGTTGTGAAAATGGTCCAACATTTGATGGTGTGTGAGGTTATATTACAATGATATAGTCAGTTTAAAAGAAAGTTCAATCTATCTGAGCCATTAGGCTCATAGGGCCAGAGCTTACTCCGTTTCACAATGACATCCCTCTGGATGGGATGCGTCCATCCCTCTGGATGGGATGCCAGTCCATCGAGTAGGTTAACTCCCCAGCAATGCTGGTACTCATTTTCCAGCCAAATGGACTGGAGCAAGTAGAGTAAAGTGTCTTGCTCAAGGACACAATGCAGCGCTCACAATGGGTATTGAACCCTGTATCTTTCAAAAACGAGTATGACTCCTTTAAACCACTGAGCCACTGCACCTCTTTATAGTTAAAGTTTGAATTAATTATACAATTTCCCAGGGTTTTGAATAAAGGTGTCAAAAATCTTCTCACAAAAATTCATGACAGAAATAATATCAATTACATCTTTATATGCTTCCCTCTTTTGCAATTGAATGTACTATTCATTGCATAATTACACGGGGGACATTTTTAGAGCACATAATTACCAAAAAAAAATGTTTTTTTTTTTTGGTATGAAAAAAATAAGTCTGGGTATAGTATACAATGCTTAAAGGTTACATAAGTATACTACATTGTTCAAAGTTTAATACTCAAAATTTGAAATTATATGGGTTTAGTATTATAATTTTTCATGAAATTCAAAAGGGGGTTCCGGACCAACCCCCTGAACCTCCTCTGGACCCAACCTCTGAACCTCCTCTGGACCCGCCCTGGCATACCACATTGTTTCTAATGTATATTTTGTAAATATTTCAAGAAGTGGAAATTTTGCCGTACAAACTTATATAATAAGGGTTCATGTTATTCACACGCATCTTTCATTACTCTCAGATGGAGAAACAATGCCATGCAAAATATAAAATCAGTCATCTATGCAATATATGTTCAAGCTGAAAAACAAATCCATTTTTTTTTTTTTGGAAGCTATGATGATATCAAAAATATTTGCCAATTCCCACTAGATTAATTGTGTACACATGGTTACCCTACTGTGAATTTAATCAAAAATTGATCCGTTCCTGATTGCATACTATTCAGCTGTTCAGCTTGAAAGCGAAAAAGAAGTTAAAAACATCTGCCTGTATTGTACCATACACATTTCACAAGGAAATAACAACCCGGTTCCCCAGCATGAATTGGGGTAGAGGCTGAATAGCAAGCTAACCACCAAGGAAGGTGAAACGCTTCGGCAGATGCACAATGATTTCCCAAGGAGAGGTATAAGTGTTAATTTCTGTCATCATGAACAGACACATAGATAAGAACAGTCGTCACATTAAGTTTCTTCAACAAACAAAGTCTGGAATTTAGAATATAGAAATAAAAAAAATAATTTTTTTTTTTATTTAATTGGCCCAATTATTATCAGTCAAAATTTGTTCATTGTATTACAACCGTTCTTGTCTAAAAGTTTTCTGTTAATTAAACCTGATGAAAAGAACATAAAATTACAACAAAAATTATCTGAAACTATTTGAAAGTAGTATATTTAGTTTTCAAGTTATGACTGATGATAGTTCTGAGTATGTTTCCAATGCTTGCAAAATTAATAACATATGACAGTCCGGATCACGCTCCCGATTGGGACATCTCCTGAGACATGCGATGACAGTCTGGTTCATGCTCCCGATTGGGAGATCTCCCAGAGACATGAGCAGTAGCCATAATCTAAACTGTTCAAAACTTCAGCCGTTACTTTTTCTTTTTGCTTTTCTGCAATTTAAAAAAAATTGGAGATGAATATCATTTTCTCCTAATTTGTCCATCCCTTTCTGAAATCTGCTGTAAATTTATCCCCAAATATTTCTTTTAACCCGCAACTAGAACAAAATGTAATTCTTTATTATCAGCTAGTTCTAAATACTTATTTTTGCAGTTATCACACTTTATTTTACACGCAATGGAAGCAATACGTTTGTTTCTTTCTCTTTGATTATTGTTTGTTGTAAGAAGCTCAATCATGTACCATTTAATTTAATGTTTATGTTTGTGACAAAGGCCAGATGACCTAGAGCACTGTAATACATTGTATTGTATTGTATTATTGTATAATGTGAAATTTGACATAACAACAACAATTTGGGCCCAGAAACATCAGGCACTGACGACTAGTTAGAAATTAATGGAGAAGATTTTTAAAAGCAAATTTTAAAGAAGAGGGTGACATACAACCTTATCACTTCAAACCAGAGTTTAAAGAAAATGATTCTTACATCGTACCGGAACAGCAAGTCGAGCAAGAAGACTGTGGCCAACGCTTATTCAAAACTGACTGGTAAGAGCGAAATTTATCTCTTTGAAAATTTGGTTACTTTTGAACAAGTTGATAATCTGTAAATCGAGATGCTTGTACAACATCCTCATTAAAGTAATTTGTGAGCTATTTGTTTTCATGATATTCCGTTTGCGCATAATTTTACCACGAAAAACAATATCTAAAATTCCATTTTGCGATAAGCAATCATATGCTGAACGGATACGATTACTACATGCCCATAGACCTTTGAGGGGGATTTGTATTCTCTGGCGGTCTATGGGTAATTTGCTACATGCCTATAGACCTTTAAAAGGAATTTGAATTCTATAGCAGTCTATAGGTAATTTACTACATGTCCATAGACCTTTAAGGGGATTTGTATTCGCTCTCAGTCTATGGGTAATTTGCTACATGTCCATAGACCTTTATGGGGGATTTGTATTCTCTAGCAGTCTATGGGTAATTTGCTACATGTCCATAGACCTTTAAGGGGGATTTGTATTCTCTGGCGGTCTATGGGTAATTTGCTAGATGCCCATACTAGATGCCCATATACCTTTAAGACTATTTGTATTCTCTGGCAGTCTATGGGTAATTTGCTAGATGCCCATACTAGATGCCCATATACCTTTAAGATTATTTGTATTCTCTGGCAGTCTATGGGTAATTTGCTAGATGCCCATACTAGATGCCCATACTAGATGCCCATATACCTTTAAGATTATTTGTATTCTCTGGCAGTCTATGGGTAATTTGCTACATGTCCAGAGACCTTTAAGGGTGGATTTATATTCTCTAGCAGTCTATGGGCAATTAACTAGATGCCCATACCAGATGCCCATATACCTTTAAGGGGGATTTAAATTCTCTAGCAGTCTATGGGTAATTTGCTATATGTCCATAGACCTTTAAGGCTTTAAAGGTTTACGGACACACTACACATTTGCACTTGTTTCTTTGTTTAGGCAACCATGCATACACAAATTGTTTGACCTTTCCCACCTGAGGATATTTCCCTAACAAAATAAAACTATCAAACTTGTTCAATAACCAATCAAAGTTTTGCATTGATCTGTTACTGTGAATGTTATGTTATTTGAATTTCCTTTCAAATAATATGTTGTTACAAGGGTTCCAGAAGTCAGGTAACATTTTAATGAATTAACCACATGAACCGATGAAAATAGTTCCGTATCTGTGCCAAAACACTCACCATGAACCCAAATTTGACTGCCATTATTCCTAGTGTTGGTCTATAATCTGAACCGACAAATTGAAATATTTAGGGGTGCAATTCCCCTCCCCTTCCACCCCCCCCCCCTCCCATCTGCCTACACCACTGTCTATACACCTTACCTTTACTTTTAATTGAAAATTAATTTCTATTTCTGGGTAGATCATTTAAAATATTCGAAATGTAACATTATAAATTATGAATAAAGTAATCTTCAAATTTTAAAATATTTAGTTGATCTTGAATCTGTAATTTCTTTCCAACAAGTCTTTGACATGAACATTATATGAATCAGGTAATCTGTAATTATGACTTCATACTGCATGGTCACTCATCAAAATTAGGCGAAACCTTTAAAATGATCAAACTTGTACAATAATCAAACGTTTTGCTTGATCTCCAACTGTACATGTTTTGTTACCTCAAATAAATATGTTGTTGCTAATGTCCCCAAAGTCAGGTAACTTTTTAATGAATTAACCACCTGAACCAATCAATGTAAACAAGTTCCGTATCTCTGCCAAAGCACTCATGATGAACCTGAAATTGTTCGTCGCTACACACGGACACCTTTATTTCCAATTGCAAATCTCATAACTCTCAGTAGATCGGTCTTAAAATTTGAAAATTAGCATTTTCACTTGGCTGAAATGTGAGACTGCATTATTCTGCTGTCCCTAGAATATTCGAACAAACACTTTTCTTGCACTTGATGGTCCGAAAAACCATTTGACAAGAATGTTCAAATCAACCGTAATTTTTTCTTATGAGTACTTCAGTACTTTTTCAGGAATCAATTTAACCTGTGGTACTTCAAGTTGTCATGACCAGTCCAGTTCACACTCCCAATCGGGATGTCTCCCAATTGGGAGGTTGAGGCATGCACAGTGACCATAATATTAACTGTTGAAAATTGCAAGCATTGATTTTTTATGTTGCTTTTCAAATTCTCTTATTCTGAAGTTACATACTTTGGAAATGATATTAAAATTGATATTTCTGGAGCTTTCTTAGTATTGAGTTTTGATGGTGACTAAAATGTTAAAATCTGCTTTTCAGAAACTATTGCAATGAATTTATAAAGATTACTTTAAAATTTCCGCTAGTGAAAATGGAGAAAATAATTTTATCGTTCTGTTGCACCATTAAAATGAGAATATTTCACACATATTTTTCCTACCTTTGGCTTAAACCTATTTTACTGTTATGTATTTCTTTAGAGAAAATTTGAATTTGGAAAGATGCATTGTGGGTTATAATGACAAGAAATCTCCTGATTCGGAGATCTCCCGATCAGGAGCGTGAACCGGATTAATG